>JAXFYN010000121.1:202233-507397 GCA_036172215.1 Camellia granthamiana
TTAAGTCATAATCATTAAATTAGGGTTTTCCTCCCTCTTTCTCAATATTGATTAAAAGGCTCAATCATCTACAACAAACAACAATAACCTCATTTAAAACCCAAAATACATAAGTATTTGCCCAAAGACCAAAACCCATCTATTAATTTATTAAATCAAATAAAAATTAGGGTTTCCTCTCCTTTCAACAACAACATGCTAATTAACACGCCAATTAGCCCAAACCACAACTAATGATAATAAACCCAAATTCAAACAACCAACCCAAGGTTCAATCTCATGATTTTCACAAATCCAACATGATATAATTTTCATGCAATACAAAAACTACCACATGTCTATCTATAGACGAAGTATTGAAAAAAAGCAAGGAGAATCCCTACCTCAAATGAAGAACTCAAATGGAGAAGATGACCCAAAATCAAAGTGCTCCAATCCACTATTTTTCATATTAGAATGAAGCCCAAGCCACCATCTATCTTTCTTATAAAAAGCCTAGGATGGATTCACACTCAAAGGAGATGAAAACCTAGAGAGAAGATAAGTTTAGACGAGAGAAAGAGTCGGTTCTAGGTTTTCAAAAAGAAAAGGGGATGAAAAGTGATGTTCTCCCCGGCTGCTGCTAACTGATATACGCAGGCTCGCTCGAGCGAAGACCTTGTCGCTCGAGTGACCAGATACAGAAAACCTCGCTCGAGCCAAGAAGGTCTCGCTCGAGCCAACAACCCAGAAGCTCGCTCGAGCGACAAAATGCTCGCTCGAGCCAAGAACTCAAACCCTCAGGTCTGCAACCAGACGCAGCGCTTGAGCGAAGGAACGCTCGCTCGAGCGAAGAACAAACCAGCTCGTTCGAGCGAAGAAAAGCTCGCTCGAGCCAAGAAATACAACTCTCAGGTCCAGGACTAGACGCAATCGCTCGCTCGAGCTGAGCCACTCTGGCTCGAGCCACCAGGCACAAAACTCCACGCTCGCTCGAGCGACCAAACCATGGCTCGCGTGAAGGAGCAAAATGAATAGCTCGCTCGAGCGACCAAATGCTCGCTGGAGCGAAGGTATAAAATTCTGGGCAGCAACCTAAGGCTCCCAAACCCAACCAATCTGCAACAAACCTGCCCAACACATCCTATAACTCAAATACGAAGTATGAAAGGATGTAAACAAGATATAAACAACTGCTAACATCTACAGAACCAAGTCCGGATCACTGTACAATAAGGGGTAAAAACCCAGGATCGCTATAGCTAGCCTGGAGAAATCTCTCACAAACCGGCGGTAATACCAAACTAATCCCAGAAAACTGCGGATCTCAAAAACACTCTTAGGCTGTGCCCAATCTTGCACTGCCTCAATCTTGGATGTATCAACAGACACCCCTTCCCCAGAAACCACGTGGCCTAAGAACTTCACCTCGCCTAGCCAGAATTCACACTTCCCAAACTTGGCATACAGCCTATGGGTTCTAAGCAACTCAAGCACCACTCTCAAGTGTTTTTCGTGCTCCTCCTTCGAAGGCGAATAAATCAAGATGTCGTCCACGAAAACGACCACAAAACGATCTAAGAATTCCCAGAATGTCTGGTTCATCAAATCCATAAACACTGTCGGTGCATTGGTGAGCCCAAAAGACATCACCAGAAACTCATAGTGGCCATACCGCGTACGGAATGCCGTCTTCGGAATATCCTCCTCCCTGACCCTCAACTGGTGGTAACCCGATCTCAAGTCTATCTTAGAGAAACAACGGGAACCCTTCAACTGGTCAAACAAATCATCCATACGGGGCATAGGGTACTTATTCTTGACCGTAGCCCGATTCAACTTCCGATAATCGATACAAAGTCTTAAGGCACCATCTTTCTTTTTAGCAAAGAGGGCCGGTACTCCCCACGAAGAAACACTAGGGCGAATGAAGCCCTTATCTAGAACTTCTGGAGTTGAATCTTCAACTCACTCAACTCGGTTAGGGCAAAACGGTAAGGTGCCATAGAAATCAGTGCTGTGCCAGGCACTAAATCAATGGAGAACTCTATCTCTCGATGAGGTGGCAAACTAACAAGATCCTCGGGAAAGACGTCTGAGTACTCACAAACCACTCTCGGTAACTCAACCCCAGTCTCATCACACTCACTACTCATAAGGCTAGCGAGAAGACCACTAAGCTCACTCCGCCCTCGCGGATCATACATCGGTGGCAACACATTACCAACCCAATCCCCCAAGAAATGGAAACAATCCCCGCTCAAGGTACATACTGTGACCCTCTGGCGGTAGCAATCAATAACAGCCCGGTATGACGATAACCAGTCCATACCCAAAATAACATCAAAACCCAACATAGTCATAACTACAAATGAAAAAAGAAGTCGGCGATCAGCTACCTCTGTATCACAACCTCTACACCCTTGTTGCAGAATCAACTCACCCCCAACAGGTGATACAATACAAATAGGAGATGCTAACTGTGCCAACTCCAAACACAAAACAAATGCAAATACAGCAGATATAAAAGAATGGGATGCACCCGTATCAATCAATACATTGGCAACCGAGTTGCAAAACAAGAAGGTACCTCTCACAACCGCTGGAGCCGGTAAAAGATCCTGCGCGGTAACAGCATGCATGCGCCCTGTAGGCCCCTGATCTACCTGCTCACCTCTAGGAGCAAAAGACTGCTGCACAGATTGGGACAACGAAGCTCCCTAATTGGCCCTCGAGGCCTGAATTGACTGAGCTGGCTGAAAACTCTTCCTCTGCCCAGATGTACCAGAAGTGCCACTCAACTACGAGCAAAATCTCTTTAGGTGCCCCGCCTGACCACACTGGCAATAAGAAAGCGGCTGGCCTCTGCCCTGACTCTGGCTCTGAGGTCGAGCCGAAGATGAAGCTGCTCTCTGAACCCCACCCTTCTACGGGCAAGCTGGAGACTTGTGGCCCAGCTGACCACACTTGTAACAAGTCATGTCTCCCTGACTGCCTCTCCCAGGGCCTGCACTCAGCACTGGAAAGGTAGATCTAGCAAAACCACCCTGAGACTGTTGACAGTTAGAACCCCTCTGTCTCTTGCCATTACCCTGGCCATCCTAACTCCTCTTGGAGCCCCTCTGCCTCTCCTCCTCCTTCTGCATCATGATCTCCATATGGGCCGCAGCATCCACAAGGCGCCCATAATCCCAAGTCATAGAACCCACAACTCTCATCTTGAGGCCATGCTTCAACTTCTTCTCAAACTCCAGACAACGGCGTTCCTCAGACGCCACAAGCTCAGGTGCAAACCTGGATAGACTGGTAAATGCGGCCTCAAACTCGGCCACTGATAAACTCAGCTGCTTGAGCTGACAAAACTGGTCTCTCAGTTTCTCCCTGACAGCTGGAGATAGAAACTTCTCCTGGAAAGCATCTACAAAAGCCTCCCACGTGCCCCCAATACGACCCCTCATGTACTTCCACCACTAACCTGCATCCCCCTTAAGCTGGAAAGATGCCAAGGTCACCTTCAAAGCCCCGTCTTCAATGTCAAGCATCTCAAACGTCTTCGTCATCTATTTGAGCCATTCATCCGCCTTAAGTGGCTCTTTCGGGTCACCCACAAACTCGTTCGGATTAGACCGGAAGAATTCCCTCTTTAGGAAGGAAGGCCCTGCACCAACAACCTGGGCCTGAGCTGGATTCTCGGCTCTGAGAATGCACATGGATTCCCTCAAAGCTCCTACTATCTCGCGGGCTAAGGCACCCATGGCCTGTTGACCCACTGGCTCGGCCACGTTGGCCTGACCAACACCCTCCTGCTGCGCCGGAATATCATCCGGTAAAGGCATTTCCTGCCTACCACGTCTACCACGTCCTCGTTCTGACATCCTAATAAAGGTAATGAAGAACATTAGCACATTCAAAAATGTGCCGAACATAAAACACTAGCGTCCTAATGCACGGACAACTGTAATTCATTCCACGTAAGCACATAATCACATAAGCACCTACGAATTTCATTTCTGGATAATGATAGTCCCGAGGCGTTACTAGAGTTCCGGTTAGAAACAGCATTGATCAAGTGCTTTTCCAACAAGACTCACAGAAACCCAAGGATCCAATCAACATCTAGAAATTAAATCCCATACCCATATAGTCATATAAGCATGTTATCAAGTAAACAAATACTATCATACATAAGTCTCTAACAAGAGAGACAAACCCTTTGTGATACTAATCACTTCCCACGTACGCAAAGTATTCAAACCCGGTACGCTCTGATACCAAGTTGTAACGCCCTCAAAATAAATCCATAATCATGCATTCACGACATCCAAAACATAAGAGAAATAAGCATATTTCTATTGATCAGAGTATTTAATTCAAAAATATTACATGTTGACAACAAAAGTAAATGCCCCACGGGCTTACAACTTTCCAAGCCAACACTTGGTTACAAAAAAAAAGAGTACTAACTCTACACAAAATAAGCCCTTGGCTTGCTATACATGTAATACACCAAAAATAAACAAAGAGTCTTCAACTCCTACTGCCACCCAAGCTATGACCTCGGAGGCGGCATACAACCTGAACTTGAAAATGATGTCCCATATAGGGTGAGCCAACTCCCAGGAGAGATATGTTAAACATAATATGAGCAATAACTAAAACATTAGCATTTGATAAATGTTTAGCTAACATAAATCAATTCATAACCCATTTCCATCACATGACAAATGTGTCCATGTTTCATTTCTTAACCAATTTCCCAATTCACAACCTTGGCTCAGAACCTGGCCATATACTTTAAATGAGGTTACATCTCATATCAATAATACTTTCATTTCAATTGAGATAACAACTCAAATTAAACATTTCATGCTTCACATTAGATACACATAATTGATGTATCAATCTCAAATAAAACACTTCCGTACTTCATATATGATACACAGATTTGCTGTATCAATACTTCAATAGATACACATATTTGCTGTATCGATGGAGTCCATCCCCTATCTCCTCCCAACCATTATCCAATTTAGGAGTCCATCCCCTATCTTCCCCTAAACCGTGGAGCACATCCCCTATCTTCTCCCACACAACACAATGTATATAAACACATATCATATACATAATCAATCGATACATACATTTGATGTATTATTCCAACTGTCATATTCGATGACATATTAAATTGATTAGTTTTAGTTCGCCTGATCATCATGCATTGTCTACAACAATCAAGACTATCCTCCACCGATATCTCAGAGCAATTATCTCTAAACATAACATAATTACATCAATAGATAATTTATTAACAATTTTCAAAGGTGAGTGATTAATAAATCCAACTCCACCATTCCATCTCATATTACGCCAATTTCATTAATTCCAACTTAATTTCATAATTCAATAATTTCCCAAATTAATTACATGAATTAATTTCTCAAAACAATTTAGGGCTTTTTTTTCCCCGTTTCTCAATATTGACCCAAATGCCCAAAATAGCTTCAATAACTTCAATACTACTATTTTAGGACCCAATTTACACAATTATGAGTCAAGACCACAAAATCCCTCTTTTGAAAAAACACATTTCAAACCCTAACTTTCCAAATCAACCCATCTATACAAATAACTCAATATCTATGTTAAAGCACATAAGAATGAGTAGGAATTCCTACCTCAAATTCGGAGCTCAAGAGAGAAGATGATGAAAACTCAACGTGCTCCCAACACCAAACTTTTCGGATCAAAATGAAGAGTAAAACCAACCCCACACTTTTTGTAAAGGAACCAAGGTAGAAGATCAATAGATCCAGATGATATTGAAGAGAGAAGTTGAAATCTAGAGAGAGAGAGAGAGGCTCTCAAATCTGGGTTTGGGAAAGTAAGAGAGAGAAAGAAAATCAAAAAGTGATCCAAAAAGGTGAAATCCCGAAGTGTTATAAAAGTCGCCCCGCTCGAGCGTGGAAACCCTCGCTCAAGCGTCAGACACAGACTCATGCTCGAGCGTCAAAAGCGCCGCTCGAGCATCGATTGCACACCTGCAGAAGTTTTCCAAACATGGTCCCCACTCGAGCGTCAAACTCCCGCTCGAGCGGAAGAACAAAAACAAAGGGTCACGCTCGAGCATCAAAACTCCCGCTCGAGCGAAGAAGCAAAATCAAGGGCTCGCTCGAACGTCAAAAGCCCCGCTCGAGCGTGAAGGCCAAATTCTAGGCGTCAACTTTTGGTTCCAAGGCACAACCAACCTATTTCAAACATGCCTAACACAACCCAAGACTCATATTCAAAGAGTAAGGGAAAGAAATGAGAATGAGACAACAACACAGCCACGGAAACAAGTCCAGAATACAATATACAAGAGAAGGGGAAAATCGGGATCGCTATAGATATTGTATGTGCGGTTCATTCAGAGGAGTTCCAGGTGAAATCATTCCTGTCCTTCGAATCACTCCTTTTGGTTAGAAACATTCAGGTACGCGCGGTGTTTACACCACTCCTTTGTGGTTAGAAACATTGGGACGTGCTCCGATGTTTATACCACCCACCCCCCTCGGTTAGAAGCATTTGAGTGTGTTCTGATGCATATACCACACTCCTTTTGGTTAGAAACATTCGGGTACGCCCGTGTTTACACCACTCCTTTTAGTTAGAAACATTGGGGCATGCTTCAATGTTTATACCACCCCCGGTGTTTACACCACTCCTTTTGGTTAGAAACGTTGGGACGTGCTCCGATGTTTATACCACCCCCAGTGTTTACACCACTCCTTTTTGGTTAGAAACATTCGGATATGCCCGGTGTTTACACCGCCCTCTTCTCCTCTCGCGTGTGGCACGTTAGGTCATTTTCGGTTAGAAACATTTGGGTACGCCCGGTGTTTGCACCACCCTCTCTTCTCCTCTCGCGTGTGATGCGTTAGGACACTTTCGTTAAAAGCATTTGGACGAGTTCTGATGCTTATACCATTCCTTGTTTTGGTTACAAATATTTGGACATGTTCCGATATTTATCACCGCTCTGGTTAGGAACATTCAGGTGTGTCCCTGTGTTCACATCATCCCTTCTCTCCTTCCGTGTGCAACGCATTAGGATCTTGTTTGACACCTCGGGTGCGCTCGATGGATTGTGTTATTCTTTGCCTTTCTTGCGAGATATGTAGTTAAGCTTGCATAATTTTCTTACATCCTTTTCTGCATGAAATGTGGTTTGGTTTGTGTACTTCTTTTCATATATGAGATTACTGTAGCATTTCTTTGCATATCGTTTGCATTTAAATGTTTCATTGTGTAGCCTCATTGCATGATCATAAGTTGTGTTCTTGCATCATGCATGTTATTTGCATATTGCCCTAGCAGCCTGCGGGCGCAACCTTTTATTGTTGTCTTGATTGTCTGTCCAAGTCTTACGGCCTTGTCAAAATGGGTTGTCTCTGGGCTTTGACATTCACTCGCGTCCTTTCATGACTCCAAGTTCTGTCAAAGAGGGGCAACTGTAGACACCCCATTTTTGACGGCCTTTTAAGACTTGGATGATCCTGCAGGTACATCCGATGGCGAGTCTGATTGCCCACCAAGTGCTTGAGGTCTGCGGCGAAACACCACAGGTTTGAGTTTTCCAAACCCTGCATCCTTTTTGCCTCATCTTTGGACTATGCTTAAGTCCTTTCAGATTGAGGTTGGTGATGGCCTGCCGGCCATTTTTTAGGGCTGTCGGCCATTGATGCGCCTGGCTGGCTAGCAGTGTTCCAGCAGATATTTTGTGATATTTTGTGCCAGCTGTTTGCACAGGCTGATGCATTTTCTAACACGTGTGTGGCTGGATCTTTGTGAGGGGAATTTTCATCTTCTATATGTAGGACCCTCCTCTTGCATGTGAAAGGGTTAGAAAATTTTGAAGACAAAAATTCTCTCTCTCTCTCTCTCTCTAGAATTTCCTCTCTCTTGTTATTTTGTGCCTTAAGTCTAGTTTCTCTACACTTTTGCACTTGAACCCTAAACCAAACACTCTCACCTTGGAGCTGAGGTCTCTTGAGGTCCTTTTTGAGCTCTAGAAGAGGATTTTGGTATCATTTAGCATGTTTTGTTGCTCTAAATTGTATCTTGTCTTCAATAGGTATAACACTTGTATTTTCAGCTTCTTTTAAATACTTGTTTTGCCATCTTTACATGCTGTTTTTGAGATGGTTTTGACCTCCAAAAATCTCTATTTTTATGGTTTAAAAATGGTGATTTAAGGCCCTTTTTTGAGTTAGGGGTAGTTCACCATTTTTTATACTAAGTTTGTTAAGCTTTTATGCCTCTTTTCAAAGCTTTTAAATCAACTTTTTTTTGGCCTTCTAGCCATTGAATTTCAGAGGATTTTCAGTGGTAAAAACCATATTTTGAAGTCCAAAATTGGAGGGGTTAGCCTCCCCTCCTTGTTGTCTTGCTTGCATGCCTAGTTGCCCCATAAGTTAGCATGTTTTTATAGCTTATCTTAGCCTATTTCCAGCATATTTTTACCTCTGATTTGGGCTGCCTTGGCTTTTTTTTTGGGCTGTTTGTGTTGCATGAGTAGTGTTTTGCATAGTTGTAGTGTAAAGGGCTTCACTAGCTTAGTGTTTTGAGCCTTTAAACATGAATTGCATGAGTTGCTTGCTTGTTTTAGTGTCATTTCGCACTCCATTTCAACATTGAAATCTCTGCAATCTCCCTCTATTCTTCACTCTTTCATTTATTTTGAAAGTGGCTTTAAGCCACTTGTTGGCTTGAGTGTGAAATTGAGTCATCCATGCCTAATGGTTTAATTCCTTCGGGAGTTCATTATCAATGGCATGAGGTCTCTTCCATGCTCAAGGTGCTTGTGGTTTAAGACCACTTTCAATTAGAGGACACTCACCTTTTGGACTAATCAATTGAGGAATGGATTGGTAATCTAAAATGAGTAAACGAAAATGATAAGTAAAACTTGAGCAAGATAAGCATATTGTGTTACATTGCATATGTTCAATCAGATGTTATATTGAACACAAGGAAGATTGGAGCATTTCATACTCAAAGTGATGAAATGGGCTAATCTCCTTGGTCTCCATTACCCTTGATCACACAAGATAGGGTGGTGGTCTTGAGTCTTGTTTTTGCATACAATGAAATTGTATTTCTTGGTTTTTTGGCCATCATGCATTGAAAATGCTTGGTTGGTGGTTTTGGAGCCAAGAATACCACTCATTGGAGATGTTTTGATGATAAGGAGTGGCATAGAATACATACAACCTATGAAATTACTTCTTGTGTTGTGCTCTATGTTGTGCTCTGTTGCAGCAGAATGAAGTTGTTTATCAGTGGCCGGCAGTCCACACATTGATGGCCGGCAGTGCCCTTTTGTAGCAGGCACATGGCCGGCAGCCTCCATTAGTGGCCGGCCAACCACTGATGTACTCTCAAATTAGTGCCCTTTCAGCATACCAGAATTCAACTATGCAAACAGAGGCAGTCAGCAGCAAAGCAGTGGCATTCTGGGTGGAAAACAAGCGCGCGCATGTGCATTTGATACGTCTCAAGTTTAACTAGCTAGAATAGCATGCCTATTGTTAGTTTTGAGTTGGTTTTTTACTTAATTAATTTAGTTTAGTTTATTAGTGCAACATGTATTTGATTAGCTTAGATTAGTTAATTGATTGTTGTAATAATTAAGTAGCTTGGCTTTAGCTATTTCTTTATTTTGTTTTGTATTAATTAGCTTAAGCTTAGATTAGCCTCATTCAGACCCTCCTTTGCGAGGGCATAATGTTGTAATAAGTGTGCGTGTGTGTGTGCATGTCTTCCAATCCCGCGTCTTTCTCCCTTTTACTTAATCGCTTTCGATGGTTAGATTAGGGACATATTTTGATTAGCATACCTTATGCTTGCATGTTGGCATCCATTTATTTGTTTTGCACGCACCAAGGCTCGGCGTATCATTCAAACTGCATCGTTATTTCAATATCTTCTTTGAATACGTGTTTAACAACATGTTGTTCAAATTGATCATATGCCAAATTAGTAGCCAAGCTTATTTATTTCATATTGCATGTGTTGCATTAGGCATCTTGTATAGTTGGGATCATGCATCTTTCTGACTAGTTTTTGATTTTGGCTTGGAGTACTCGGTGAGTTTTATGCTTTAGCATACTTGCACGAGTGTGATTGCCAAATTGCCATGATTAGCATGCTTGCCATAAGGCTATGTGCTTAAGTGATAAACTGCATGAATGCCTGTGGATGAAGGCTTTTTGTTTGTATTGAAACGATTCGACAAATGTGCGTTTTAAGCTCACTTTGTTGTGGCAAATCATGTTTTAAGCCCACTATGTTTGGTGGCAAATCTGCAACTTTAAGCCCACTTGAGGGTGGCAAATTCAACCCATTTTCGCAAAACAAACATGACTTGAAATGTTCCAATTCTTGCGATGTAGTCTATACTTGTATGCGTGCGCATCACATAGTAAGGTTATATTAATAACCGAAACAAGAGCACATAATGTTTATAAAAATCATATCACGATTAGTAGAGGCTGATCTTTGATTGGGCGAGCAGGGGTGCTTAATTCATGACCTTCCCCCCTCGTACCCAAGTTCTTGAGCTGAGGCAACTTTGGTGATGACGGACACGTGGCCTTTAGTACGAGTCAGGGTTTCCTAAATTTCCCTAAAATAAAATATTTAGGTGGCGACTCTGTAATCTGCTAAAGCAGTCCAATTTTCGCATTATTTGATTTAAAATCAAATTTTCAAAAAGATTTGCCGGATTTGGACTCTTTGGTCTTTGGTGTTTATTAGTTTCACATTGCACTTGTGAGACTAGATTCAGAACCGTGGGAGTCCGAACTGTGAGGCCTTTCATTTCAAACCCTTTTCGAAATGCGGGGTGCAAAAAAAGGCGAGTCCACAACAACGTTGTGATCAGGGCAAATCATTGTTTCGTCGCCGTCGATTTTTAAGCTTTCCTCTTTTCTCTCCCAGCTAAGCTTGAGGTAGAGATCTTTTCTACACTTCCATATGATATTTAGCTTAGTTATTAGTGTCTTGTGTAACAATGATGTGATTTGGGGGTGTTCAAGGCAAACCTATGGTTTGGGCATAAAATAGAAAGAGGGGTTTTGGGGTAAAGGTGAAATAAATGCTTGAGGGTTTGAAAATGATGTTGTATTGTGTATGATTTGATGATTTTGGCACTTGGCTAATATTTTGGGAAAAAGGGGATTTGCCCTAATTGAATCAAATTATTATTTTGTATAAATAATGGAAATTGACATTAAAAATGTGAAATTGAAAGGGTATTGATATGAATGGTGGGATTGGTTCTGTGTTATTCCATTCTTTGATAGTTTCGAATGAACTATATGTTATGAGATTTGATATCTGTTTAGAAATAACTGTATTGGGCTATCGGTGGAGGAAAGCTATGATTGTTGTAGAAATTGCATGCGAATTAGGTAAATTGAAACTAATCACTTGTGCTTGTCATTGAATATGACTGTATTTATGTACATTGTATATGTATGGTTATTTGGAAGTGGAAAGATGTTGTACTCCATTATTTGAGTTTGTGATTAAATACATTGCATATGTATAAATGCTTGTTTGGGAGGAGAGAGGGGATGGACTTCATTATAATTAAGTTGGCCGGAGTGTCTTGGGTGAAAGTCCCGAAATTATACATGGGTGCCTAGCCCGCGGATGAAATATCCATAAAATGGCAATGGTAGTACTTGTATAGCCTACGTTTACATGGGTCCCGTTTGACGGCTGCCGCAGATGAAATATCCGCGAAAGAATACATGGGTCTCGTTTGACGGTTGCCCGAGGATGAAATATTCGTGAAAGAAAAGTTTGAACTGTTTACGTGTTGATAATGTGGTTCTAGAACTAATGAGTTGTAATCTCATTTGGGTTATTGAGAAATGATGAAATTGGCTTATGTAGCTAAATGAAATGAAAGGAAATGGCTTAATGATTGAGTTTGGCAATTTAATACTATACATAATGTGGATGCCTTTATCTTTGACCTTGAATATGCATAGTGTACTTATACCTTTGCTAAATTTCATATACTGTGTTACATGGTTTCTATTGGGTTGTGGCTCACCCTACTTGGGAATAACATTTTCAGGTAATGATGGCATGCCTCCACTAAGGCAAAAGCATTGGAGAAACTTTTGGAAGTAAGGGCTTCTCGTTTTGATTGTCTATTTTTTGTAAAGCCAAGGGCTTAAGATGTAATAAGCAAAGCTCACTTTTGATTATAATCAAGATATGTCTTGGAAAGATGTAAGCCCATAGGGCATTTAATTTGTTCTTATTAATTTGCATTACATGCTGTAGATTTAGAATGAACATTTGTGAATGTATAATGCATGTAATCCCTTTTGTAATACGAACTCTGTTATGTGAAAGTGTACCAATTATGTTATATTCATTCCTCTTATGAGTTGGCTTATTTGTATTATTTTGAGGGCGTTACAATTTCCGATATCCGATCAACTTGATTTTTTTACAAGTATGATATACTCAACAAATCATAAAATGTGAATGGTTCAGATCATCAAAATTGGGCCCCAAAGTGAGCCCAATGACTCACCATGTAAGAAGGCAAGGAAATGATCCAAGGAGAGGATCCTTGCCCCATAGGATTCCTATATTTTGCGGGCTTTTTTCTTTTTTGGGATGGCTTTCTTCCCTTCATGGAAAATTATTAAGTTTGGAATTATATATATTTTTTTATCTCCTAATTAAAAACTTCTTTTGCACATTCGATGTAGGTTTGAAGGACACCACAATACTTACTGCGATTTGCATGCCGAAAGTTAGATTTGGTGTTCAAATCTTTGTTCACTTTTTCTTATGATACATGTCCTTTATTTTTTTTTATAAATAATTTTAGATATTCATTTTTTATTTTTCTGAATTTATTCTGAATGAGATTATGTGGTCGTGATTGAATTTGTGTAGTGATGTTTATGTATAAAATAAATCTGAACCACAAGATTAAGATTTTGAATAATTTCTAAATTGATAAAGATGAATTTGTAGTATTACTCATTTCTCTATTTAAAAAAAAAACATTATATAGAGGAGTGCACACCACTTAAGCAATACATATTATGATGTTTATTTTATTATTATTTTTACTTATTTAAATTACACACATCGCGTGTGCTAACCACTTGTCTTCATAAAATTAATTATCTACTCTAATAACATATTAACTTATTAACTAGTTATTTATGTAAAAATTTAAATTATTAAGAGATTTTACTAGCAAGCTAAGCCAAACTTGAGGTTATTTGAACCTCCCCAAAAGCTTTCTATTGTAAGAGAAAGTTCTAACAAATTTCCTCTTTGAAAAAAAAAATTGTATATATAGATCAATGCATTCATCATTTAAAATTTGAAGTACGATCAAATTGATTTAGTAGGAGCTTGATGGGAAAAGAGGCCTTTATGGTCAACTAGATCAACCAGTCAAAACGTTGCCTGAATTTTATCATTTATGGAGAAAAATGGGGTCACCTTAATTTATTGGGTAAATCACACTTATCAATTTGGAGATTTATAAAAAAAATATATCAAATTTCATAATTTTAATATAATTATGTCAGATTTTTTTAATATTTTAATTTACTTGACATTTAATTCTATTTTTTTAATAATTTGTTAGTCATAAAATGATATGTCTTCTCTTTTACATTGAATTTTTTTTTATTACTGTATCTTGTGATGAATTTTTTTGTTAGTTAGGAAAATATATTTATTGATTATTGTATTTTGTGATGAAAATTAAGAATATTTGTGGTGTACGTTATGTCACTCACTCTATGATAAAAGTTACAAATGTTGAATCAATGATGCACGCAACTAAAGCAAAATTTATAACCATTGTGATTAAGTATCGTGATGGCCAGTAACTGAAGTTACCTCCGGCTAATTCTTAAATAAATTAATAAACGCGAGCGGAAATAATATCCAAGTGAGGGTACCAAAATAATCATCAGAGCTTCTATTTTTATTACAAAATTTATTGACAAAAAAAGTCAATATTTACATAGAAAAATATCATAAAAGTGTTGTGTGTGTCTATTCCGCAGCCCCGTGTCTAAGATTTTTCAAAAGCTATTTCTGAATTGCATTGCTTCCTGAAAATTGGTAAACAACTATAAGCACATGGCAGAGTGAGAAATATTATACCAATAGTATAAGGGACACAAAATAACCATGTATATTTATATAACTAAAATATTTAAGTAGCAAAATTGAGATTATGTAAATAAATAACCATAACCACGATACAGAACAGAACAGAACAGATGCATGGACTCAAGAGGTGGCTCGTACAAACTCTAGAGGTGGCTCCCACAACAGTGTAGCACTTAGCTCCGTACAACACTTTGCTCCACACAGAAATTCAGAGGGTCAATGGATCCATGACAATAGAGGACCACAAAGTGGTCAAACAGAGATCAATGATTATTTAAGTCCCTCAAGGCGTGGAACTCCCATGGTGGTACTTACAAAACATAATTGTTTATAAGGTCATAGTCAAATATTCTTTAAAATATAAACAAACATATCCATGGGTTTCATTTTAACAAATAGGATTCAAAACATAACCCGCCTAATTGAAATATTAATATAATTTATAATAACTTATAAAACATAACTTGTATCAAATAAATTATGATAAGTCAAAACATACGTAAAATATATATGGTAACTCAAGGTATAATATAACTCACCTTAAAATTAATACCTCACTATTTCTTTCCACTATCAAAGATCTTAACTTCCAAACATAACTTGTATTAATATAACTAATAAAATATAATTTGTATAAAATTATGGTAAGTCAAAACATACGTAAAATATATTATGGTGACTCAAGGTATAACATAACTCACCTTAATATTGATCCTTACTATTTCCTTCTTATTTTTACTACCTTCTCACGGATGTTCCTTCGCTCTCCTTTTCTATTTCCTTTTACTTTCTATTTCCTTTTCTCTTCCGCTCTCTCCTTTTTCCTTTTTCTTCCTTTCTTTCTTTTCCTTTCCACACAGATCACCTCCTCCTTATTTATAGGGAGGTAAAAACGTTATCAGCGCGAATCCTCCCACAGATTTGATTAGATTTATACTTATCTTTAATAAATATTTAAGATAATTACACTTTGGTCCAGTTTTTTAATATAACTATATAAATAAATTAATCTCTAATTAAATTACACTCTATCATATACCAATAGAAAATTAATTATTTATTTTACTACCACACCCATTATTGTTATTATTGTTGTTGTTGTTGTTGTTGTTGTTGTTGTTGTTGTTGTTGTTGTTGTTATCAATATTATTATTTATTTACTCTTACTTTTATATTTATTTATTTACTATCTTTAACTTTAATTTAGCCCAACTAGTATTATAATTCTATATTTCTGTTAATTTGGCCCCAAATAATAATTCCTAATTAATCTCATATTTGATAATCCGATGCCAAATTAAATTCTGTATTTATTATTATTTATTTAATAATATATATTATTATCACATACAATTATAATACTAGTATAAAATTCAAGGAACAACTTAAATTTTCAGGTTGTTACATATTACAAATAATTCATGATGAGAAATGTTAGGAATAATTTTGGTTACAAAATTACAACATATTATTTAGTGTTTGTTTTGAAACGCTATAATTATATTATACATATTGTAATAGAATACATATGATACACACCTTGTGAATGAGGCACATTGTTGAGAAAATATTATTTTGCCCCCGCAGCTATTACTTAAAAATCAAATCAATTCTGATTCTTCTAATAAAATCAATTTTACATATAGACTATTTAATTTTATCCTTACCACCAATCGTCATCTATAATTAAACAGAAGTTGTTGACATGACCCTCGAATTTCATTTTACCTTTCAAACTATTTCTAAAATAACAATTAGACCCCTGGACAAAATGAAATTTGAGGGTCTAATTAATATTTCATAGATAATTTTGGGGATAAAATGAAGTTTTAAATGAAAACATGATGCCAAGTCAGCAAATTTTGTCTGATCATAGACAACAGTTGACAACGGCGTGAAACTGATCCAAAATTGAATGATTTATGTGTAAAATTCATATAATCGAAAGAATGGATGTTGAATTGATTTTGAGTGATAGTTTGGGGCAAAGTAAAACTTCCTTCACATTGTTTAAAGGAGGGTTAAGCTTCTCCGTGGAATCCATTACGAGTTTCGTTTCAATGATCCTAATTATTTATTTTGTAGGGTCGTTAATATATATTATTTATACAGAAAAATTAAGTTGAACCAATAATCATAATATTTTTATTTTATTACTTTTGTTTTCAAAAAATTAAAAATATATTTTTATTAAAATAGACTTTTAAAAAAAGATTAAATGAAAATATTATAATTATTAAATCAATTTAATTTTTTTTATAAATAATATACACACAAAAAATTTATAAAATAAATAATTCAAATCATTAAAATAAAATTCATAATAAACTCTACAAGCCAAAACAAAACCAAAATAAAATTCACCGAATAATGTTAGGGATCATGAAAAAAATAACATGAAGATGATCATAAAAGATTCATCATCGTTAAATTACACATACAATACCACACACAAATCAAAAAATAAAAAAATTTCATAATATTTATTTGATAATCCCTAATATTATTCAAATCTTCTCTCGAGACAATGCGGTTCAACAACCATGGTGCCGGCCAGTTGGCCATATTTCTTCCCCGCGTCACATCAATTATTGCCTCGGTAAACATCTGTAGTAGGCCACCCCTTTCTTTATCTTTTCTATACCTTTTCTCAGTCTCACTTGGTCTCTCTCACTCTCTCTCTCTCTCTCTCTCTCTCTCTCTCTCTCTCTCTCTCTCTCTCTCTCTCTTATATGGTGTCAGAACGTTTATTCTCTCTTATGATCCATCTCTCTTTGAAACCCTAACCATCAAAGAAAAAACGAGTTCACTCTCTCTCATGATCCATTTTTCTCTTTGAAACCCAGACCAGACCATCAAAGAAAAAACATGTCCTCTCTCTCTCTAGCCAAGACTCCAACACGACCCTGTTTTGGTAGTAGTTCCTTTCAAAGCCATGGATAGTAGTATCTCCCAACCAAATCCACTTAACAACCACCACAACGAAGCTACCACCGCCACAAACAACAACGACGACTACCAAGTTGTAGATCCTGATCTCACTAACATGATTGGTCGAGATCTTAATTTCATGAAAGAGACCATGACACAGATTCAGAAGGAAGTTTGTAGATCATATGAATGTGCAAATCAACGAGGCTTGTGAGAAATTTAAGGAGCTTAAAACAAGAGGAGGGAGTGATACTGACGAACTTGACCAACTGAAAATGTCTGTCAAGAAGTTAAAATCCCATATTCCCTCCAAGCTTAAAATCCATTATGATGATGATTCAAAACCACATCGGAAACCATGGTTTGATGGATCCATTAACAGTAGCAGCAACAACTACCAAGTCGATGTAAACAAGGCCGGCCATTTGCACAGTTTGTACAATCAGCCAGAGTTTGATCATACCACTGCACTTGAAGATTTCCGGGTATCTTTCAATACCCTCCCCTGGAAACTACATATTTGTTTGTATTTTTTGCGGGTTTTCCCAGAAATGGCTACTATAAAGAAAAGGATTATGATTCACTGGTGGATTGGGCGACATACAAAAGAAGAAATTGTGTTGGGGAAGACGACAGAGGATGTAGAGGATTTTGTCAACGAGATCTTGGATGAGCTTACTGCAAAGGGCTTCATCGAGCCTATCTACAAATATTGTGGATTGGTTGTGGATAGCTGCAAGTTGGCCCCTTACATTCGTTCTGCTATAACCATTAGACCAACTTTGTATACTCCTGATGTGGCTATTATTTGATGGATACATCAACTATTGGAATAAATGCATCGTCAACGTTGATGCGGCCATTATTGATGGAAGACATGAATTTATTTTCAAAAGCAAGCACCGATGTCAAAGTTGTTTACTTGGGTAGGTGGAAGAACTCGGTCACCCATCACATTGAAGTCCCAGACATCAAAATTCTCAATGCACTCAACAATATGAAACAATTAAGGTTTCTTAGCCTTCGAGGAATTTCTTTGATTACAGAGCTTCCTCAGTTCATTTCACAACTGACTGATCTTAAAATTCTGGATCTCAAAGCGTGTCACAACCTTGAGGTGGTTCCAGATTGGATTGGCTTGCTTGAAAATTTGACGCACTTGAATATATCTGAGTGTTATCTTTTAGATCACATGCCTTAAGGGATTTACTATTGGAGATTGCAAGGGCAAAAAGTCATGTACTATCAATGATTTAACAAAATTGCCAAAGTTACGAAAATTGAGCATATCCACAAGTATGAAAGAATTTCCAACAGATAAGTAGCTTCATCATTTACAAAGATTAAAATATTTACAGAAGTTGAAAATATCTTGGTCAGGATGCATTTTACGAGGTAAAACTATTTTCCAAGTAGACAACGCTGACAAGATCATTCTTTGAGCAGCATGATCCAAAACTTCCTCTCTCATTGGAACTTCCTTCATCGTTGCAAAAATTAGAGCTTGAGTGTTTTCCTGAGATAGATACACCCCGTTGGTTGTGGTCTGGCAATTTGAAGAACTTGAAGAAACTTTACATCAGAGGAGGACTATTGTGTAATCTAGACAAAATAGTAGCCACCACAGTTGAAATGTTACAATTGAAGTACTTGAGTAACTTAGAGATGCCTTGGAAAGACATTATGATGTTATTTCCCAACTTGATTTACTTGGAGAAAGTAGAATGTCCCGGCCTCAATTCCTTTCTGCCTAATCAGAATGGTGTTTGGATGAGGAAAGACAATGGCATCGATGAGAAATGCGGTGGAAGAAGCTACTGAGAGAGGATAGGAAACCTCTCTCTATTGTCTTCCCTTTCTACTTCTAGGCTGGCAAATTAATGTCTTCAGAGATAGTATATAGTAATTTCCCTCTCTCATGAAAAACTAGCTGTACGTATTTATTTATTGAATCAAATGTATATGTCTTCAAGGTCATTCATTAAGGCTTATTTACAAGTTTTCACTAATTTGCATTTGGGTAAGGCAGAGCATGTCTTTACTAGCAATTTTTTCTAAGGGGAAATTACAAAAATAAAAATAAAAAATCAGAGTTTGAATTTTGTAAAAAAAAAAAAAGCTTTAATTTTTAATTTTATCAATTTAAATTCTAATTTTTTGATTTGTTTTCAATCTAAACCATCGACCTACTTTCTTAATTATAAGTTACAATGAAAGATGTTTTATCAGCTTTGAAGAATTCTTGATTTCAAATGAGTTTTTTTTTCCCCTTAAATTTAGATTTTTTACTAAATGTATGATTTATTACACGTCTTCAACTTGGTAATAAATAATGCTAAGTTTTAATTTTCCATTGCCCTTCATTTTTCTTGCATTAACTTATATTCAATATTTCAATTACTCTACCCATTAACATTTTTATTATGTGAATGTGATGGAATTTAGTGAACTACTTAAAAGGAATACATATAAAAATTTAAAAGATGGGAGTGATAGGTATTGGTATCATTGTGAGAGATTTCATGAGAAATGGCATCAAGCAACGAGAGAATTGCAAATGAATTTGTTGTGGACAACATTAAAGTAGTTGGGGTGTACAAAGTTGTGTCTTTTGCCAATGGCTTGAATTTGTTGCATACAGGCTAAGGGATATTTACTTTTAACTAAACAAATTTGTTTTAATGAAGAAAATTTGTAAATCTATTGGGAATCATACAGGCTGAGAGTAGTTACTTTTAACCACACAAATTAGTTGTAATGAAGAAAATTTCTTATCTATTTGGAATATCATTGCTGATATGATATTAAAGAATGGATGGGAGTTTTAAATCTGCTTGTATTCATAACAAAATACTAGGAAATGAAACTGCCCATCTATAGTCACTTTGAATGGAAGAGGTTCTAATTGAGGTTGTTTCTTGTGTCCATTCTGATTTTGTCTGTACTTTATAAATGAAATCATCTTTCTACATAAAAAGAATTTTTTTAATTATTTTACGAGTTGTTTTTAAATCGTTACATTATTATAAGACTTCCATCATTCCATACCTTTACATCTGTAGAAATTATTAGTACAATTTACCTTATTTAAATCTCTAAAATTTCTAACATACTTGCATTTCATAGAAACCCAATAAATATATTTTCCACTGCAAAATCGCTTGGGTGCCCACAAAGAACAAATGAGGGTCATTTAATTAATAAAATTACAACTTTTTCCTTTCTCTAAGCAAGGCCAAAAGTTTCCACTGAAGCGTAGCCATAATAATAATAGTTAAATAAGGAAAAAAAATCAAAACAAAACAAAACAAAACTAAGAGAGATGGTTGTCTTTCAAATCACTCATGCCAGTTCCAATAATCCTTCAAGCTTTGTCAAAATTCTTTAAAAACCTATATTCCTACCAAAAGAAATATGTCAATGTGAAATGTAATACAAAAAAAAATAAAAACTGAAGCTGATTTCTACAAAAGTATAAAAATTTTAACATATATAATGTAGTAAATATTTTTAGTAACATTTTCTAACAAATCTAACCCCAACAAAAAATCTGATTCTAGCTCAATAAATCAGATTGAAGATTTGAAGATGTTAAGGCAAAAAATTAAAAGAAAAGGCTCGTCAATGGACCTGCCCAGCCCTTTCAAACCTCTAAAACCTGAAAATTTTCTAATTGAAAACAAAAACACATTATCTATGTTTACAAAGATTGACTAATAAAATAACCATGTCTGCTATAATGGTAGCTAAGATGCTATTTTTCATTCATTTTTTCCAGCTATCATGGAGAAAAGAAAAGCTAGTATGAAGATGGCATTCGAACATGATAAAAAAATAAAGAAATATAAATGCAAGGTGAGTGGACACATGCAGGCGTAGCAATAACTCTTAAGTCCTAACATTACCAGTAGGATTTCAACTTTGAAGTGATAAATTACAATTTACAATAAGATACTTGGTCTGAAAACTTTTTTTAAAAAATGTACCTAACATTAATATCAACCACAAGGACAACAACCCTCCTCCACAATACAAAAACAAATATACTATTCCTAAAACAAATCATTCCAGAAAGTTAAGTAATCTGAGTTTTCCAGCTAATTTATGAAATACAAAAACAACAAATCTTATCAAGCAAAGGATACCAATTAATGTAATTCACTAATGACATAACAACAACATAACAAAAGGCACCAACTAATGTACTCCAAAAAAAGTGCAACAAATAATAAAAAATCAAAATATCTAAATATAAACAATTTTTATGAAACCAACTCTACTATGACAACTTTTAGTTTTTCTCTCTCTTTGTATGGTTCTTCTCATAACAACAAACTAAACTTATCTTGCTAATGAAAAAAACAAAAGAACCACCAAAAATGCATGAATAACTTATTTTGAAATCATCGAAGCATATAATTCTACCATTTGAATATATTGTAGGTGGACTATTTCATTTCTCTCATTTGGTGTTATGATGAAGTGTCGGAGTATGGGAAAGTGCTGGAAGAGATTTCCATTTCCACAGCAGGTAAACTTAATAATTTCTTTAATTATATATATATATATATTTTAAAAGGGTCTGTCGGTTTCTTCTAAGCTTACCTCATTTAGTGCCTCCCAGCTAGCGAATGTGTAGTGTTATCTTTTTTATTTCAACCTGAAATAGGAAAGAGTTGGGCAATGGAGAGAGATCAACGGATTGATTTCCACTAAGAGCAACTGAATCTTAACCAAAAGTAGGGATCTAAAATCTGTTACATATAAAAGAAACAGACCGGAAAGGAAAGTATGCAAATCAACTTTGAAAACAACTAGGTGTGCAATTCCAGTCTCTTTCTGGTGTTTCACTATTTTGCAAAACATTAAAGTGGACTGGAACTGCAATTATACTATCAAAATCTAATTACTCACCAATATCACTATAAAAGTACTATCATGCACCATTACAATATGCACTGTCACTCAATTCAAACAAAATCTTTCAACCTATATTCATTACAATACATAGTGCCCCTCACCAAATCCCAATTGCCCTCATCTTGAACACTGTTAAATAATTATGAAAGTGGACATATAAGTCACCATGTTTAACGAAAACGACAGGGGAATTTTAAATTGTTCCTCAATTTCAAAGTCAATTGACTGAAAAAATTCAAATCATAACCATTAACATAAGGAAACCAGTAATTTGAAAACATCTTTAAAATAAAAAACCTAATTAACTGATGAATTTACCTTTTATTGCTATAAATTTATAAAGTAAAAATAAAACAAAGTAAGTTTCCCTCTTTCTCTCTATAACCATAATTTTTCCAGTTAAAACAAACAAAAAGACAATTTTATAAAAAGAAAACAAAGTAGCAATCTTTCAGCAAATCAACAATAGCTAAAGATACAATATTAAATAATAAATAACCTATCTTCATAATTGGGCCTAATTGGTGATTATACGAGATTGTGTTTATCATGACACATACAATTTCAAGGAGAAGGTTATCTTAAAAAAAAATTCAACCCTCCATTAAGATAACCCAAAGCATCGTCAACTTTTGAACGGAATAGTTATCTAGACGTTCAAATGTGACTTTAATCAGTAGCAATAGTTTAATTAAATCAAAGATCATAATCCAATTAAACACAGCTCAGGAAACCACCAAGAGCATAAATGGCTGAAATACCAATGTCCCATATTTGAACAAACAAAAAGACCAAACCAAATTCACAACTCAAAAGGATTTTCTTTTTTTGTTGTTCCATCCCTCATGAAAAAATTCTAAATAATCTTACCAATGGGGTTAGAGAATACTTCAGCCTCAACTTGTAAAGCACATGCAGAAGCCTTTAGATCCCTTTCACTCTTGTAAACACCATCAAATAAACACAAAATTCTATGGATTCAAAACCAAAGGTGTCAGTAACAAAATTCTCTACCTGAATTTTTCAAGTGATGGCAATGGGCTGTTAGCTGCGAACATCTCAAATAAATTAATTACTAAGTACAATGGCTTCAACTAGATAAATATCCCAAATACTTGACAAAAGTTCATAGATGAGATTCATATACATTTCAAATATTTAGATTTAAGATTTCAAACAATAAGCCCCTAATTTCAATATTCACCAATAGATCAATTGCATTCTCAATAATACATGTCGTATGTACGAGCACGAAATAATATTCTCATATAATCTTGTTTATCAAGTTTGCGCTCCTCCAAACGTCGTCGCTTTACTCCCTGAAAACACAAATGTGAGCTAGCCGGCGGGTGTGAGCTGGATACCTCTCTGATGCCTAAGTCAGCAAAATATACAGATAGACAAAAGCTCTGTGTATTCGAGAATCAAAGTTGTGTTACCTGTACATAGGTTCTGTTGAGAGCTTATATAGTTTTTGCCTGGCACAATCCTAGTAGGACTCTTATTCCTCAATGTAGAGTCCTCCTAGGAATCACACTCTTGAAAGATAATTCTTATCCTTCAACACCCCCCTCACTGCTTAAACCAAGTCAGATGGTTTTACCACGGTTGGATAACCGTATGACTGAGCTAACACTTTCTCTTTATCATACTTAATCCAGCGCCTTCATAAGCAACACATAGCTCGGCTTTCGTCCACTTGTACTCGGTTGTCTGTTGAGACCGGGCTAACTACAACAAGCTTTGACCGAGATAACAAGAGCAAGGTCCACCTAAAGAAGCCCAAAACACCTCGGCTCCGAATACTATGACCGAGCTAATTATCATAACTCTGACCGTGGTGACTATAACCATACTTGGACCGAGCTAACAACAAAGTCCACTTTGCTAACTCCTTTTTACCACGTCCCATAGAACAACCCATCACTATGCTGGGCCTAGCTTGGCCCTAATGCACTTAAAAACTCCCTCTTAATTGCCCCTTAATTCCATCTGCCATGCATGATTTGGGATTACCTATTACCAGCCGAGCTAAAAGTTGGCCTTTAACCGAGCTAAGTTGATACCCGGGCTACTAATTTGTCCGATCAAAAAAATGACTTTTCAGTCGCTGCATAACTAAATCGCTTACAATTCTCTTGGACACGTGGCAAGCTCATATTGGTTAAAGACAGCTGCCCTAGCCGCCTTCGTACTTCGCAAAATTTGAACAGTCTCACCCAAATTCATGCTTTACACAAAAAGCCACACTTTTTGAACAAAACATACCACTATTCATCTTCTATCTCTTTACCCTCTGAGCCTCCATTTTCCTAAACACAGCATCTGCAAAGCTTGTGCTCTTGTCTGGTATCTTCATCATTTAGAACTTCATCCTCTTCTTCTAAGACTGTAAGTGACTCAAATCCTCACTTTTTTCGTTTATTCCGTGAACATGTATATTATAGATGTATATACTCATATATATATATATGTACATATTACAAAACACACTCTGTAGTTTTGCTGAAATAGGTAAGAACAGTTAGTACCATAAACCAGACCCCCAAATCATAGGCTCGTGCTTAAGAACACACTGTCTGGATTCAGAAAACATGAAGTTTGAATCTAGAATCGTGCTGTAACCGAGCTAAAAACCTGTTTAGGCAACTCTACGCTTAAACATAACCGAACTAGGGAACTCCACCCAATAACTGAACTATAACATGGGGCCAATCCAGCTCCGACTTAGTCAAAACCGAACTAAGAATGGGCTGCACACTCTCCAGCCGAACTAGGGTTTTTTGCATTTATTCTTCTTCTTTTTTTAGCCCGGTCCAGTGATCTGGGCATAACATTTTTCATCTCCACTTTGCAGACTCTAACTAGGCTGGCTAGGCATTTTTTTGCATGCTCAACCGAGATACGCAACGTCATCTCAACACCGAGCTACTACTTCGAGCTAATTTATACATAACTAAGTCCACATGGGAAAATATCGATTCTTAGTAAACTCACCAAGGGCCATAGCTGAGTTCCGAAAGGATTACCAAATTCCAGACGACGTTCATCTTTCCCTAGCCAAACTAGATACCACACCTTGGGGAAAACAAGGTTTTGTTCCATTTACCGTGCTATCCATTGTTGAAGCCGGCCTCCGATTCCCAGTTCAACCACTGTTATGTGAATTCCTTAGGCAAACTAGAATATGCCCAACCCAACTTAGCACCAATTCATCTAGAATAATAAATGGCATCACCGAGCTAAATCGTCGACTTGGCCTCAACCTCGGTTTGGCCGAGCTTTTTCATCAATATTCACTTGGCCAGAATGAAAATGGCTGGGTATACTATTTAAGAATAAGAAGACGCCAAGAGAAAATAATAAAAAATACATCGGACAAAGATGTAAATGATGATGACTTTTTCTGGGTCTCGGGCAACTTCGAAGACCAGGAAGCTCAGATATCGGGTGATCGAATTAACTGGAACAAAGGAGTAGCTGGTATGAATACCTCGATTTAACTTGTCTGATTTTTGCTTTTGTTTCTTACAACTTCCACACCGTGCTAACCATTTCCTTTTTCTTTATGTAGACTTGAACCAACTAAAGTCGCAGTGTCAATACCTCAATCTTGACGCACTCCGCGCCGCACTCCGGTACCGCGATCGAGGTTGGGCCGGGCTACTCAATTTCGAACCGACATACAGATACAGCAGCAGAAGGAAGACCAGGGTGACAGATTTCCTCCTGGAACCCTCACCAGAACCAGATCCAACACTACCTCAAATCAATTTGATCCCACTAACAGAAGAGCAAGAAATGGCTAAGAAGAGAGCTGTCAGAGCACTTATCACCGAGAAGCTACTCAGGCCGAGGTACCATGTAACGCCCTCAAAATAAACCCATTTATCATACATTCTTGACATGCTTAGACAAAAGAGGATAAAGCATAATTACATTTCATCAGAGTATTCATTACAAAATGTATTACATGTTGACAACAAAAGTAAATGCCCTATAGGCTTACAACTTTCCAAGTCAACACTTGGTTACAAAAGAAGAGTACTAACTCTATATAAAATAAGCCCTTGGCTTGATATACATGTAATACAACCAAATAAACAAAAGGAGTCTTCAACTCCCACCGCCATCCAAGCTAAGATCTCGGAGGCGGCATAATACCTGTACCTGAAAATGATGTCCCATATAGGGTGAGCCAACGCCCAGTAGAGATATGCTAAACATAGTATGAGCAATAACTAAAACATGGGCATCAGATAAATGTTCAATTCACATAAATCAATTCATAACCCATTTCAATTGCATGACCAATATGTCCATGTTTCATTTCATTTCTTATCCATTTTCTCAATTCATAACCCCAGCCCAGAACCTGGCCATATACTTTAAATGAGATTACATCCCATATCAATAATGCTCCCGTTTCAATTGAGATAACAACTCAAATTAAACACTTCCATAATTCACAAGAGATACACATATTTGTTGTATCAATGTCACATTCAAACACTTCCATACTTTACAATAGATACACGTATTTGTTGTATCAACACTTCAATAGATACACACACTTGCTGTATCAACACTTCGATAGATACACATATTTGCTGTATCAATGGAGTCCATCCCCTATCTCCTCCCACATAACAACCGGTTTAGGAGTCCATCCCCTATCTCCTCCCAAACCATGGAGTACATCCCCTTTCTCCTCCCACACAACACAATGTATATAAAAACGTATCGTATACATAACCGATCAATACACAAATTTGATGTATTATCCCAACCGTCATATTCTATGACATATTTACGTGATTAGTTTTAGTTTGCCTAATCATCATGCATTGTCTACAACAATCAAGACTATCCTCCACCGATAGCGCAAAGCAGTTATTTCTAAACAGATAATAAAAGCCTCAACAGATACATAATTTCAATATTTTCAAAGTGAGCGATTAATAAATCCAACTCCACCATTCTATCTCATAATGAGCCAATTTCATTTTTTCCAACTCAATTTCATATTTCCATAACATTTGTCATTAATTACACTAATGACCCAAATATGCCCAAAGATGGTATTTTCCTTCATTTTCTCAATATTGACCCAAGGTCCAAATATTATCAACAATAACAATAACCTCCCATTTTAGGCCCAAAACACACATGTTTGAATCAAAGAACAAAACCCCTCTTTTTAACATAACACATTACAAACCCTAACCTCCCAAATCAAACCATTTATACAAAAAGCTCAATATTTTGGTTAAAGCACATAAAAATGAGTAGGAATCCCTACCTCAAAAGATGAAACCCAAAGATGAAGGTGAGAAACTCGAATATGCTCCAAATCAAGAAATGCTCAGATTGATAGGAAGCCCACACCAAGCTTTACACTTTTTGTAAAGACACTAAGGGAGTAGATCACTCAAGCTAGATCAATCCCTAGAGAGAAGGTATTTTCTAGAGAGAGGAGCTCTCAAAAGACGATTTAGGAAAGTAAGAGAGAGAAAGGAAATGTGAAAAGTGATTCAAAATCACCCAGCTGATATCTGATATACGACTAGTACGCTCGAGCGGAGAACAGGACGCTCGAGCATAAAGCACAAAACACTGAACCCGCTCGAGCGCAAAAATGCCCGCTCGAGCACCAAGACACAACTGCAAAACACATCCGCTCGAGCGCGAAAGAAAATCCGCTCGAGCGTAGATTACACTTCTCCAGTACTTTTACAAACGTTGAACACCCGCTCGAGCGCCAAGGTACCCGCTCGAGCGCGACCCGCTTGAGAGTGAAAAACACATCTGCAAAAGTTTTGCAGAGGCACAAAATGCTGAAAGTGTGTAAAACCCGCTCGAGCGCAAAGGGACCTGCTCGAGCGGACCACCAAAAATCTGGGCAACAAGGAATGGGACTTAAGCTCAACCAACCTGTTCGAAACACGCCTAATACATCCTAAAACTCAAATATATGCAATAAAAGGATGACAACAAGACAGATACAACAACCAACTCCACGGAACCTAAGTCCGGAATACTGTTAAACAATGAAGGAAAAATCGGAATCGCTATAACCTTCCCCCCTTAAAGAATTCCGTCCCCGAAATTAAGTACAAGTTTTTCAAAAACAAGATTTTCTCAATTCTCAACTATATTACAACTCAATATTCAACAACCTGACCCATTACCGGTCATTCCATCTCTATTCAAGAGGCATTTTACAATATATAATCATTATACATTACTAGCATGTTTTTCCATGAAATTTACCAATTTCAACACATTTCACAATTCTATATCACATTCAATGCTCATGATATATTTCCATTTCTACAATACATTCAACATATGCAATGTTACATTAAACTTCCATTTCAAGGCAAGTTTCAAAATACTCGCATTTATCAAAACATAAACGATGTTTTACAACTCAAGATATCTTTAATGCTCTTAAAGTTCATCAATATTACAAAATCCCAATACATGGTTAAACATTTACAAACGAGTCTGGATATTTCTCACGGACATCCACCTCACGTTCCCAAGTGGCTTCCTCCACTCCGTGATGTTTCCATAAAAATTTTACCAAGGGAATTGTCTTGCTTCGCAAGACTTGATCCCGCCTATCCAAGACCTGCACCGGTCTCTCCTCATACGAGATATCCTCGTCAACCTCCAAGTCGGTCCAATCCAACACATGGGACGGGTCCGGCTCGTACTTCCAAAGCATACTAACATGAAACACGTCATGCACTGTAACGCCCTCAAAATAATAACATTAAACCCACAATATCGACATGCATTGATATATAAAAGATCAACATCCTTTTATTCATCAGAGTAATTCATTACAAAGAGTATTACATGTTAACAACATAGCAAATGCCCTAAGGGCTTACAGCATTCCAAGTTATCACTTGGTTACAAAAAGAGAGTACTAACTCAATTACACATTAAGCCCTTGGCTTGAACCTACATGTAATACATCAAAACAAGGAAAGACAACAAAAGTCTGTCCGCCTCTAGCCTCCCAAGCTATGTCCTTGGAGGTGGCATGCTACTTGTACCTGAAAATGATGTTCCCATATAGGGTGAGCCACAGTCCAGTAGAAATATACTAAACCAGTTATGAACAATGACTAAAAGATTAACAGTTGATAGATGGTCAACACTTTTACATTCTTTCATAACACATTACAGTTTCATGACATTCAAGTCCTTATTCCATTTCATTTTCCATTCCCCCATTCAAGTATCTCATTATCAATTGAATCATTAAACTATTCATCAAATCCATTTTAATTACATGACAAATGTATCCATGTTTCATAACAATTTCCATTTCTTAATTCATAATCCTGGCTCTGAACCTGGCCATACCCTTTACATCATTTCAAAAACATATTACAGTTTCATGACATTAAAGTCCATGTTCCAGTTCATTTTCCATTTCCTTTCAACTTTGAGTTTGAAACAAGACTCAACACTTAGTCAAATAATTTAATGAGATTGTAACTCATCTTTAAAACACTTTCATAATTCATAATGGATACACATTCTGATGCTGTATCAAAAACACATAAACCACTTCCTTACTTTACCGAAGATACACATTTTAGTGCTATATCAACATAACATAGAAACACTTCTATACTTCACAATTGATAACGATATACATTTTAGTGCTATATCAAATCAATTTAAACACTTCCATAATCCACACTTGATACACATTTTAGTGTTGTATCAACGGAGTCCATCCCCTATCTCCTCCCAAACAATATCCGGTTTAGAGGTCCATCCCCTATCTTCCCCTAAACCGTGGAGTACATCCCCTATCTCCTCCCACACAACACACGTATATAAACATAGATCATATACAATCAATCAATACATAAAATTAATGTATTATTCCAACCGCTATATTCAATAACATACTCAATTGATTAGTTTCAGTTTGCCTAATCATCATGCATTGTCTACAACAATCAAGACTATCCTCCACTGATAGCCCAAAACAGTTATTTCTAAACAGAAAATAAATGCACAAAATGGATAATATATCAACATTTCAATTAAGTGAGCGATAAATAGTTCAACTACACCTTTTAATCCCATACATTCCCAATCTCAACATTCCCAATTCAATTCCTCATTTCTCACAATTAATTATACCAATTAATTAACCAATGTAATTAGGACATTTCCATAATTAACATTTGTACCCTAAGGTTCCATTTTCATCAATATTTCAAGATTAATTCCATTTCTTCATGCCAAACATGCATATAGGTTTGATATATTTAAAACCCCAACTTTTGAAAAATTACACAAAAGCCTAAACTTTCTCAAAATTACCCAACAACCCCCAACATATCAAAATGCTAAAATTTAAAGACAAAGCTCATAAAGAGGAGTAGGATATCCCTACCTCAGGCTAGTAGAGGAAACAAGCCAAACCCCAAATTTTCAATTTTGCCGAATTCTGATCTCCACCGATCAAAATATTGCTCTCGCCAAACTCTTCACTTTGGCATGAATGTCATCTCCTTTATTTGCATCCTAAATGCAATTTCTTCATGACAATTAACATCATCTGGTAAAGCAATGCACTCCCACTAATAGCAGCCTCACCTTCACCTGAGGCAGCTATAACTTCTAGGTCCCTAGCTTTATCTCCTACATGTTTGCCACCAAAAAAAAAAAACAATGAACACAACCAATAATTCAGCATAGGACCAACTCCAATATGAGAATCTTTACGCCTTAAACTTTGATTCGGCAGAATGGGCGAAAATGCACCAACAAAATTGGCCATATTATATTGACTACCATCAAGGGATTCCACATGCATCATTCCAAGACTATCCTTCGCATAATTTATTACGCAGTACTCACGGTTAAATGATGGGTCTAACATGAACTTGATCTGTGTACTTCATAATTTTTGGATAACAATCATGTGGTGGCTGGCACAATTGCATTCGTCTCCTTAAGATCCTCCCCATGCAAGTCCTGAAGAATATCAAGAAACCGATCCAATAACAGAGCATCATACTCGACAAGCTTGTCATCCTCAGACACTTTCCCAGGAACCAAAGCCCTCAGTTGTGCGTCAATCAACGCCATCTTTTCAATACTCCGATTCTTCATTACTCAGCCCTGAGTTCATCCTCCAGAATGATCACACAAACAATGAACTCCCGTGGGCAAGAAACCCTGAAACTGGGTAATCGAGATTGAAGAAGAAGAAGAGAGAGAGTGATCAGAAAGTAGAGAGAGAGAGAGATACACTTTACACTCTTTAATCATTCTCTTCACCACTTGAGCATATAAATATACTTTTCTTTTCATTCATTCTCCACCGAATTGGTGAGTATATAAATATACTTTTCTTTTCATTCATTCTCCACCGATTTGAGCAATGATCCAGCTGTAACCATATATATTATATATATATAAAAAGTTTTCCAACTCACTCTTGTCCCACCCCTTTAAATATTCCAATGACCCACCAGCAATTTATTATTTATTTATTTTATTTTATTGAGTCATTACATGCACTCCGAACAACTGTGGCGGCAAAGCCAAGCGATAGGCAACCTCGCCAATCCTCTCAAGGATCTCAAAGGGACCAATAAACTGAGGGGATAACTTCTCACTCTTCCCAAACCTCATCAAATCCCGCCTAGGTGATATTTTCAGAAAAACATGATCACCCGTCTCAAATGCCTAAGGCCTCCTCCTACGGTCGGCATAACTCTTTTGGTGACTCTGGGCTGTAACAAGCCTCCTATGGATAAGCTCAACTTTTTCTGTTGTTTCCCTCACCAACTCCAGGCCCAACAAAGGTGCATCACCCACCTTGGCCTAACAAACTGGAGACCTACATGGTCGGCCATACAAGGCCTCAAATGGTGCCATACCGATACTCGACTGAAAACTGATGTTATAGGCAAACTTCACCAAGGGCAGGTGGCTCTCCCACGTCCCACTAAAGTCAAGGACGCAACCTCGAAGCATATCCTCAAGGATCTGAATAGTACGCTTGGACTGCCTGTCAATCTGAGGATGATAAGCCGTGCTAAAGGTCAATTTAGTGCCCAAAGCACTCTGCAAACTTTGCCACAACCTAGCAGTAAAACGAGGATCTCTATCAGAGACGATCGACACTGGGACCCCGTGCAACCCCATTATGTCCCAAATATACAAATCGGCAAGATAGTCTACCGAATCTCTCACGCGCATAGGGATAAAGTGCTCCGACTTAGTCAACCGGTCTACAACCACCCAAATAGCATCACTACCCTGCTGAGTCCTCGGAAGACCTACAATAAAGTCCATAGTGACGTGCTCCCACTTCCACTCGGCAATAGGCAAGGGTTGCAACAAACCCGCTGGCCTCTGATGCTCGGCCTTCACTTGCTGACAAGTAAGGCACTTAGACACGAACACTGCCACATCTCTCTTCATACCCCGCCACCAAAACTAGCGACCTAAATCCCGATACATCTTGGTGCCTCCCGGATGCACTACAAGGGGTGAATGGTGAAACTCTCGGAGTACCTCCTCTCTGCAAGACTCCGGCATAAACAAACGGTCTCGGTATCTCACACTCAGGTCGGGATACACAGACAAACCCTTCTCAGCCTTCCCACTGGAGATCTTCTCTCGGAGGGATTCTACCTCAAGGTCACCTCTCTGTGCCTCTAACACTCGAGTCACAAGTGTAGGCTGCGTAACATTAGAAAACAAGGCCGCAGCCTCAATGGATTTGCCCAGAAGCAAATCAAACTCACCAAGCGCAACCAACATCTCCCACTCCCGGATAGCTAAACAAGTGACATCACTAATGGATTTCCTACTGAGAGCATCGGCCACAACATTGGCCTTACCCGGGTGATAGTGCAACTTGAAGTCATAATCCTCAATGAACTCCATTCACCTCCTTTGCCTCAAATTCAAGTCTCTCTGTGTAAAAAAGTACTTCAAACTCTTTTGATCTGAGAATACCTCGAATCTCTCACCATAAAGGTAGTGCCTCCAAATCTTCAAGGCAAAGATCACTGCTGCTAATTCTAGGTCATGTGTAGGGTAATTCCTCTCGTGTGTTTTCAACTGACCTGAGCAATAGGCTACCACTTTTCCCTCTTGCATCAACACACAACCCAAACCCTCTCGTGAGGCATCACAGTAAACCGCATAACCCAAACCTCTCTCCGGAATAATCAAAACCGGAGCTGTGGTCAATCTAACCTTCAACTCTTGGAACGACTTTTCACAAGTCTCACTCCATACAAACTTGACCCCTTTCCACGTCAATCTAGTCAACGGTGAAGCTAGCCTGGAGAAATCTTTCACAAACCAGCTGTAATACCCAGCTACTCCTAGAAAACTGCAGATCTCGAAAACACTCTTAGGTTGTGCCCAATCCTGCACTGCCTCTATCTTGGATGTATCAACAAACACCCCTTCCTCGGAAACCACATGGCCTAAAAATTTGACCTCTCCTAGCCAGAATTCACACTTCCCAAACTTGGCATACAGCCTATGGGCTCTAAGCAACTCAAGCACCACTCTCAAGTGTTCCTCATGCTCCTCCTCCGAAGGCGAATAAATCAAGATGTCGTCCACAAAAACGACCACAAAACAATCTAAGAATTCCTGGAATATCCGGTTCATCAAATCCATAAAACACTGCCAGTGCATTGGTGAGCCCAAACAGCATCACCAAGAACTCATAATGGCCATGCCGCGTACGGAATGTCGTCTTCGGAATATCCTCCTCCCTGACCCTCAACTGGTGGTAACTCGATCTCAAATCTATCTTAGAGAAACAACGAGAACCCTTCAACTGGTTAAACAAATCATCTATACGGGGCATAGGGTACTTATTCTTAACCGTAGCCCGATTCAATTTTCGATAGTCAATACAAAGTCTCAAGGCACCATCTTTCTTTTTAGCAAAGAGGGCCGGTGCTCCCCATGGCGAAACACTAGGGCGGACAAAACCCTTATCTAGCAACTCTTGGAGTTAAATCTTCAACTCACTCAACTCGGCTGGGGCAAAATGGTAAGGTCCCATAGAAATCGGCGCTGTGCCAGGCACTAAATCAATAGAGAACTCAATCTCTCAATGTGGTGGTAAACTAACAAGATCATCGAGAAAAACATCCGAATACTCGCAAACCACCCTCGGCAACTTAACCCCGGTCTCATCACACTCACCACTCATGAAGCTGGCGAGAAGACCACTAAGCTCACTCCGCCTTCGCGGATCATACACCGGTGGCAACACACTACCAACCCGATCCCCCAAGAAATGGAAACAATCCCCGCTCAAGGTGCATACTATGACCCTCTGGCGGTAGCAATCAATAACAGCCCGGTATGACGATAACCAGTCCATACCCAAAATAACATCAAAACCCGACATAACCATAACTACAAATGAAAATGGAAGTCGGCGATCAGCTACCTCTATATCATAACCTCTACACCCTTGTTTCAGAATCAACTCACCCCCAACAGGTGATACAACACAAATAGGAGATGCTAACTGTGCCAACTCCAAACCCAAAATAGATGCAAATGCAGCAGATATAAAAATAATGGGATGCACCCGTATCAATCAACACATTGGCAACCGAGTTGCAAAATAAGAAGGTACCTCTCACAACCGCTGGAGCCGGTACAAGATCCCGCGCGGTAATAGCATACACGAGCCCTTTAGGCCCCTGATCTACCTGGTCACCTCTAGGAGCAAAAGACTGCTGCACAGACTGGGACAACGAAGCTCCCTGATTGGCCCTCGAGGCCTGAACTAACTGAGCTGGCTGAAAATTCTGCCTCTGCCCAGATGCACTAGATGTGCCACTCAACTACGGGCAAAACCTCTTCAGGTGCCCCACTTGACCACACTGATAGCAAGACAGTGGCTGGCCTCTGCCCTGACTCTGGCTCTGAGGTCGAGCTGAAGATGAAGCTGCTCTCTGCCCTCTGCCCTTCTACAGGCAAGCTGGAGACTTGTGGCCCCGCTGACCACATTTGTAACAGGTCACGTCCCCCTAACTGCCTCTCCCAGAGCCTGCACTCGGCACTAGAAAGGTCGATCTAGCAAATACACCCTGGGACTACTAAGGGTTAGGACCCCTCTGCCTCCTACCCTCCCCCTGACCATCCTGACACCTCTTGGAGCCTCTCTACCTTTCCTCCTCCTCCTACATCATAATCTCCACATGGGCTGCAGCATCTACATGGCGCCCATACTCCCGGGTCATAGAACCCCCAACTCTCATCTTGAGGCCATGCCTCAACTTTCTCTCAAACTTGATACAACGGCGTTCTTCAGACGCCATAAGCTCAGGTGCAAACCTGGATAAGCTAGTAAATGCGGTCTCAAACTCGGCCACTGATAAACTCAGCTACTTGAGCTGACAAAATTGTTCTCTCAGCTTCTCCCTGACAGCTAGAGATAGAAACTTCTCCTGAAAAGCATCTACAAAAGCCTCTCACGTGCCACTAATACGACCTCTCGTGTACTTCCACCACTAACCCGCACTCCCCTTAAATTGGAAAGATGTCAAGGTCACCTTCAACGCCCCGTCTTCGATGCCAAGCATCTCAAACGTCTTCATTATCTGCTCCAACCACTCATCAGCCTTAAGTGGCCCCTTAGGATCCCCAACAAACTCATCCGGATTAGACCGGAAGAACTTCCTCTTCAGAAAGGAAGGCCATGCATCAACAACCTGGGCCTAAACTGGATTCTTGGCTCTGCGAATGCCTATGGAGTCCCTCATAGCTCCTGCTATCTCACGGGCTAAGGCACTCATGGCTTGCTGACCCGCTGGCTCGGCCACGTTGGCCTGACCAACACCCTCCTGCTGCGTCAGAATATTATCCGGTAAAGGCATCTCCTGCCTACCATGCCTACCACATCTACCACGTCCTCGTCCTGACATCCTAATAAAGATAACGAAGAACATTAGCACATTCATAAATGTGCCGAAGCTAAAACACTCGCGCCCTAATACATTGGACAACAGTAATTCATTCCACGTAAGCACATAATCACATAAGTACTTACGAATTTCATTTCCGGATAATGATAGTCACGAGGCGTTACTAGAGTTCCGGTTAGAAATAGCATTGATCAAGTGCTTTTCCAATAAGACTCGCAGAAACCCAAGGATCCAATCAACATCCTAGAAACTAAATCCCATACCCAAGTATTCATATAAGCATGTAATCAAATAAACACATACTATCATACACAAGTCTCTAACAAGCGAGACAAACCCATTGTGATACTAATCACTTCCCACATACCCAAAGTATTCAAACCCGGTACGCTCTAATACCAAGTTGTAACGCCCTCAAAATAAACCCATTTATCATACATTCTTGACATGCTTAGACAAAAGAGGATAAGGCATAATTACATTTCATCAGAGTATTCATTACAAAATGTATTACATGTTGAGAACAAAAGTAAATGCCCTATAGGCTTACAACTTTCCAAGTCAACACTTGGTTACAAAAGAAGAGTACTAACTCTACACAAAATAAGCCCTTGGCTTGATATACATGTAATACAACCAAATAAACAAAAGGAGTCTTCAACTCCCACCGCCATCCAAGCTAAGATCTCGGAGGCGGCATAATACATGTACCTGAAAATGATGTCCCATATAGGGTGAGCCAACGCCCAGTAGAGATATGCTAAACATAGTATGAGCAATAACTAAAACATGGGCATCAGATAAATGTTCAATTCACATAAATCAATTCATAACCCATTTCAATTGCATGACCAATGTGTCCATGTTTCATTTCATTTCTTATCCAATTTCTCAATTCATAACCCCGGACCATAACCTGGCCAAATACTTTAAATGAGATTACATCTCATATCAATAATGCTCCCGTTTCAATTGAGATAACAACTCAAATTAAACACTTCCATAATTCACAAGAGATACACATATTTGCTGTATCAATATCACATTCAAACACTTCCATACTTTACAATAGATACACGTATTTGATGTATCAACACTTCAATAGATACACATACTTGCTGTATCAACACTTCGATAGATACACATATTTGCTATATCAATGGAGTCCATCCACTATCTCCTCCGACATAACAACCGGTTTCGGAGTCCATCCCCTATCTCCTCCCAAACCGTGGAGTACATCTCCTTTCTCCTCCCACACAACACAATGTATATAAAAACATATCATATACATAACCGATCAATACACAAATTTGATGTATTATCCCAACCATCATATTCGATGACATATTTACTTGATTAGTTTTAGTTTGCCTAATCATCATGCATTGTCTACAACAATCAAGACTATCCTCCACCGATAGCCCAAAACAGTTATTTCTAAACAGATAATAAAAGCCTCAACATATATATAATTTCAATATTTTCAAAGTGAGCGATTAATAAATCCAACTCCACCATTCTATCTCATAATGAGCCAATTTCATTATTTCCAACTCAATTTCATATTTCCATAACATTTGTCATTAATTACACTAATGACCCAAATATGCCCAAAGATGGCATTTTCCCCCATTTTCTCAATATTGACCCAAGGTCCAAATATTATCAACAATAACAATAACCTCTCGTTTTAGACCCAAAACACACATGTTTGAATCAAAGAACAAAACCCCTCTTTTCAACATAACACATTACAAACCCTAACCTCCCAAATCAAACTATTTATACAAAAAGCTCAATATTTTGGTTAAAACACATAAAAATGAGTAGGAATCCCTACCTCAAAAAATGAAACCCAAAGATGAAGGTGAGAAACTCGAATATGCTCCAAATCAAGAAATGCTCGGATTGATAGGAAGCCCACACCAAGCTCTACACTTTTTGCAAAGACACTAAGGGAGTGGATCACTCAAGCTAGATCAATCCCTAGAGAGAAGGCGTTTTCTAGAGAGAGGAGCTCTCAAAAGACGGTTTAGGAAAGTAAGAGAGAGAAAGGAAATGTGAAAAGTGATTCAAAATCACCCAGATGATATCTGATATACGACTAGTCCACTCGACCGCAGAACAGGACGCTCGAACGTAAATCACAAAAAACTGAACCCGCTCGAGCGCCAAGACACAACTGCAAAACACACCCGCTCGAGCGTAGATTACACTTCTCCAGTACTTTTATAGACATTGAACACTCGCTCGAGCGCGACCCGTTCGAGCGTGAAAAACACATCTGCAGAAGTTTTGCAGAGGCACAAAATACTGAAAGTGTGTAAAACCCACTGGAGCACAAAAGGACCCGCTCGAGCAGACCACCAAAAATCTGGGCAACAAGGAATGGGACTTAAGCTCAACCAACCTGTTCGAAACACGCCAATACATCCTAAAACTCAAATATATGGAATAAAAGGATGACAACAAGACAGATACAACAACCAACTCCACGGAACCTAAGTCCGAAATACTGTTAAACAATGAAGGGAAAATCGGGATCACTATATACCACAAGCCGACCAAACAAATGAGGCAGTGGTGGCTCTTCCAACGGCCCGGGCCTCGTCATCCCGGCCGAGTAAGCGTGCTCAAACATCTGCAACCGAGCCACAACAACTTATTGATGAAGATGACATCGTGCTTCCTCAATCCACCCTGCTGAGCCCAGAACCAATGCGTTCTGACTGGGCTAGCCCTTTAGAATGGGTAACAAAGATCACATACAAGGACTGAGCTATTACCAACACTGACTCAGTGGTCGCAGAGAAAGACCATTCGCTGGCTTTTAACCTCACCCAGAGCGTATGCCTACTAGCCGATGTGGAGCACCACAACCATCTCACCGAGCTGAAGGCCATTCGTTCGGCAACAAAATCAATGGTGCTGGTAAGTTCTCCCTTTGTTTGTCTTTCTAATTTGTACGTTTGTTTGCACAGTTTTAACTATAATCATTATCTCTCCTTTTGCAGGCCATGTAGAAGAATCATGCCACTCATAAGCATGTGTTGGAACTACGTAAAACCACACGGCAGGCCATGGCTGAGGCCAATGCTAAGTCGGCCGAGCTAGAAGAATCCAAGTAGAAAATGGCCGAGCTACACACCGAAATAGCCCGACTCACCGGACTAGTCAACTCGGCTGAAGCAGATAAGCAGAAGGCTTCTGCCAAGTTGAAAGATATATATCTGCGCGAGTTGGCCAAGCTCGAGAAGAAGAAGGATGCAGAGATCATCGAGCTGGAGAAGAGTGTGGAAGATGCTAAAGACCGGGGTTATAAGAAAGGGGAGGCCACTTACATCCAATAATGTGAAGCTGCAAAAGACATATTCTTCAAATGCGGATGGAAGGTGGCTATGTTGAAGCTCGGTCATGGCCCAGAGACTGAGGTTTTTCGGAACCCTCCTCTACATTTTATACCGAGCTACATAGCGGAGTATGCCAATGCCATTCAGCAAAAATTTCTTTAAGTTAGGGAGGAAGAGGAGGCATCCCCAGAGCCTGACGACACCTTGGCTGTTACTACTGATCACGGTCTCCATACTGCTCCATCAGCTCAGGTTGAGCCACCAGTGGAAGACTTGGTTGAAAATGTGACCGAGTTACCTGCTGAAATCGAGCTATCGAGTGGTGCAGCTCGAGCTGACCTGGATGTGGATCTAGATGACCTTTTTTCTTGATTCTGTAATTTTTCCTTTTCTCTTGGAAAGAATTTGTAACCGAGCTAAACTCTCTCTTCTTGTAACTTTGTTTTGGATCTTGAATGAAATCTTCTTTTTGCTCGGTTTATTCCATACCTGCACTTATTTTTCAACGATAATTTGCATAAAGTTTAGCATTCTCTGTTTCTGGCCGAGATACTTATCTTAGTCTTGGAACCTTATAATCTGTTTGGTCATTCCTGCCAACTCTCTTCAGCCTAGATCCTTATCTCGGCTGAAGAGAGATAAATGTTGGTTTTTCCTGCCAACCTCTTCAGCCTAGATCCTTATCTCGGCTAAAGAGCAATAAATGTTGGTTTTTCCTGCCAACCTCTTTAGCCTAGATCCTTATCTCAGCTGAAGAGCGATAAATGTTGGTTTTTCCTGCCAACCTTTTCAGCCTAGATCCTTATCTCGGCTAAAGAGAGTAAATGTTGGTTATTCCTGTCAACTCTCTTCAGTCAAGATCCTTATTTCGGCTGAAGAGCAATAAATGTTGGTTTTTCCTGCCAACCTTCTTCAGCCTAGATCCTGATCTCAGCTGAAGAGAGCTCAAAGTTGGTTATTCCTGCCAACCTAGAGCCAAGTGTTTGGTTATTCCTGCCAAACTTCTTTAGCCTAGATCCTGATCTCGGCTGAAGAGAGCTCAAAGTTGGTTATTCCTGCCAACCTAGAGCCAAGTGTTTGGTCATTCCTGCCAAACTTCTTTAGCCTAGATTCTGATCTCGGCTGAAGAAAGCTCAAAGTTGGTTATTCCTGCCAACCTAGAGCCAAGTGTTGGTTATTCCGGCCAACACTGCTTTTATTGCCCCTAGCTCACTACAACAATGTTTTACAGGAGAAAAGAATTGTGTTGAAAATGAAACTACTTGTTTTATTTGGAAAAGAAAAAAATTACAAGTACTTTAAAGAAAAGCTAAAAATAAAATAATTTGAGGTTGGCAGTGTTCCACGGCCTGGGAATAGCCTTGCTATCTCCGTCTTCTAAGTGATATGCCCATTTTCCTGCTAAGCCAACCACTTTGTATGGTCCTTCCCAATTAGGCCCTAACTTGCCGTCTTCGGGTACCAGAGTATTTCTCATTACTTTGCGCAGTACCCAATCTCCAATCTTGAATTGTCTTGGATGTACCGTTTTGTTATATTTTCTGGATAACTCTTGCTGGTATGAGGCAATGTGAACTAGTGCTCTTTCTCTTCTTTCTTCTGCAAGGTCGAGTTCCAAGGCTATGGCTTCTCCGTTTAAGTTTGGATCAAAGTTTTCGCTTCTAATTGTGGGGAGGCCAACTTCCAGTGGGATTACTGCTTCCATGCCATAGGCCAAGGAAAAAGGCGTTTCTCTAGTTGACCGCCGAGGTGTGGTACGGTAAGCCCATAAAACATGACGAAGCTCCTCAGCCCACTTGCCTTTTGCTTTCTCCAGCCTTTTCTTCAATCCATCTAGGATGACTTTGTTTGATGCTTCCGCCTGGCCATTTGCTTGGGGGTATACTGGTGTAGAATTGTAAAATTCTATCTTGTACTCCTCACAAAAGCCTCTAAAAAGTTTGCCATCGAACTGAGTGCCGTTGTCAGATATTAGAGCCTTGGAAATGCCGAACTGAGTGATGATATTCTGCTAGATGAATTTTTTTACATCTTTCTCTTTTATTGAGGCGAGTGCTTCTACTTCCACCCACTTCGTGAAGTAGTCTGTTGCTGCAAGGAAGAACTTTCTGTTGCCAGGTGCCATTGGAAGTGGTCCTATTATGTCCAAGCCCCACATCGCAAAGGGCCATGGGTTAGTTAATGGTAGAAGCTCTCTGACTGGTTGATGTATTTGGTATGCAAACTTTTAACATATTTTGCACCTCTTGACATACTTTTCTGAATCTACTTGCATGTATGGCCACCAGTATCCTTGTGAGATTCCTCTGTAGGCCAATGATCTTCCCCCTTGGTGGCTTCTGCATACGCCTTCATGTATCTCGAACAAAAATGCTTCGACCTTTCTGGGATGAACACATTTGAGGTAAGGTCCTGTGAAGGATTTCTTGTACAAGGCCATTGACGGAGAGAGCCAAAATCGCTGTGATTTTGCTTTTATTTTGTTGGCCTCTTTCTTCTCTTCGGGTAAGACGCCGTCCTTTAAGAATACTATAATGGAATCCATCCATGAAGGGCCTAGTTCGGCGCAACATACCTCAGCTACTTCGGGTTCTTCAATGCTTGGTCTTGGTAAGAAGTCGATCAGTAATGGATATGGGATGGATGTATCTGCCATCGAAGCAAAGCCTGCTAGTTCGTCTGGTCTACTATTTTCTTTTTGGCCGATCTGCTCTATCCGCACCACGTCGAATTTCATGATTTCCTTTTTTGACAAACTCTTGGTACTTAGCCATCCTCTCATCTTTTGCCTCGTAGTCGCCTGAAATCTGGTTTACTACTAGCTGGGAGTCACTATAAACCATTAGCTCGGTGGCCTTTATAAAGAGTGCTGATTTTAGGCCTGCTAAAAGCGCTTCATACTCCATTTCATTGTTTGATGCTGAGAAGCCAAGGTTGACTGCTTGTTCCACTATTAGGCCATCTGGTGAGATGAGGACTATACCAAGTCCTGCACCGTGCCTGTTGGATGCTCCGTCCACAAAGAGCTTCCATATCTCTCCAACGAATAGCTTCCAGCAAGTGGAGGGGTCAGATGATGTCTTGGGGTCATGTGTGTTGCTAATGTTTTCTTCCAAGTCCATGCCTGCTGTTAGGGTTTGCTCTTCACTATCTGACTGCTTTAAGTCTTTGCTTTTCGATGAGCCCTTATTGGAGATTGCATGGTTCATTCCTTCCTTTTGATCCTCAAGTCTGTGTGGCTTGTAATGTGACTGGGTAGCTTGTATCAGGGGTTGCGTATTTCCTGCGGCACTTTCCGTCCCCATTTCGGTTGTACCAATCAAGTCAACTAGGCAAATGTGATGACTTCCTGGTGTGAACTCTACCACAAAGTCTGCAAAAGCTTGGGCTTTTATTGCGGTTCTAGGTTGAAACTTGATATCAAATTGTCCCAATTCCACCGCCCACTTCAAGATTAGCCTAGAAAAGTCCGCCCTCTCAAACAAAGCTTTTAGGGGAAAAGTTGTTAGGACGATTATAGTGTAGGCATGGAAGTAATGCAATAGCTTCCTTGAGGCCATCATCAAGGCTAAGGCCAGTTTTTCCAATGGTAGGTACCTGGTCTCTGCGCCCAGCAAGGTTTTGCTAACATAAAAGATGGGCAAGTGTTGGATTCCTTCCGCCCTGACCAACACTGCGCTGACTGCGTGCTGTGAAACTACTACGTACACAAAGAGCTCTTCTCCAGGTACTGGGGTTACTAGCAACGATGGAGAAGTCATGTACTCTTTCAAGCTTTCTAGGGCGCGGTCACATTCTTCATCCCACTCAAACTTGGCCTTTAATGCTTGGAAGAATGGTCGACATCTATCTGACAACCGACTTATGAACCGGTTGAGTGCGGTTGCTAGGCCAGTGAGATGCTGCACTTCTTTTACTGTGTTGGGCCTCTCTAGATCCTGGATTGCTTTGATCTGAAAGAGGTCTGCTTCTATACCTCGGTTGGTCACCAGGAAGCCTAGGAATTTGCCTGATCCTATGCCGAACGCACACTTGGATGCATTTAGGGGCAACTTGTTCTTCTTCAGAATCTGGAACATTTCACCTAGGTCCCTGAGATGGTCCTTCTCATCCTTGCTTTTGACCACCATGTCATCTATGTAAGCCTCCATTGTTCTGCCTAACAATGGTTCAAACATCTTAGTGGCCATTCGTTGGAATGTTGCCCCTGCGTTCTTTAGACCAAAAGGCATGACCATGTATGTAACAACCCTCACTCTACTCCAGTTATGCTTTCATGTATTACATGATCTTATCTTGATATGTTGCATTTTGCAAACCTTGATTTTCCTTGCATAAGTGCTACTTGCATGCTTTGTTCCTTGTTTGGTGTGTGTTTAGCCGAGGTCACCTTGAGCCTAGGTTGCACCTTTGAACCTCTTGCACCTAGGATCCCCTTGAAACCACCTTGGTAGACCTCCACCTTCACCCCAGCATATTGGCCGAGATGTGTATTATCTAGGCCGAGATGCTATCCTTGCACCTAGTGATCTTGTTCCTGGACAGGTATGACCTAGACCAAGGTGTGGCACATCTAGGCCGAGGTGTGGCACAGCTAAGTCAAGTGTTGTCCTTCCTAGCCGAGATCATTGAAACCTTACTTGCCGAAGCTTCGTCCCAATCCGAGGTCATTACCTGTCGGAGTGCCCTTGTCACCTTACTTGTTGTATACACTTTGTCATAGTCTTGTCTTTTCACTCAGTCACCTTTTTTAGAAGAACCAACCAACCGTTGCCACGTGTCCGAGCTGAGTGTTAAGTCAACCGGCAAACCTAGAAGTGTATCATTTGTTATATTTCTTTGTTCTTGAGGAGAGAGAAGCTCTAGAAGAGGGAGAAGGAGTTCCTAGAGAGGGAGTAGATTTCCAAGCTTGATCTTTGGGTGCTTGAACCATTAGATTCGAGTTTTGAGGTTAGAATCTTAATCTACTCTTGTTGTTCTCATTGATCATCTAGCTGCATTGCATGATCGAACCTGAATTACAAGACATGCATCTATTTAAAGTTGGGTGTAGAAAGAGAAAGTGGCATTCATGTGTTCTTGAAGAAAAAGCCTTGTTTGATCCGAAAGTTTGCATTAAGATTCATGTTTTTGTGTTTGTTGTCATAAGATCTTCGAGTATGGGTACCCAGGTCCTGTTTTTGAATTCATAGCATGAAATCTCAGATTTTGTAATAACAAGTTGTGATTGAGCATTCATGTTTTTCATGTTCTTCATGATCATGTTCTTCAGCAGAGGGAAACCAAGATTTTCCCGACTTCATTTCCTTGAATGTGGCCATCGGGACTACACCTCGGCAAGAAGGTGTGGGACCTCGGCCAAGACCTGGTTGGTGCCCAGCAAGTTTTCCCCGAGATAAGAAACAGTGTTTTGTTTTAGTTCGACTTAGTTTTGAAGGAATACCGAGATCATTTGCATTCATGTAAAGCTTGTTTGATAGTGCATTCAATAGACCTTGCCATGTGTTTGTAGGACTTGGACTCTCGCTTGACCCCGACGTTTGAAGAACTATGTGAGTGGTATTTTTAATGAAGCTATGTTATCATGTTTTGATAAGCTTTGCTTTGCTTTGTTTAGAAAAGTATTTGATCAAGCATGAATGATTATCCCTATTTTGTATATCAAGTATTATCTCGTTTTGATGACAACCTTTGAAAGTTCGTTCGTGCTAGGGGACTATAAGCATTTGTAACACAACCTTTGAAAGTCTGTACGTGCTAGGGGACTATAAGCATTTGTAGCACAACCTTTGGAAGTCCGTACGTGCTAGGGGACTATAAGCATTTGTAGCACAACCTTTGAAAGTCCGTACATGCTAGGCGACTATAAGAATTTGTAGCACAAACTTTGGAAGTCCGTACGTGCTAGGGGACTATAAGCATTTGTAGCACAACCCTTGTTAATGTCATCCCTTGAAACTTGAAAGCCTTGAAAGACTTTGATTGATGAAACTTGAAAGATTTGTTAAATGAACTTGACTCATCCTATGTTTTGTTACATGCTATGATTACGTATTGTTTTATTAAAGATTTCAGATATCATTCATGCAAACCCCTTTTTACTTGTACCATTCATTGAGTACCCAAGCTTACCCTCTCTATATATATGTAGGTGATGAGCAAGACGGCGGCGACGCCTAGATGTGCTTTGCAACTTGTTTTGGATTCGCATTTTGTAGCATCTTGAAGATCATGCTTCTTAGCTTGCATTTTATTGTGTTTTGTATATGATGGCTTGAAAAGCCTTTTAGTCAAGATGTAATATGTATTTTATTTTGCTTATATTCAAGTTGTAAAGCTATGTAAACATGTATGCCATTTCATTTGACTTATGCACGGCTCTTATGGGCTAATTAGATTTGTATATATTGCTTCCACACATGTTAGCCCCATATGTAACACTCTGATTGTGTGTGAATTTTGAAAGTTGGCCTTCGGTAATCTCGAATTACTGGCCATCACGGCACCATTCTACTAGGGGCGAAATGGGGTCGTGACATTGTAACAATACAATCCTTTAGGCGTTGTAAAGGATGTGACCTCCTGATTTGGTTCATACATAGCGCTCTGATGGTAACCTTTGTACGCATCAAGGAAGCTAAGTCGATTGTGTCCTGCCATCAAGTCTACCAGTTGGTCTATCCGTGGTAGGGAAAAACTGTCATTTGGGCATGCCTTGTTGATTGTTTTGTAGTCCACGCAAACACGCCATTTTTCGTTCTTCTTTGGCACCACTATGGTATTCAAGATCCACCTGGGATAGTGCACTTCTCTGATAGCTCCTGCCTCCAACAAGTTTTTCACTTCTTCCGCCACTATCTCGGCATGGTGGAGTGCTGATCTGCGAGTGCGCTATATAATTAGTCTGGCAGTTGGGTAGGCATTCAGTTGGTGACAGATGAAGTTTGGGTCAATGCCAAGCATGTTATACAGCGTCCAGGCAAACACCTCGATGTTAGAGGTTAAGAATTCCATGACCTCTATTCTCTCAGTGCTGGATAAAGACAAACCGAGCAAAAAGAACTTTTCTGGGTCTTTTTCATCTATCCTTACCTGTATCAAGTCTTCTACTACCTTCTGTTCAGCTGCCTTGCCAACATCCGTAAATAATTCGTTGCTCTCAGGCTCTTCTACCATATGTACATACCCTTTTGCAGCGCGGCTGCCATTTACTGTGACGAAGCACTGTTTGGACATAATTTGGTCTCCAAAGACCTCTTCAATTACTCTGGCTTCATTGGGGAATCGCAATACTTGATGGCAGGTTGACGCTACCGATCGCATGGCGTGCAATCATGTCCTCCCCAAGATTATGTTGTAAGTGAAAGGGACTTTCAATACCCAAAATTCCACCTATTTCATCATGGTTCCTGCTCTAACTGGGAGGATTATCTTGCCCACTAGCCACTCTGGCATTGAGTTGAATCCGATCAGGGGAGATGTTACAGGTGCCAAGTCTTTGACCTCCAGTTTCAGTTGTTTGAAGGTTTCATAATACATTATCTCACATGAGCTTCCTTGGTCGATCAAAATCCATTTGATGTCAAACTTCTTGACGCGTAGAGTGACAACCAGTGCATCATTGTGAGGGCAATATATCCTTGCTAAATCTTTGTCTGAAAAAGATATGACATTTATGGCCTCTTTTCTCCCATTTTTGATGGCAGGTCGTGCACTTAATACCTCCCTTAAGTGCTCAGCCTTTTTGATCATCCCCCTGAGCTCACATACTCGCTCAGGTTCGAATATCCCATGTATTACGTTAATTACGCCTTGAGGTGGAGCATCGACCGGCATCCCGTTTGGGTTGTTGTGGTTCTAGGGGTCTGGCTGTGTTTCTCCTTCTATGTACTGGTCCAGGTGCCCAGCTGCCACTAACTCCTCCAAATGCTGCCTCAACAGTGTGTAATTTTCAGTGTGGTGCCCCTTTTCATCATGGAATGTGCACCGGGACCTCTCGTCATAGTCTTTTTGTGCTTCTCCCAACTTAGCTGGCCATCGGATGAAAGGTTCGTTGCGTATCTCACTAAGAATTCGGTAGATTGGTTTTTTGAACACTGTGGTAATAGCAGTGAGAACTCTTAACCTCCTTTTGTCTGGGTCCTCTCTGTTGGCCTGCCTGCCTCGTCCATTCCTGCTTCGTTGTTCTACCGTGTTGACTTTTGTTGTAGTCTTTTTATCTGGCATTGCTGTTGTGCCAGATTTTGCTTTAGCACGGGCGCTATCTTCCTCCACGCGAATATGTTGGTGCACTCTCTCCATTAAGGCCTCCATCGTGAGGGGTGGGGTCATAGTAATTGAGTCCCTTAATTTGTTACTGACTGGCAGGCCCCATTTGTATTGTGCAATGGTGAGGTTTGTAGGGCAATCCCCAATCTGGTTGAAGGTTTCCCAGTAGCGACTGTTGTAGGATCTCAACGTCTCTTTTTTGTGCATGTCAATGGAGAGTAGCCGGTCGATCTCCACCGGTGTCTTAGTGTTCGTCCTGAATCTGGTCATGAACGTTTCTGCCAGCTGCGCCCATGAGGCAATGCTGCCCTCTGGTAGCCTTTCAAACCAGGTTAAACCTAGGTCGCCAAGGCTGGATGGAAATAAGATGCACATTAAAGCCTCATTTCGCTAGTATACTGCCATAACCTGGCGGAAGTGGCTTAGGTGCATGTAGGGGTCGGACTTCCCCTCATAAGTGGTGAACTTAGGCTGGTGGAAACCTGAAGGTAGTGGCGCGTTCTCAATTGCCGGAACGAACGACGAACTCTGTAACCTTGCTAATACCTTGTCTATTGGTTCGTAAGCAAGGTGCGGCATTGGCATTCCTACCTCGACGCTTCCATGCGTCCAAGGGGCCAGTCGCTGAAGGGCTAAAACTCTGCGCGAGTCGCATGGCCTGGTATCCTCCTTCCATTGGGCCCTTTCTTCAAGCACAAATCGCAAGTCAGATGATCTAGGCAACTCCGTGTGCCTAGATGACGTCTGGTACGTGTGCGAGGGCCGATAGGTGCTTCCCTCGGTATATGACCTCTCAGTTATCGTTCTCTCAAACCTGGAATAGTGAGTCCTGGAAGTCCTTGATTGAGTGTCGCTTGTTCTAAGGCTCTTTCTTTCTGCTTGTAATGGTGTGGTACGCCTATCATGATCCTTCAAGTGGCGAGGGGGCATGTTGCCTTTGCACCCGTCTCCTGTCGCCATCCCTTTTCCTTTTATCTGGAGCTTCATTGACTCCATGTCTGCCGCCATCCTCCTTATTAACTCATCCTGCCCCTTCACGCGATCCTCCAGAACTTGGGGGTCCATCCTCTGCCTCTGTCTTTCAGGACATTGAGAGCGACGGGGGCTGCCAGCCTGCCTCCCCCTTGCATCCCTCCGAGGGTTCTATCGTTAGGGTTCTAAATCCACCATGGGAGGGTAGAAGGAAAACCTTCGCGCCTCCCATCCCCTTCCGGGGTTTGCCCATCAATAGCTGATTGTAGCAAGTCTTCATTGTGCGCCATTGTTCCCAACTAGAAAGAAAAACTCGATCAAGAGGGTTTTGTTCTTTGTGGAATTCCCACAGACGGCGCCAATTGTACGAGCACGAAATAATCTTCTCGTGTAATCCTGTTGATCAAGTTGTGCTCCTCCAAACGTCGTCGCTTTACTCCCTGAAAACACAAACGTGAGCTAGCCGGCGGGTGTGAGTCGGATACCTCTCCGATGCCTAAGTCAGCAAAATAGACAGATAGACAAAAGCTTTGTGTATTCGAGAATCAAAGTTGTGTTACCTGTACATAGGTTATATTGAGAGCTTATATAATTTTTGTCTGGCACAACCCTAATATGACTCTTATTCCTCAATGTAGAGTCCTCCTAGGAATCACACTCCTGAAAGATAATGCTTATCCTTCAACACCCCCCTCACTGCTTAAACCAAGTGAGATGGTTTTACCACGGTTGGATAACCGTATGACTGAGCTAACACTTTCTCTTTATCATACTTAATCCAGCGCCTTCATAAGCAACACATAGCTCGGCTTTCGTCCACTTGTACCTCGGTTGTCTGTTGAGACCGGGCTAACTACAGCAAGCTTTGACCGAGATAACAAGAGCCAGGTCCACCTAAAGAAGCCCAAAATACCTCGGCTCCGAATACTATGACCGAGCTAATTATCATAACTCCGACCGTGGTGACTGTAACCATACTTGGACCGAGCTAACAACAAAGTCCACTTTGCTAACTCCTTTTACCACGACCCATAGAACAACCCATCACTACGCTGGGCCTAGCTCGGCCCTAATGCACTTAAAAACTCCCTCTCAAAATTCTCTACCTTAATTTTTCAAGTGATGGCAATGGGTTGTTAGCTGCGAACATCTCAAATAAATTAATTACTAAGTACAATGGCTTCAACTAGATAAATATCCCAAATACTTGACAAAAGTTCATAGATGAGATTCATATACATTTCGAATATTTAGATTTAAGATTTCAAACAATAAGCCCCTAATTTCAATATTCACCAATAGATCAATTGCATTCTCAATAATACATGTCGTAGATTCAGGATGAACTATTTATGAATGTATAACGCATGTGTCACTTTTGTATAACAATTCAGATTAACTAAAGTTTATTATTTCGATTATGTTGTCTTGCGTTAATTGTGTTGGGTCGGATTATTGTAAATTTTTGGGACGTCACAAAACACGACTCTACACTCAAATCATGATTCTAAAAATAATTTTAAAAAATAAAATAAAAATATTTTTTAAAAATAGAATTTTGAAAAGAGTTTGGTTTTGAATTTTGAATTGAGTTTTGAGTTGTGTGTTTAGTTATGAGTTTTGAAATTAATCTTTGAATTGAGTTTTGAGTAATTTTGCGTGGTGTGTTTGGTTATAAAACGGCTTTTCTAAGATCGTTTTTGTATTAAAAATATTTTTGGTCAAAAAATATTTAAGTTAAAAATATAAATTAAAATAACCTTTAATTTGAAAAAACAAACATCACATCCAACTATAAAAAAAATCTAATTATCTTTCTAAACATAAAAATTTTAATCTGCTAAAATAGCCAAAAACTAAAATAGCCTACTAAAATAGCAATTTCCCAAACTACCACAATATATGTTTTATATAGGATTCATTTGGAATGTGGGTTGACTTTATGGCTTTTTGGCTATTTTAACTTGGGGGTGTTGTTGGATGTCGATGTGAGAAATGGCAAGTGTGATAAGCTTAGGAGGTTTCTATAAAATCAGAACATTTGACCAAATTATAAAAATAATTTTTAATATTAAAAAAATTACAACACAAAAATATATGAATTATAGTGCACATTAAAATAAATAAATAAATATTTAACATATAAAATATTTATCCTAAAAAATTAAAATTAAGAAAAATTTTAAAAATTTATAAAAAATAAATCCAAAATTTTTTGAAAAACAACTAAAAGCTCAAAATTCTTTTCAAAACACATAACTAAAAAATTTTTCTCTTTTCAAAACTCATAACTCAAAACACGACTCTACACTCAAATCATGATTCTAAAAATAATTTTAAAAAACAAAATAAAAAATATTTTTTTTAAATAGAATTTTAAAAAGAGTTTGGTTTTGAATTTTGAATTGAGTTTTGAATTGTGTGTTTGGTAATGAGTTTTGAAATTAATTTTTGAATTGAGTTTTGATTAATTTTGAGTGGTGTGTTTAGTTATAAAACCGCTTTTCTAAAATCGTTTTTGTATTACAAATATTTTTGGTCAAAAAATATTTATGTTGAAAATATTAATTAAAATAACTTTTAATTTGAAAATACAAACATCACATCCAACTATAAAAAAATCTAATTATCTTTTTAAACACAAAAAATTTTAATCTACTAAAATAACAACTTCCCAAACCTCCATAATATATGTTTTATATAGGGTTCGTTTGGGATGTGGGTTGATTTTTTTTGACTTTTTTTTACTATTTTAGCCTTGGGGGTGTTGTTGGATGTCGATGTAAGAAATGGCAAGTGTGATAAGCTTAGGGAGGTCTCTGTAAAATTAGAACATTTGACCAAATTATAAAAATAATTTTTAATATTTAAAAAATTACAACACAAAAATATATGAATTATAGTGCACATTAAAATAAATAAATAAATATTTAACATATAAATATTTATCCTAAAAAAAATAAAATTAAGAAAAATTTTAAAAATTTATAAAAAATAAATCCAATTTTTTTTTAAAAACAACTAAAAACTCAAAATACAACTCAAAATTCTTTTCAAAACACATAACTAAACAAATTTTCTCTTTTCAAAACTCATGACTCAAACACGACTCTATACTCAAATCATGATTTTAAAAATAAATTTAAAAAATAAAATAAAACTATTTTTTAAAAATAGAATTTTGAAAAGAGTTTGGTTTTGAGTTGTGAATTGAGTTTTGAGTTATGTGTTTGGTTATGAGTTTTGAAATTGAGTTTTGAGTAATTTTGAGTGGTGTGTTTGGTTGTAAAACGCTCTTCCAAAATTGTTTTTGTATTAAAAATATTTTTGGTCAAGAAATTTTTATGTTGAAAACATAAATTAAAATAACCTTTAATTTGAAAATGCAAAATCACATCCAACTATAAAAAAATCTAATTATCTTTCTAAACACAAAAAAATTAATCTAATAAAATAGCCAAAAACTAAAATAGCCTACTAAAATAACAACTTTTCAAACCTCCATAATATATGTTTTATATAGAGTTCGTTTGGGATGTGAGTTGACTTTTTAACTATTTTAACCTGGGGTGTTGTTGGATGTTGATGTGAGAAATGGCAGTGTGATAAGCTTAGGAAGGTCATTGTAAAATCAGAACATTTGACCAAATTATAAAAATAATTTTTAATATTTTAAAAAATTACAACACAAAAATATATATATTATAGTGGACATTAAAATAAATAAATAAATATTTAAAATATAAAATATTTATTCTAAAAAAATTGAATTAAGAAAAATTTTAAAAATTTATAAAAAATAAATCCAAAAAATTTTAAAAAACAACTCAAAATATAACTTAAAATTTTTTTCAAAACTCATAACCAAACAAACTTTTTTTTTTTTCAAAACTCATGACTCAAAACACGACTCTACACTCAAATTATGATTATAAAAATAATTTTAAAAAACAAAATAAAAAATATTTTTGAGAAATAGAATTTTGTAAAGAGTTTGGTTTTGAGTTTTGAATTGAGTTTTGAGTAATTTTGTGTGGTGTGTTTGGTTATAAAATGCTTTTCTAAAATCGTTTTTGTATTAAAAATATTTTTGGTCAAAAAATATTTATGTTTAAAATATAAATTAAAATAACCTTTAATTTGAAAATATAAACATCACATCCAACTATAAAAAAAAAATCTAATTATCTTTCTAAGCACAAAATTTTTGATTTACTAAAGTAGGAAAAAACTAAAATAGCCTACTAAAATAATAAATTCCCGAACCTCCACAATATATGTTTTATATCGGGTTCGTTTGGGATGCGGGTTGATTTTTTAGTTTTTTGGCTATTTTAGTCTGGGGTTAAAAAGTCTCATTTGGGATAAACTTCTTGGTTTTTTTGACTTTTGTGAAAAAAGAAATGAAATAATTATGTTTTGATATGACATTTTGTGAGTGTTTGGGAAGTTGCTAATTTAGTTTTTGACTATTTTAGTAGATTAAAGTTTTTGTGATTGGGAAGATGATTGGATTTCTTTGTGCTTGGATGTGATGTTTGCGAGAGAAAAAATGAAATGATTATGGATTTGATGTGACATTTTGTCATATTAACTATTTTAATCTATTTTGTCTTTTTGTGAATTTTAGCTTAAATTAAGCTAAAATCCCACTTCCCAAACAACTCTTTTGTCTTATTAAACTAAAAAACTTATTTTATTTTTTTGTGTGAATATTTTGACTAAAAAATCTCCGTCTAACTCATGCCAAACAAGGGCATAATAAGTAATTGAATGTGGAACCTTGATCAGATTTATTGGAGTATTTTATTAATTCTGTTTTGTCCAACAACCTTCCCAGATGGGAAAATTCTTTTTGTTCCCAAGTCCAACAACCTTCCCACATGGAAAACAAACCAAAAAGAAAAAAAAAAATTGTAAAAACAGTTTTTCTAAACTGTTTTACAAAACGATTTTTCTAAAATCGTTTTTGTATTAAAAATATTTTTTGATTAAAAAATAGTTATGTTAAAAAAATTAATTAAAAAAGAAATTTAGTGTAAATCAAAACCATTTGTAATTAATTCAAAATTAATTAAAACTTAATTAAAATTGACTTTTTCAAAGCCGATTTTCTATGTTCAAATTTTTTATTATTTTAATCGCAAAATACAACTTTTCAAAAGTCGTTTTCTGGAAAACGGTATTGCTAAAGTCGTTTTTATAAGAATAAAAATAAAAAGTGGGAATAAAATTTTGAAAATGTGATAGTCTGGGAAATCAGCCCAGACACACACTTCGTCTCTCTCTCTCTCTCTCTCTCTCTCTCTCTCTCTCTCTCTCTCTTATGGTGTCACAGCGTTTCTTCTCTCTCATGATCCATCTCTCTCTTTGAAACCCAGCCCAGACCATCAAAGAAAAAACGTGTTCACTCTCTCTCATGATCTATTTTTCTCGTTGAAACCCAGACCAGACCATCAAAGAAAAAACCTGTCTCTCTCTCTCTCTCTCTCTAGCCAAGACTCCAACACTACCCTGTTTTGGTAGTAGTTCCTTTCAAAGCCATGGACAGTAGTATCTCCCAACCAAATCCACTTAACAACCACCACCACAAAGCTACCACCGCCACAAACAACAACGACGACTACCAAGTTGCGGATCCTGATCTCACTAACATGATTGGTCGAGATCTTAATTTCATGAAAGAGACCATGACACAGATTCAGAAGTTTGTAGATCATATGAATGTGCAAATCAAGCAAGCTTGTGAGAAATTTGAGGAGCTCAAAACAAGAGGAGGGAGTGATACTAACGAACTTGACCAACTGAAAATGTCTGTCAAGAAGTTGAAATCCCAGATTCCCTCCAAGCTTAAAATCCATTATGATGATTGTACGGGGAGCAAATATTCGGTAATGCCCGTACTCCTTTTGTCCAAGCTCCTCATCTGTCCGATCGACCTGCGAACACAACGGCGGTGAGCTACACGGCAGTGTGTGGCCGGAAAACCCCTCCGACAATCAAGTTAGCACACACTCAGGGATATAGAGAGAGAGAGAGAGGAGAGAGTTGAGTGTTTTTGGTTTTTCTCACCAAATGATGTTCTATCCCCCAGCATGGGGGCGAAATCACGCTTATATACTTTCTGCGCTCAACTCTGCACCCATCAGTCTCTTGACATGTGGTGCTGCTCTCCCATCTGTCAGCATAAATCCAGCAATCACCACCTAACCCAACCGTCAGGCTACATTAGCGGGAACTCGGCAGCCCAATGGAATCAATTCGGCCTTCGACGACCGTACTGCGTAACGTGCCCGAGTGCTCCACTCGCCGAGCTCCATAACAGCCGAGCTCGGTAGCACTCCGGCAGGACCGAGTTCTAGACAGGTTACATTGGCATTCAGAAGACTTTTCCCACCGAGCTAATCGTGCTCCCACAAAACCCGGTAGCAGACGCTTATCTCGGCTAAGTAGACCTCGGGAATAGTTCTCGGCCGAGCAAGTCCAAATCTAGGGAAGCTCGGTCCAAACATGGGACCTAGACCTCAAACCCAGGCTTGGACTAGGCAAGATCATCTCAAAGGAAGCCCCAGTTAGCTCGGCCTAAACAGGGACGAGCCTCGACCGAGCAAATCCCACTCTGATCAGGCCCAAGTTAGCTCGGCCATCTTCTATCCGGCTCCTTCCACGGCCCAAAGCTAGATTATAAATATCCCTCTCAATGATGATTCAAAGCCACATCAGAAACCATGGTTTGACAGATCCATTAACAGTAGCAACGGCAACTACCAAGTCGATGTAAACAAGGCCGGCAATTTGCATAGTTTGTACAATCAGCCAAAGTTTGATCACACCTCTGCACTTGTAGATATCCAGGTATCTTATCATAGGCTCTCTCCTGTACCAAAATATTTTTTGGAATTTTTCCTGATTTTCCCAGGAATGGCTACCATGAAGAAAAGGTTAGTGATTTATTGGTGGATTGGAGAGAGAGTTCTAATGGACCAAAATACAGAAGAAGATATTGTGTTGGGGAAGACGACAGTGGATTTTGTCAATGAGATCTTGGATAAGCTTACTGCAAAGGGCTTCATCGAGCCTATCTACAAATATGGTGGATTGTCGTGGATAGCTACAGGCTACACCCTTACGTTCGTTCTGCTTTTACTCTTGATTATTTTTCGCATGGATGGCTCATCTTTTGGAATAGATGGATGGTCAACGTCAATGCATCTATCATTGATGGAAGACATGAAATTATTTTCAAAAGGGGCACCGATTTGAAAGTTATTTACTTGGGAAGGTGGCAGCACTCGGTCACGCATCACATTGAAGTCCCAGACATCAAAATTCTCAATTTTCTCAAGAATATGAAACAATGTTTGGGGTTTCTTAGCCTTCGAGGAATTTCTTTGATTAAAGAACTTCCTCAGTTCATTTCAAAACTGACTAATCTTAAGATTTTGGATCTCAAAGCGTGTCACAATCTTGAGGTGGTTCCAAATTGGATTGGCTTGCTTAAGGAATTGATACACTTGGACATATCTGAGTGTTACCTTTTAGATCACATGCCTACGGGGCTTGGTGCACTATCTAATCTCCAAGTCCTTAAGGGATTTATTATTGGAGATTCCAAGGACAAAAAGTGATGTACTATCAATGATTTGACAAAATTGCCAAAGCTACGAAAATTGATCATATTCACAAGTATGAAAGAATTTCCAACAAATCGGCAGCTTCATCATTTACAAAGATTAAAATTTCTACAGAAGTTGAAAATATCTTGGTCAGGATGCATTTTACGAGGCAAAACTGATGATTCACCTAAAGCAAGCACAACTATTTTCCAAGCAGACAACGCTAACAAGATCATTCATTGAGTAGCATGATCCAAAACTTCCTCTCTCATTGGAACTTCCTTCATTGTTGCAAAAACTAGAGCTTGAGTGTTTTCCTGAGATAGATACACCCAGTTGGTTGTGGTCTGTCAATTTGAAGAACTTGAAGAAACTTTACATCAGAGGAGGACTATTGTATAATCTGGACAAAATAGTAGCTACCACAATTGAAATGTTAAAATTGAAATACTTGAGTAACTTAGAGATGCCTTGGAAAGACATTATGATTTTATTTCACAATTTGATTTACTTGGAGAAAGTAGAATGTCCCGGCTTCAATTCCTTCCCATGTGATCAGAATGATGTTTGGATGAGGAAAGACAATGGCATCGATGAGAAATGCAGTGGAAGAAGCTACTGAGAGAGGAAGGGAAATCTCTTTCTATTGTCTTCCCTTTCTACTTCTAGGCTGGCAAATTAAAGTCTTGAGAGATAGTATATAGTAATTTCGCTCTCTCATGAAAAACTAGCTGTATGTATTTATTTATTGAATCAAATGTATATGTCTTCAAGGTCATTCATCAAGGCTTCTTTACAAGTTTTCAATAAAGTTGCATTTGGGTAAGGCAGAGCATGTCTTTACTGGTAATGTTTCTAAGGGGAAATTACAAAAATAAAAATAATAATAATAAATCAGAGTTTGAATTTTGTAAAAAAAAAAAAATAAGCCTTAATTTTTAATTTTATGAATTTAAATTCTAATTTTTTGATTTGTTTTCAATCTAAACCATCGACCTACTTTACTATAAGCTACAATGAAAGATGTTTTATTAGCTTTGAAGAATTCTTGATTTCAAATGAGTTTTTTTTTATTTTTTTAAATTTAAATTTTTAACTAAATGTATAATTTATTACACGTCTTCAACTTTGTAATAAATAATGTTGAGTTTTAATTTTCCACTGCCCTTCATTTTTCTTGCATTAACTTATATTCAATATTTCAGTTACTTTACCCATTAACATTTTTATTATGTGAATGTGATGGAATTTAGTGAACTACTTAAAAGGAATACATATAAAAATTTAAAAGATGGGAGTGATAGGTATTGGTATCATTGTGAGAGATTTCATGAGAAATGGCATCAAGCAGTGAGAGAATTGCAAATGAATCTGTTATGGACAACATTAAAGTAGTTGGGGCGTACAAAGTTGTGTCTTTTGCCAATGGCTTGAATTTGTTGCATACAGGCTAAGGGATATTTACTTTTAACTAAACAAATTTGTTTTCATGAAGAAAATTTGTAAATCTATTGGGAATCATACAAGCTGAGAGCAGTTACTTTTAACCATACAAATTAGTTGTAATGAAGAAAATTTCTCATCTATTAGGAATATCATCGCTGATCTGATATTAAAGATTGGATGGGAGTTTTAAATCTGCTTGTATTCACTGCCCATCTATGGTCACTTTGAATGGAAGAGGTTCCAATTGAGGTTGTTTCTTGTGTCCATTCTGATTTTGTCTGTACTTTATAAATGAAATCATCTTTCTACATGAAAAGAATTTTTTTAATTTTTTTATGAGTTGTTTTTAAATCGTTACATTAGTAGAAGGCTTCCATCGTTCCATACCTTTTCATCCGTAGAATTTATTAGTACAATTTACCTTATTTACATCTCTAAAATTTCTAACATATTCGCATTTCATAGAAACCCAGTAAATATATTTTCCACTGCAAAATCACTTGGGTGCCCTCAAAGAACAAATGATAGGTATTGGTATCATTGTGAGAGATTTCATGAGAAATGGCATCAAGCAGTGAGAGAATTGCAAATGAATCTGTTGTGGACAACATTAAAGTAGTCCTGGCGTACAGAGTTGTATCTTTTACCAATGGCTTGAATTTGTTGCATACAGGCTAAGGAATATTTACTTTTAACCAAACAAATATGTTTTAATGAAGAAAATTTATCATCTATTGGAAAGCATACAAGCTAAGGTATTTACTTTTAACCAAATAAATTCGTTTTAATGAAGAAAATTTCTAAATCTATTGGGAATCATACAAGCTGAGAGTAGTTACTTTTAACCATACAAAGTAGTTGTAATGAAAAAAATTTATCATCTATTAGGAATATCATTGCTAATCTGATATTAAAGATTGGATGGGAGTTTTAAATCTGCTTGTATTCATGACAAAATGCTAGGAAATGAAACTGCCCATCTATGGTCACTTTGAATGGAAGAGGTTCTAATTAAGGTTGTTTCTTGTGTCCATTCTAATTTTTTCTGTAATTTATAAATGAAATCATCTTTCCGTATAAAAAGAATTTTTTTTAATTCTTCTACGCATTTTTTTTAAATCATTACATTAGTAGAAGAGTTCCATCATTCCATACCTTTTCATCCGTAGAATTTATTATTACAATTTACCTTTTTTACATCTCTAAAATTTCAAACATATTCGCATTTCATAGAAACCCAATAAATATATTTTCCATTGCAAAATCGCTTAGGTACCCCAAAAAGCAAATGAGGGTCATTTTATTAATAAAATTACAACTTTTTCCTTTCCCTGAGCAAGGCCAAAAGTTTCCACTGAAGCGTAGCCATAATAATAATAATTAAATAAGAAAAAAAAAAGAAGCTAAGAGAGATGGTTGTCTTGCAATATATGAACTTCAAATCACTCATGCCAGTCCCAATAATCTTTTAGGCTTCGTCAAAATCCTTTAAAAACCTATATTCCTACCAAAAGAAATATGTCAATGCGAAATGTAATACCCAAAAAAAAAAAAAAGAAGTTGATTACCACGTAAGTAAAAAAAATTTAACATATATAATGTAGTAAATACTTTCAGTAACATTTTCTAACAAATCTAACCCCAACAAAAAATCTCATTCTAGCTCAATAAATCATATTCAAGCTCCCCAAACAAAGATTTGAAGATGTTAAGGCAAAAAATAAAAGAAAAGGCTCGTCAATGGACCTGCACAGCCCTTTCAAACCTCCAAAACCTAAAAAGTTTTCCAATTGAAAACAAAAATACAATATCTATGTCTACAAAGATTGACTAATACAATAACCATGTATGCTGTAACGGTAGCTAAGGTAGCTAAGATGCTATTTTTCATTCATTTTTTCCAGCAATCATGGAGAAAATAAAGCTAGTATGAAGATGGCATCCGAACATGATAAAAAATAAAGAAATATAAATGCAAGGTGAGTGGACACATGTAGGCGTAGCAATAACTCTTAAGTCCTAACATTATCAGTAGTATTTCAATTTTGAAATGATAAGTTACAATTTACAATAAGATACTTGGTCTGAAAACCTTTTTAAAAAAATGTACCTAACATTAATATCAACCCCAAAGTCAACAACCCTCCTCCACAATACAAAAACAAATATACTATTCCTAAAACAAATCATTCTAGAAAGTTAAGTAATCTGAGTTTTCCAGCTAATTCATAAAATACAAAAACAACAAATCTTATCAAGCAAAGGATACCAATTAATGTAATTCACTAACGACATACCAATAACATACCAAAGGGCACCAACTAATGCACTCCAAACAAAATTCTTATCTCCTGACTCTCACCAACAACATACCAATGGCATGGAAATTCAGTAAAACCAAAGGACACCAACTAATGTACTCCAAAAAAAGTGCAACAAATAATAAAAAACCAAAATATCTAAATATAAACAATTATTATGAAACCAACTCTTTGACAACTGTTAGTTTGTGATTGTTTCTCTCTCTTTTTATAGTTTTTCTCACAACAACAACAAACTAAACTTATCTCGCTAATGGAAAAAAAACAAAAGAACCACCAAAAATGCATGAATACCTTATTTTGATATCATTGAAGCATATAATTCTACCATTTGAATATATTGTTGGTGAACTATTTTATTTCTCATTTGGTGTTATGATGAAGTGCCAGAGCATGGGAAAGTGTTGGAAGAGATTTCCCTTTCCACGACAGGTAAACTTAATAATTTCTTTAATTTTATATATATATATATATACTTTTCAAAAGGGTCTATCGGTTTATTCTAAGCTTACCTCAGTGCCTCCCAGGCAACGAATGTGTAGTGTTTATCTTTTTTATTTCAACCTGAAATAGGAAAGAGTTGGGCAATGGAGAGAGATCAACAGATTGATTTCCACTAAGAGCAACTGAATCTTAACCAAAAGTAGTGATCTAAAATCTGTTACATATAAAAAAAAAAGACCGGAAAGAAAAGTATGCAAATCAACTTTGAAAACAACTAGGTGTGCAATTCCAGTCTCTTTCTGGTTGTTCACTATTTTGCAAAACATTAAAGTGGACTGAAACTGCAATTCTACTATCAAAATCTAATTACTCACCAATATCACTATAAAAGTACTATCATGCACCATTACAATATGCACTGTCACTCCATTCAAACAAAATCTTTCAACCTATATTCATTACAATACATAGTGCCCCTCACCAAATCCCAATTCGCCTCACCTTGAACACTGTTAAATAATTATGAAAGTGGACCTATAAGTCACCATGTTTAATGAAAACAACAAGGGAATTTTAAATTGTTCCTCAATTTCAAAGTCAATTAACTGAAAAAAAAAAATTCAAATCCTAACCATTAACATAAAGAAACCATTAATTTGAAAACATCTTTAAAATAAATATAAAAAAAAAAACCCAATTAGCTGATGAATTTACCTTTTATAGCTATGAATTTTATAAAGTAAAAATAAAACAAAGTATGTTCCATCTTTCTCTATATAACCATAATTTTTCCAGTTAAAACAAACAAAAAGACAATTTTATAAATAGAAAACAAAGTGATACAGAGAGAGAACAAGATTGAGAGAGAGATACAGAGAGAGATAGGGAGATCGAGAGAAAAGAGAGAGGGAGATCGAGAGAAAAGAGAGAGAGAGAGAGAGAGAGAGAGGAAGGGAGAGAGAAAGAGATTGAGAGACCAGAGAGATTCATAGTGTGAGACTGAAAGAGGGAGGGAGAGAGAGAGAGAGAGAGAGACAGCGTTCGTCTGGGACCTAGGGCTGCTGCTGTGACTTAGTCACCGCAACGATCTGCTGTGAGCTTGTGGGGACTTTCTTCTAGTCTTTTTCGATAATCCGAATTGTTTATATCGTAGGGTTCGTCGACTATATCATCCATATAAAAAATCAAATTAATCAGAAATCCGTAACCCTATGATCATATTCAAATTGTTTTACAAAAATTATCAAGATAATGTTAACCATTTATTTTTTAAAAAACAAATATACTCTTGTTATAAAGTCATAGATTTCCAATCAATTTGATTTTTTGCATAAATGATTTATTTAACAAATCCTACAATATGAACGGTTCAAATCATAAAAAAAGACTCGAAAAAATCCTCCACGAAAGCACAGCAGCACCCAGGTTCGTTTGTGAAGTGACTAGGGCATAAATTTGGCTATTTGCGACTGATAATCAGGTGGTCGCAAATTATATGGTAGCAAAAGGTCATTTTTAGTCAGGTCGGTTGAAGACGACTACTTGATCACTTAAGTCGGCTTTTAGACTAAGCGCACATCGTACTTAGGGGTTGTTTGAGATGATCTAAATAAGTGTATTTTTTAACTTTTTATGAAATATGAGTTGGGTTTGAATTGAATTTGAAGTGATGTGTTGGAGAGGTGGAGTGACTTAAATAAGATGATGTGACTTAAATAGGATAGTAATTTTTTGATTTTTTGACTTTTTTCAAATATGCCAAACCAAGCCTTAATACACCCTCCATAAGTAAATAATGTGACACGAGTAATTCCTTCCACCTGTAATTACTGTCGGATCAAAAGGAGACATGAACTAATATCACTAATACTATTATGCACATCCTAAGAGTAATTCTAACAGTAAGGTATTGGAGTTATTATTTTAAAATAGTATGGATTTTATTTTTTTCATCTCTAACAATGAATTATCAGAATTATTAAATTATACTTTTGATATATCTTTTGTCAAATTTGATACCAATTTTACCTATAGTTGAAACTGCCAATGCAACAATTTTAGAAGTGATCGACTCGGTGGATGACCAGATGGTCGACTAGTTGGTAAAAATTTTGCACAGTTTTGTAGAAAATAGTAATTTAACCATTAGAGTAACATTATTATTTTATAACTATTTTACACTATTTATTACTAAATTATAACTTTAATTATTCATTTTAGCTATAAACCATTGGACTTGCTCTAAGATACTACTGCACGTGCTGATTCCTTATTTTTTCTTTTTAGAAAGGTCAATACATATAGAATCTAAACTGATTCAGTGCGAATGAGCCTGCATAAACCAGCAGGCACCTCATTCCTCCAAATTCGCTTACCGGACACATGACCCGCCATTCGAGCCAGCCCGTGGGCAGCCTTGTTTCCATTGCGCAGCACATGTGAGCAACAGAAGGAGGTGAACCTTCGGCTTGTACACACAGCACCTTGAAGAAGATGGCCAAACGAAGAGAGCATTTGATCTTCACTGTGAAAGGCTTTGATAACTGATGAAGAGTCCCCCTCCAAGTGAATATGCCGCAGACCAAGTTCTGCTCCAAACGCAACCGCACTTGCCGCTGATTCCTTATTGAAGAAAGGGTTAGTAAAATCAACACCATATACAAATGAAGAATTCTATATAAACCTATGAATTACGTCAATATTCTCTTATCTTCTTTTTCAAACATTTTAAATTTTGTCATCAAATAGTCCTTGAGAAAGACACTCACCGATAAATTTTTAAAAGTTTATTTCCGAAATCTACAAAAAGAAAGTTTAGATCCGACTCAAAAGCTTAGATTCGCCGTTGATCTAATCCAATTCATGAGTCTACCATTTAGGGAGTCTTCGGGAATTGATTTTTAAAATGTTTATTTCTATTTTATAAAAACATATAAAAATTAAAATAAAGAATTTAACAACTTGCACCAATTTTTTAATTTTTTTTTATTATTAAAAATCAAAATTCGCAAACGAGCACTTTGTGATAACATCAACCATAATGGTGCGGAGGATGCACACCACATGCTATCCGAATGTGGAATGCTTAAAAAGGCCAAAACAAATACCTTGAAATCATCACATGGATTGACTTTTAAGGCAAAAAAAGGTGACGTGAGTGCACTCACTTTCTTCTTTTTTTTTTTTTTTTTAAAAAAAAAAAGAAAGAAAGAAAGAAGAAGAAAAAGAAAGAAAGAATGAAAAGAAAAGAAGTTAAGAGTTATTTGAAATCAACTAAGTAAATATATTTTCTAAAAATTTGAGATTAAAATATAAATATAGGTCTGATTAATTATCCAAAAATAAAAATATTTTATCTTTTTCACTCTTTAAACAAATTATACCACCTCCATTATCTCCATTCTCTCTCCTTGTGAAAATATTACATTTTAATAATAAAACTAAATCACTTCTTTTTTTTTTTTTTTTGGTTAACACCCCAATTTAAATTTTGAATTCAAATTTGTTCACCAAAGAAAAAACTATTTTCAAAAAAAAAATCTTTTAATTATATTTTAATCTCACCGTTAAATATAAATATTTCTAATGATGTTTCGTTTATTAATAACCAAACAACTTCACTTTTTTTTATTTATTTCAATTTTAATTTCAACTTTGTAAACTAAAAAAAAATTCCACAAACATTTTTTAACATAACCATAATCAAACCAAGTAGCACAAGCCACAAAGCAAATGCAAAAAAAGGAGAAGAAGAAGACCAATTTCACATGTCTTTTGCCTCCTAATTCCTTTACCCTAAGGCATGTGAAATTGGTCTTTTTCTTCTTCTTCTTCTTCTTCTTCTTCTTCTTTTTAAACTAACTACAAAAAACCCCATAAATCTAGGGCATGCTCTTCACTTTTAAGAGCATAAAACACATAAAACCATAAATCTAGGGCATGCCCGAGTTATAGAAAAAATAAAATAAAATAAAATTAATGTTTGGTTTCTCACTCATCTTCCTTTTTCTATCTCTCTCTTTCAACCTCACCAATTCCAAACCATAGTCCCTCTTATGGACAACAATTTAAGATTAAAAAACCCTCATTGCCGAATCAGAATCCAAAATCACCCTCTTTGTATAATTACACCACCCTAACCAATACAACCCTCTCCGAAACCACTCTTACTGCCACCCCAGAACGCCTCTTCCATGCCCCCTCTAGCGCGACGTAGAGCCAAACCTTATTCGCGGTTATCTACGACAACACTATCGTCGGCCGAGACTTCAACAAGTATTGTACGGCAACGGTTCATTTGGATCCAATGCTCCCTGTGGTGAAAATGCTACACTCAAACAGACTCGATCTTCGGTCTGACCAAATTGACTCACCGGGCTGCAACAACCTTCAGATGTGTCTTTACCAGATATCGTACGGTGACGGTTCGCTCACAGTGAGCGATTTCTCAACCAAAAATGTTGATGTTTCGGAGGACTAGAGTCCCCAACGGTGCTCTCGGATCGGGGTCGCAACAAGGCTTGTTCGATGACGCCACCGGGTTGTTGGGTTTGGGGTGGGAGGAAGTGAGGCTGAGAGCCTTAAGAGAGATAGGAGAGTTTAGAGAGAGTGTGAGAAAAGCGTAGGGAGAGAGAGTGTGTGAATATGTGTTTTAAAATTTCAAATCTGGAAAGTGAGGCTGAGAGAAAAAGAGATAGAAGAGTTTAGAAAGAGAATGAGGTGAGACATGAAAGAGAAAGAGGAAGGTTGAAAATATGAAATGGGAGGGTTGTAGGGTTTTTGATGGAAACCGTAGAAATTGGGGGTTTTTGAAAATATGAGTAAAACTATGACATTCTTCTTTTCTTGTGTTTAAATATGTAAAAGAGTGTGGATTTTCACAATGTGATATAATGGAAGGATGATTTTCTTGATATAAAAGGGTGGAGGACTTATTTCTAAACTATTGTTGAATGTAAAGAAATATTTAAGTGAAAGATGATAGTTGTGTGTTATGAATTGTGGAATTTAATGCTTGAAGAACATTACATGTAGTCTTGATGAGATTACCTTATCAAATATGGTGAAAGGTGAAATGTGGCTAAGTGTAGATAACAAATGGTTATCTTGGAAAGAGCATTGAAAAGAGGTAATGGAAAATATGATTGTTGGCATTATTGTACAGACTTTGAGAATGGAGGCATGTTATGAGATATGAGAAATCATCGCATTACATACTCATTTATGTTATTATTAACTTCGCATTGTAACTTTCGATTGAAGATAATTGTTTTATGAAAGAACATAATAATGCAATGAGAACTATGGTAATGTGATATAGGGTAAATACATGGTAAGTCCAGATATGGGGTGTAGTTGTACTTGATAAGTTGGCCTGAGTGTCCTTGGCGAAAGACCAGAAAACCGTGTGAATAGGTGTCGAGTCTTCCGGTTAATACCGGTAAAAATGACAGTTTGGTAGTACTCGTAGAGTCTACTTGCAGACACCAGCCTAGGGATTACCAATGTCGTATTTACCACCCCTATTGAATTAATATTGGAAGTTTGAAATTGATGAAATTACATGATAATACTGAGAACATGCTGTTTTGAAATAGTGCGTTGAAACGAATATTTTCCTCATTTATTAATCTTGGCATGGCATTGTATTTACGTTTATTTTTATGTTGAGGAAAGAGCATAACTGTATATACTTTGTGAGAATTTTTCTACTGGGTTTTATGCTCACCTCTATGGGATTTGGTGTAGATAAAAAAGTGGTGATCCCGCGCGAGTTGATGGCATGGACGTGATTGTGAAGAGTGCTTGCTCTTATATTTTTGTGTAAATTTCTGTAAATCCAAGGGCTAAAGTGTATGGGTCCGAGAGGCCAATTTGTGTAGCCGGGCTATTGCCTTAGAAATTGTAAGCCCCTTGAGGGCCTTATTCGTTTTGATATGATGATTTTACATGCTATAGATTCATGTACTAATTTATCAATGAATGTATAACCGCATGTGAGATTATTTTGTAGAACATTTGATCATATGTAATGGGATTTGGGTAATATCTTATTCGGAAGTGGGCAGTTTATGTCGAATTATGTTGGGGCATCACATAAACTCTATTTGAGAAATATTTATTTTTCATATATTTTTCATCGTGTATTTAGTTTTGTCATCGTCAGTTTTTTTTTTTTTTATATAGTTTGTATTTTAATTTAATTTAATTATTGTAATATTTGAAAAAAAAAATTATCTTGATATACAAATAAATAAATAAGACAAAATTTGCTTAATTATGTGTATTGTAAGGTTCAAATTAATTTTCTTTTATATTTTTTTATTGTTTGTATAGCGACCCCGGTTTTCCCTCAATTGATTACTGTATTCTGGACATAGGTTCCGTAGAGTTGATGTTCTGTATATCTTGTTTCCGTCCTTCAATACTTTGTATTAGAGTTATAGGATGTTATGGGCAGGATTGTTACAGGTTGGGAGTGATTGGGAGCAAATGGTTGCTGCCCAGAATTTTGGTCCTTCGCTCGAGCGAGACTTTTGTCGCTTGAGCAAGCTCTATGTTTTAGATCCTTCGCTCGAGCCAGGTTTCCTTCGCTCGAGCGAGAGTTGAGTTTTGTATCTGGTCACTCGAGCGAGCAGTCCTTCCCTCGAGCTTGCGTCTACGTCCAATACTGGACCTGAAGGATGCAGTTCTGCGCTTGAGCGAGCTTTCCTTCGCTCGAGCGAACGAGGTGTATGTTTTGAGTTTCTTCGCTCGAGCGAGCATTCTGTCACTCGAGCATGCTTCTGGGTTGCAGACCTAAAGCTTCGATTTGTTGGCTCGAGCGAGACTTTCTATGCTCGAGCAAGGGTTCTTTGTGTTTGGTCGCTCGAGCGACCAATCCTTCGCTCGAGCGACCCTGTGTTATATCAGATCACAGCGGCGGTTTAAACATCACTTTTTCATCCTCTTTTGTTTTCAAAACCCTAGGTCCGTTATCTCTCTCTCTCTCTACACACCTTCTCTCTAAGGTTTTATCTATTTTTAGGGCGTTTCTACTCTAGGTTCTTTGTAAAAAAGGTAGAGGGTCGCGAGGGCTTTGTTTTAATCTGAACAATAGTGGATTTGGAGCACTTCGGTTTTTCCTCATCTTCTCCTTTGGGCTTCTAACTTCGAGGTAGGGATAACCTACTCCATCTTATGAGTTTTGACCTAAGTTTTATGTATTTTGAGTAGTTGGTGATGTTGGGTAATTTTGGGAAAAGTTAGGTTTTGATTTGTAATTTGTTAAAAATGAGGTTTTTCATATATTAAACTCCATGTGTATGTAAGACTTGAAAAATGGTATTATTTGTGTCAAATTGAGGAAATTGAATCTTAGGGTTGATTTTTGATAAAGGGGGAGAATGCCCTAATTGTTGTGATAAATTAATTAGTATAATTAATTTAGAAAAATATGAAATTGAGTTAAAATCCATGAAATTGGGAAAGTATGAGATTGAATGGTGTAGTTGAATTAATTTATCACTCACCTATGTAAATGTGGATATTATATCCGTTTAATGCATTTATTTTCTGTTTAGAAATAATTGCTTTGGGCTATCGGTGGAGGATAGTCTTGATTGTTGTAGACATTGTATGTTGATTAGGGAAAACTAAAACTAATCACATTAAATTTGTCATTGTATATGACGGTTGAATTAATACAGTAAATACGTTTATTGATTGGATATTGTGTATGACAAGTGTTAAATACATTGTATATGCATATTGTTTGGGAGGAGATAGGGGATGTATTCCATGGTTTGAGGGGAGATAGGGGATAGACTCTCAAACCTGTTTGGGAGGAGATAGGGGATGGACTCCGTTAGTACAGCAAATGTGTGTACTTATTGATTTATGGAAGTGTTTCATTTTGAGTTGTTATCTCATTTGAAATGGAAGTGTTTTAATATGAGCCTTAATATCATTTGAATTGTTGATATTGAAAGTAATATTAATATGAGATGTAGTCTCATTTAATTGTTTGGCCAGGTTCTGAGCCATGTTTATGAAATGATTTGGATAAGTAAAGGAAAGTGGAATATAACATAGACATAATTGTCATGGAACTGTATTGTAATAGAATTTGATTCATATGTGTTAACCATCTATCAAATGTTATTGTTTTAGTCATTACTTATATTTGGTTTAGTGTATCTCTACTGGGCTGTGGCTCACCCTATATGGGACATCATTTTCAGGTCCAGGTAATATGCCACCTCCAAGGACTTAGCTTGGGAGGTTCTGAGAGTGAAGACTTCTTTTAATTATTTGGTTATTTTGATATTACTTGTAAATTCAAGCCAAGGGCTTAATATGTTTTTGGGTTAATACTCTTTTTGGTGACCAAGTGTTGGCTTGGGAAATTGTAAGCCCATAGGGCATTTACTTCTATTGTCAATATGTAATTTTTGTTACTTAGAATACTCTGATGAATGGAAGGATGTTTATTTCTTTTTATATCTATGCATGTTCAGAATGTTGGGCTTTATCTATTATTTTGAGAGTGTTACAACTTGGTATCAGAGCATACCGGGTTTGAATACTTTGGATACGTGGGAAGTGATTAGTATCACAATGGGTTTGTCTCGCTTGTTAGAGACTTAGGTGTAGTGTTATGTGCTTATGTGATAACATGTTTATGTGACTATATGGGTATGGGATTTAATTTTTAGGCTGTTGATTGGATCCTTGGATTTCTGGGAGTCCTGTTGGAAAAGCACTTGATCAATGCTGTTTCTAACCGGAACTCTAGTAACGCCTCGGAACTATCATTATCCATAAATGAAATTCATAAGTGTTTATGTGATTATGTGCTTACGTGGAGTGAATTACTATTGTCCAATGCATTAGGACGTGAGTGTTATAGCTTTGGCACATTTGTTAATGTGCTAACGTCTTTGTTACCTTTATTAGGATGTCAGGACGAGGACATGGTAGGCGTGGCAGGCAGGAGATGCCTATACCGGATAAGATTCTGGAGCAATAGGAGGGTGTTGGTCAGGCCAATGTGGCTGAGCCAATAGGTCAGCAGGCTATGGGCGCCTTAGCCCGCGAGATAGCAGGAGCATTCAGGGAGTTCGTGGGCATTCTCAGGGCTGAGAATCAAGCCCAGGTTCATGTTGCAGATGCAAGGCCTTCTTTTCTGAAGAGGGAGTTCTTCCGGTCTAATCCGGATGAGTTTGTGGGTGATCCGAAAGAGCCACTTAAGGCGGATGAATGGCTCCAACAGACAACGAAGACGTTTGAGAGGCTTGGCATCAAGGATGGGGCTTTGAAGGTGACCTTGGCGTCTTTCCAGCTGAAAGGAGATGCGGGTCAGTGGTGGAAGCTTGTGAGGGGTCATATTGGTGGCACATGGGAGGCCTTTGTAGATGCTTTCCAGGAGAAGTTCTTATCTCCAGCTGTCAGGGAGAAGCTGAGGGACCAGTTTTGTCAGCTTAAGCAGCTGAGTTCTTCAGTGGCCAAGTTTGAGGCCACTTTTACCAGTTTGTCCAGGTTTGCACCTGAGCTTGTGGCGTCCGAAGAACGCCGTTGTCTGGAATTTGAGAAGAAGTTGAGGCGTGGGCTTAAGATGAGAGTTGGGGGGTCTATGACCCGGGATTATGGGCGCCTTGTGGATGCTGCGGCCCATATGGAGATCATGATGCAGAAGGAGGAGGAGGGACAAAGGGGCTCCAAGAGGAGTCAGGATGGCCAGTGGGACGGTAAGAAGCAGAGGGGTTCTCACCCTCAGCAGTCCCAGGGTACTTTTGCTAAATCGACCTTTCTAGTGCCGAGTACAGGCTCTGGGAGAGGCAGTCAGGGAGACATTTCTTGTTTCAAATGTGGTCAGCTGGGCCACAAGTCTCCAGCTTGTCGACAGAAGGGAGGAGGGCAGAGAGCAGCATCATCTTCGGCTCAACCTCAGAGCCAGAGTCAGGGTAGAGGCCAACTGCTCTCTTGTTACCAATGTGGTGAAGCAGGGCACCTGAAAAGGTTTTGCCCGCAGTTGAGTGGCACATCTGGTGCATCTGGTTTGAGGCAGACTCAGAGCCATCAGCCAGCTTAGTCAGTTCAGGCCTCGAGGGCCAATCAGGGGGCTTCATCGTCCCAATCTGCGCAGCAGTCTTATGCTCCTAGGGGTGAGCTGGTAGATCAGAGACCTTCAGGGCACGTGTATATTGTTACCGCGCAGGATCTTGTACCGGCTCCATCTGTTGTGAGAGGTACCTTTTTATTTTGTAACTCGGTTGCTAATGTGTTGATTGATACGGGAGCATCCTATTCATTTATATCTGCTGCATTTGCATCTGTTTTGGGGGTTGGAGTTGGCGCAGTTAGCATCTCATATTTGTGTTGTATCACCTATTGGGGGTGAATTGATTTTGAAACAAGGGTGTCGGGGCTGTGATATAGAGGTCGCCGACCGCCGACTTCCATTTCCTTTTGTGGTTATGCCTATGTTAGGTTTTGATGTTATTTTGGGTATGGACTAGCTATTGTCATACCGGGCTGTTATTGATTGCTACCGCCAGAGGGTCACTGTATGTACCTTAAGCGGGGATTGTTTCCATTTCTTGGGGAATCGGGTTGGTAGTGTTTTTCCACCGGTGTATGATCCGCGAGGGCGGAGTGAGCTTAGTGGTCTCCTCGCTAGCTTTATGAGTAGTGAGTGTGATGAGACCCAGACTGTATTGCCGAGAGTGATTTGTGAGTACTCGGACGTCTTTCCTGAGGATCTTGTTAGTTTGCCACCTCATCGAGAGATTGAGTTCTTTATTGATCTAGTGCCCGGCATGGCGCCGATTTCTATGGCACCGTACCGTTTTTCCCCGGCCGAGTTGAGTGAGTTGAAGGTTCAACTCCAGGAGTTGCTAGATAAGGGCTTTATTCGCCCTAGTGTTTCACCGTGGGGAGCACCGGCCCTCTTTGCTAAAAAGAAAGATGGTGCCTTGAGACTTTGTATCGACTACCGAAAATTGAATTGGGCTACGGTTAAGAATAAGTACCCTATGCCTTGTATAGATGATCTGTTCGACCAGTTGAAGGGTTCCCGTTGTTTCTCTAAGATAGACTTGAGGGTCAGGGAGGAGGATATCCCGAAGACGGCATTCCGTACGCGGTATGGCCATTATGAGTTTCTGGTGATGCCTTTTGGGCTCACCAATGCACCAGTAGTGTTTATGGATTTGATGAACCAGATCTTTCGGGAATTCTTGCATCGTTTTGTATTCATCTTCGTGGACGACATTGTAATTTATTCACCTTCTGAAGAGGAGCACGAGGAACACTTGAGAGTGGTGCTTGAGTTGCTTAAAGCCCATAAGCTATATGCTAAGTTTGGGAAATGTGAGTTCTGGCTTGGAGAAGTAAAGTTCTTAGGCCATGTGGTCTCCGGGGAAGGCGTGTCAGTTGATACATCCCAGATTGAGGCAGTGCAAGATTGGGTACAGCCTAAGAGTGTTTTTGAGATCCGAAGTTTTCTGGGATTAGCTGGGTATTACCGCCGGTTTGTGAAGGATTTCTCTAAGCTAGCTTCGCCGTTGACTAGATTGACGCGGAAAGGGGTCAAGTTTGTATGGAGTGAGACTTGTGAAAAGTCATTCCAAGAGTTCAAGGTTAGATTGACCACCGCTCTGGTTTTGATTATTTCGGAGAGAGGTTTGGGATATGCTGTTTATTGTGATGCCTCACGAGAGGGTTTGGGTTGTGTGTTGACGCAAGAGGGGAAAATGGTTGCCTATGGCCCACGTCAGTTGAAAATACACGAGAAGAATTACTCTACACATGACCTAGAGTTAGCAGCCATGATTTTTGCCTTGAAGATCTGGAGGCATTATTTGTATGGTGAGAAATTCGAGGTATTCTCGGATCATAAGAGTCTGAAATATCTGTTTACACAAAAAGACTTGAACTTGAAGCAGAGGAGGTGGATGGAATTTATTGAGGATTACGACTTTGAGTTGCACTATCATCCAGGGAAGGCCAATGTTGTGGCCGATGCCCTTAGCAGGAAATCCGTTAGTGATGTAGCTAGTATAGCCATCCGGGAATGGGAGATGGTGGGTGCAGTTGGCGAGTTTGATTTGCTTCTGGGTGAATCTGTGGAGGCTGCGGCCTTGTTTTCTGTAGTTGCGCAGCCTACACTTGTGAGTCAAGTGTTAGAGGCATAGAGAGGTGACCTTGAGGTAGAATCACTCCGAGAGAAGATCTCCAGTGGGAAGGCTTAAAAGGGTTTGACTATGTATCCCGACCTGAGTGTGAGATACCGAGACCGTCTGTTTGTGCCGGAGTCTTGCTGAGAGGACGTACTCCGAGAGTTTCACCATTCACGCCTTGCGGTTCATCTAGGAGGCACTAAGATGTATCGTGATTTGGGTCGCCAGTTTTGGTGGAGGGGCATGAAGAGAGATGTGGCAATTTTTGTGTCTAAGTGCCTTACTTGTCAGCAAGTGAAGGCCGAACATCAGAGGCCGGCGGGTTTGTTACAACCCTTGCCTATTGCCGAGTGCAAGTGGGAGTATGTCACTATGGACTTCGTTGTAGGTCTTCTGAGGACTCAGCGGGGTAGTGATGCTATTTGGGTGGTTGTAGACCGGCTAACTAAGTCAGCGCACTTTATCCCTATGCGCGTGAGAGATTCGGTAGATCATCTTGCCGACTTGTATATTCGGGACATAGTGAGGTTGCACGGGGTCCTAGTGACGATCGTCTCTGATAGAGATCCGCGTTTTACTGCTAGGTTGTGGCAGAGTTTGCAGAGTGCCTTGGGCACTAAGTTGACCTTTAGCGCGGCTTATCATCCTCAGACTGACGAGCAGTCCGAGCGTACTATTCAAATCCTTGAGGATATGCTTCGAGGTTGTGTTTTTGACTTTAGTGGGTCATGGGAGAGGCACTTGCCCTTGGTGGAGTTTGCCTAACACAACAGTTTCCAGTCGAGTATCGGTATGGCACCATTCGAGGCCTTGTATGGCCGACCTTGTAGGTCTCCTATTTGTTGGGCCAAGGTGGGTGATGCACCTTTGTTGGGCCCAGAGTTGGTTCGGGAAACGACGGAGAAGGTTGAACTTATCCGTAGGAGGCTCGTTACAGCCCAGAGCCATCAAAAGAGTTATGCCGACCATAGGAGGAGACCGTTGGTATTTGAGGTGGGTGATCATGTTTTTCTGAAAATATCACCTAGGCGGGGATTGATGAGGTTTGGGAAGAGTGGAAAGTTGTCCCCTTGGTTTATTGGCCCTTTCAAGATCCTTGAGAGGATTGGCGAGGTTGCCCACTGTTTGGCTTTACCCCCGCAGTTGTCCGGAGTGCATGACGTGTTTCATGTTAGTATGCTTCGGAAGTATGAGCCAGATCCGTCACATGTATTGGATTGGACCGACTTAGAGGTTGACAAGGATATCTCGTACGAGGAGAGACCGGTGCGGGTCTTGGATAGGCGGGATCAAGTCTTGCGAGGCAAGACCATTCCCTTGGTTAAAGTTTTGTGGAAACATCACGAAGTGGAAGAAGCCACTTGGGAACGTGAGTTGGACGTCCGTGAGAAATATCCGGACTTGTTTATTAATGTTTAAACCATGTATTGGGAACTTTATTGTATTGATAAACTTTAAGAGCATTGAATATGTCTTAAGTTGTAAAACATTGTATATGTTTCGATTTATGGAGGTATTACAGTATATGCCTTGAAATATGGAAGTTTATTTTAGCATTGTATATGTTAAATATGTTGTAGAAATGCAAATATATTATTGGCATTTGAAAATTGTTGGAACTGAAAAGGATGGATGTTGATAATGCATGTTGGAACATATATTGTAAGCTGCCTCTTGAATAGATATGGAATGACCGGTAATGGGTCGGGTTATGAAATGATGAATTGTAACATTGTTGGAAATTGAGAAAACTTGTTTTGAAAACTTGTACCTAATTTCGGGGATGAAATTCTTTAAGGGGGGGAGGTTATAGCGACCCCGATTTTCCCTCAATTGATTACTGTATTCCAGACATAGGTTCTGTAGAGTTGATGTTCTGTATATCTTGTTTCCGTCCTTCAATACTTTGTATTTGAGTTAAAGGATGTTATGGGCAGGATTGTTACAGGTTGGGAGTGATTGGGAGCAAATGGTTGCTGCCCAGAATTTTGGTCCTTCGCTCGAGCGAGACTTTTGTTGCTCGAGCGAGCTCTGCGTTTTAGATCGTTCGCACGAACCAGGTTTCCTTCGCTCGAGCGAGAGTTGAGTTTTGTATCTGGTCGCTCGAGCGAGCAATCTTTTGCTCGAGCTTGCGTCTGCGTCCAGTACTGGACCTGAAGGATGCAGTTCTTCGCTCGAGCGAGCGAGGTGTATGTTTTGAGTTTCTTCGCTCGAGCGAGCATTCTATCGCTCGAGCGTGCTTCTGGGTTGCAGACCTGAAGCTTCGATTTGTTGGCTTGAGCGAGACTTTCTACGCTCGAGCGACCAATCCTTCGCTCGAGCGAGCTTGTGTTATATCAGATCACAGCAGCGGTTTAAACATCACTTTTTCATCCTCTTTTGTTTTCAAAACCCTAGGTCTGTTATCTCTCTCTCTCTACACACCTTCTCTCTAAGGTTTCATCTATTTTTAGGGTGTTTCTACCCTAGGTTCTTTGTAAAAAAGGTAGAGGGTCGCGAGGGTTTTGTTTTAATCTGAACAATAGTGGATTTGGAGCACTTTGGTTTTTTTTCATTGTAACAACCCCATCACGTATAATGATTAGTACTTGATTAATTAAGAGGATTTGAGATTTGATTGCCGAGTATTACAATTTATTTGGGATTTATGAGAATTGTGGAATCTGACTCGTATATGATTTTATTGAAGGTTTATTTTGGAATTAAAAATTAAGGGTCCAAATGGCTTAAGTAAGTGAACTTAAGAAGTCGAATCAATTTAATATTAATTATGGACCCATTTGGGAGTTTAATTATTTATTCGATTCAGTTTAGTAAAATTGAGATTCAATTAATTAGATCCGAATTGGAGAAAATTAAGTTAATTAAATTATGAAAGATTGAGGATTGTGATTTTTGCAAATTAAATTCAGTTATGGGGTGTCTAATTTGAATATGTAAATTATTGTTGAAAATTTGAGTCTGATCAGAAATTAAAGGCCTGAATGATTTGGGAAATCGAAATTGATAATGAAAATAAGTTTAATCAAATATTTTGAACATTTTAGGAGTTTGATTAAAAAAATCTGATTCGGATTGATAAAATTAAACATAATTAATTGGGCCTTAGTGGAAGTCAAATTAAATCAATTAAATTATGAGGGATTTATGATTAGTCATAATTAATTTAATGATGTGCTAATCGAAATTTATTAAGACTAAGTACTTCTTAATTAAATAAATCCTAAACATAAATTGAATCTAGGATTAAGAATGTATGTGAGTGTGGGTGTGTGAAGAAATTCGGTGGGTGTGTGTGCATGTGTTGTGCTGGAAGTGTTATAAGAGTGCATGTGTGCACCTGTTTTGAGGTGGAGATGTAAACAATGTGTGTGTGATGAATTGAAGAGTAAAGCACACCATTAGGCCCAAGGAGTCAACAGAAAAGAAAAACAAAAGGGAAAGAAAACCGGGTGTCGGAGAGAGAGAGAGAGAGAGAGAGAGAGAGCTTCATTACTTGTATGTGTTTGGTGGTCAATCAGCTGGTGCAAACCGTAGGGAAAGAACAAATGAAGAATAATGAAGAAAAGAAAAGGGGAAATAGAGGAGAATCAAACAAGATGTTGAAATTAAAGCTTAACGGTATGAAATCATGCTTAAGTTTTGTAGAATCTTTAGATTACACTTGAAATTATAGATGAAGTTGGATTCTAGATCATGTAATTAATAGGAATTAGTAAGAAGATGAGGAAAGATTGATTTAAGTGTAAGATGATAGAAGTTAATTTGGAATTTGGTTCTAAACATGAAAAGGATTACATGCATGTGGAATATTATGGAAATAAATTTGAAAATTAATTAGTTTGAGTTTGATTTTACTAAATTTGAGATCCATCCTCGCATGCATGCTAGAATTTCAAAGTTTAGATTTAATTCATGTGTAAAAAGATTTATGAGATTAAATTTGTGTTAGGTATGAAGAAAAATTAATTAAATCTAAATTGGGATAAATCAAGAAATAAATTATGATTTACAATTTGACAATCTAGAGTTGGCTTAATTTTGAAATGAAATTTCATACATGCATTGTGGATTTTCAAGATTTTAGAACTTTAATCCATATTTTAAAGCTTGTGAGTTTGGAATTGAGTTTTGATATTAATTAAAAAGTCAAATTATAATTTGAGCTTGATAATGTAGAATTAGTTGGATTTTTGGATAAGTGTTTTATACATGCATCATAGATTATGAAAATTTTGGATTAATTCAATCTCATATTTTGAAGAGAAAAGGGGAATGTTTTATAAACATCAAGTTTATGGAAATTTAGAATTAATCCTAATGTTAAATAAAGTGTTGATGTTATAATTAGATTTTAATCCATACTTGTAATTTGAGATTTTATTTAAATTAAACATATTTTGGGACATCTATGGTTATGAATTAAATTGATGTTATAAATTAAGTTAAGTTTAAGATTATGGAAACTAGTTGGAAAATTTATAAGAATATAAAACTAGTAATTTTGATGTCAATTTCATGCATGTGAATAATTTTCTAAGGAATTTATGACTTTAATAAATGGTTCCCCATGTTTGCATACTAAGGTACATGTTTTAAGGCTTTAAATACCAAATTTGAACTTTAATTTCAATTTTAGAATTTCTGAATTTTCGTTGTCTGCTCGTGCTGGGGAAGTCTCGCTCGAGCGTGAAAATCGACCTCCCAGTAGTTTTCAAACTTTACAGCCCGCTCGAGCGGCCAAAGTGGCGCACGAGCGGAGACCCATTTTCAGCATGTTTTGAAAAGTTGCATTTAGTTCATATTTTTATCCTCATCTCTTTCAAATGCATTCTAGACATGATTTATGACTCAATAAAGAATAATAAGCTACTAATCAACATAGATTAGCTAGTTAAAGAATGAATCATTGATCTTGTGGTAATTATTTAAGAAGCCAAGTAAAGGATCAATCTATTTGGAAGAGAAGGACTTAGTAATGAAAGAATATGTGAATTGAGAATGTGATTCATTTAGCTAAAAAAAGAATAAGCGTAGTGGACCTTCGGATTATTTAGAAAGAAAACAAGAAAAGTCAAGTTTAATCAAGAGAGTAATATTGTATTTCAATGTTTGTATGTTATGTGCTTGTGTAGGTAACGCGCCATTGTCTGCCTGAGTTATCCGATTTGCTTCTGCAGCCATCTGTGAGTAATAACTTTGTAAAGTTATGTTCAATGTTAAATATTTTCTGAACATCATGACATGAAATGATTAGTCTTCTGAAATGCTACGCTATGTTTTGAATGAATGAATGATTGTCCAAGATTCTGAAAGTTATCTGCGACATCCTTAGCATTACATGATATGCGTCCCTTTATGGGTCATCAGGTCCCTTTATGGGTCATCAGAAACGTCTCTATGCACATAAGTCATCAGGTCCTTTTATGAGTCATTAGGTCCCTTCATAGGTCATCAGATTTGGTAACGCTATTGGATGTACCACGTATGATTATGTCAAAAACCGAATATGGAATGATTATGAACAAGTACATGAATCTGTTTTGATACGAATATGAACATGAACATGACTATGTTTCTGATTTGAAATCTGAATAAGCATAAGACTCTATTTCTGATAAGATTATGTTTCTGATATAAACTCTGATTTCTAACTCTGTGATGGGCATCATTCATTAAAATCCCTTTACTCTGTTATTATTCACTGGGCTTTAGCTCACTGTATTATTTATTTATTTAGGTGATCAGGCATGTGACCAGGCTTAGAGGCATCTGTCTAGAATCTGTTCTGTCAGCCAACCTATGTGCCTCCCGTGGAGGTTCCGGATATGTTAAGTGTTATCGTTATGTAATTTAAAGTTTAAGTTATGTTTTCTTATTTGGTTCTTCAGGTCAAATGTATTTTGAAAAAAATAAAGGAGGAACTAAGTCCCTTTCTGCCTAATCTGTATATATATTAGAACTTAAAGATGATGTGTATATATGTATATAAAAAGTTTTAAAAAAAATTTCTATCTCATATAAGTCTGTACAGCTCAATGGACGTTGTATATTGTTATTTGCTTCCGCTAGCCCCTAATATTATGTTAATCTGTCTCAGAGGCCTTCGGTAATCTCAGGATTACTGGCCAGTTACGATACTAAACCTATAGAGGCTGGTTTGGGTCATGACAGAGTGGTATCAGAGCACGCGTTAATTTTTCACACACGTGTCCATTGAGCACTAGAATGTCTAGAACAGATTTAAGTTTCATGCATCTAGTAAGCAAGTAAGAAGTTGTGCATTTAAGAATATGCATATATTTTTGTGTAATGCGTTTAAGTATTGAAACTGAGAATGTTGAGCTATTATGGAATTGTGATGATTATAAGGAAACTGGATTGTGTTGAATCAGTTTAACAAGGAGGCTAGAAGCTAAGAACTATGGTGGCATTTCTGAAATCTCTACTCTTATAAGGAAATCAGAATATTTGACTAGTACCTTGGTGAGAATGAGTATGTTGATTTGTGGAAACATGGTATTGTGCAGAATTAGAATCTTTGATGAAAGTCATGGAAGCCACATGGCTTATATGTTAAATTGGACTATGAGAATATTTGGAAATTAAGGAATTTGTTGATCAATGAAATATGTGGAACTATGGTAATTGAGAACGAGAAAAGCCATTTGATATGTAAGATAGTACATTTTGGTAGGAACCTATTATGTAGAATGTTAAACCGTAGAGTCTCATGCCTTTGTAAAATGACCTTGAAAGTCCGATTGGAATCACGTATGGCCAGCGTTACTTTGAATCAGAAATTCTTGGTAAATTCCATGGGAATGAATAGGTTACCCTACCAGTGTCCTAATATGCCTATATGTGTATGTCTACTTGTATACGATGTGTGCTTTGCATTATAATTTAAGTCAATTAAATTAACCCAAGTGTTATCAACCATTTTCTTGTGTTTGACCCTTCCCTTCTGTCATTAGGAGAAAATGGTGAAAAAGTGTTAATAGAGTAGAAATTGAGTCTTTATCAGAGTGATTAGGTAAAGTAGAAGAAGTACTAGAGAACATGGTGAAAGCTGTGAATCCTATAATGCATGGCAAGATCAAGAGGAGTTAAGTGTGAAAGTGAAAAGTGAATCAAAGAAGAGAACTAAGAATTTTGTGGTAGGAAAGACGAGTAATTCTAGGCAAGGTTGTAAGAGAAGTAAGTTATTCTAGTATGTCAATATGTCACAAGATTTATTGGGGACTGTGTCATCGGACTACTAGAAATGTGAGAAGTTGGGGCATCAAATAAAAGACTATCCCAAATCTAAGAGAAAGCCCAAATAATTTAATTGGTTAAGGATAGTACTTGAGTACAAGTAGGGCTGCTTGAAGTTAACAGTTTATGTGTGAGTGGTATTTCTTTTTATAAGGCTATGTTATAGTATTTTGATGAAGCTTTGCTTCGCTTTGCTTTGTTTTGGAATAGTATTTGATCAAGCAGGAATGATGATCCATTAGTTCTGTATCAAGTATTAGCTTTGTTTTGATAACATTCTTGAAAGGTCCTTTTGTGCTAGGGGACGTTAAGTTTATGTAGCACCTTGTTGAGATATCTTTTTGCCACCGACGGTCATGTACGGGTGGGTTATGTTTTGCCATCGACGGTTTTCCGGGTGGGTTGTCTAACCGATTTCGGGTCGGCCACCGACGGTCATGAACGGGTGTGCTTCGATTTCGGGGCGGTTATTCCTCTGTTTTGTCAGGAATGCCATCTTTTTATTATGTTGATGTTAGTAAACATCCCAAGAAACTTTGAGAGATTTCGATTGATGAACTTGATTCATCCCATGTTTCATTACAAGCTATGTCATGTATTGTTTTGATATAGATGGAACCCATTTGTTGAACCATTTAGAACTCAACCTGAAATTGCTAAAAAAATTATTAAAACATCGCTAAGACTTGACTTGGCATTGTCAAAATTAGAAGAATATGAGCAAGACTTAACCAATTGATGAATGTGGAAATAATTGGGATTTCTATTTAGTCTAACAAAGCTATATGTTTTCGGGATCTTGTTTAAATAAGAAGAAAATTGTACTCCACATTAGGAGACTGAAACCTATGAGAGTTAGAAAGAGAAGCACAATAATTTCCTATCGGAATAATGATTAGAAATGAATGATATTATGATCTTGTAGGCGTAATTAAATCTAGATTTTGAATCCGACATTAGATAGCTTAACCTATTGCAAATGAATTTTGTTAGAATGACAAACATATATTTCTTAAAGAATCTTTGGTAATACAAGAATTTTTATGGGTTAATTGTAATGATTTGAGAGAGTTAAAAGTGTAGCCCTAAACTACCACGTGGCAATTGATCAAAGTTAATGAATATATCGATATAGGCCTACGAATTGGAATGAGCTTAAGACAATGTAATTTGAATTATTTATGTAAGTGTGGTCTTAGATAAATAAGAAAGTTAAGGAGACCGTGTAAAACGTAGACCTGTTATGGATCGAATCACCACCTTGAAATGATAGTGTGAGTTAGATTGTCAAAACGGTAATTTTAATTCTACAAGAATATGTAAAGTTCTGCTCTGATCTGTATGACTGTCTGCTATTATATGAGAGCAAGCCAACATCTGTTACTCAATAGGCTCAATGAATTTATGTGAGATATGCTTCTGTTATGACTCTGATATGTTCGGTTTGAAATTCAATGTGCTCCTCTATTTTGAAATCACCATCATAATCGGTACCCAAGATGTTTGTTTGAAACTAAGGCCATTAATATATGATTACGTTTTCATATAATTCGGAAATTTCTGTTATAGATTAACATGTGGAACCTTATTCGCGGAAATCACGTTATGTGCATAACTTACGAACCTTGACCATAGTCAATAAATGTTAAAATGTCCATTCTTTTGGGATATGATGAATTACGAATTGCATAGAAATAATGTTGGGACTTTTATTGTCAATAGAGATGATTATGAATTGCCAATTTGAGTTTTAACCATTAAATGATTAGGAATAAGTTAAACTTGTGTAGAGGAAGTTCAATGAAAAGAAGTTACCTAGGGGAGGAAATGAAGTGAAACCAAATTATATAACTGATTTTTGGTACAAGAATCTTAAGTTTTGAGGACCAAACTTCCTAAGGGGGGAAGGCTGTAACAACCCCATCACGTATAATGATTAGTACTTGATTAATTAAGAGGATTTGAGATTTAATTGCCGAGTATTATAATTTATTTGGGATTTATGAGAATTGTGGAATCTGACTCGTATATGATTTTATTGAAGGTTTATTTTGGAATTAAAAATTAAGGGTCCAAATGGCTTAAGTAAGTGAACTTAAGAAGTCGAATCAATTTAATATTAATTATGGACCTATTTGGGAGTTTAATTAAATATTCGATTCAATTTAGTAAAATTGAGATTCAATTAATTAGATCCGAATTGGAGAAAATTAAGTTAATTAAATTATGAAAGATTGAGGATTGTGATTTCTGCGAATTAAATTTAGTTATGGGGTGTCTAATTTGAATATGTAAATTATTGTTGAAAATTTGAGTCTGATCAGAAATTAAAGGCCTGAATGATTTGGGAAATCGAAATTGATAATGAAAATAAGTTTAATTAAATATTTGGAACATTTTACGAGTTCAATTAAAAAAATCTGATTCGGATTGATAAAATTAAACATAATTAATTGGGCCTTAGTGGAAGTCAAATTAAATCAATTAAATTATGAGGGATTTATGATTAGTCATAATTAATTTAATGATGTGCTAATTGAAATTTATTTAGACTAAGTATTGCTTAATTAAATAAATCTTAAACATAAATTGAATCTAGGATTAAGAATGTATGTGAGTGTCGGTGTGTGAAGAAATTCTGTGGGTGTGTGCATGTGTTGTGCTGGAAGTGTTATAAGAGTGCATGTGTGCACGTGTTTTGAGGTGGAGATGTAAACAATGTGCATGTGATGAATTAAAGAGTAAAGCACACCATTAGGCCCAAGGAGTCAACAGAAAAGAAAAACAAAAGGGAAAGAAAACAGGGTGAGAGAGAGAGAGAGAGAGAGAGAGAGAGAGAGAGAGAGAGAGCTTCATTACTTGTATGTGTTTGGTGGTCAATCTGCTGGTGCAAACCGTAGGGAAAGAAGAGATGAAGAATAATGAAGAAAAGAAAGGGGGAAATAGAGGAGAATCAAACAAGATGTTGAAATTAAAGTTTAAAAGTATGAAATCTGTTGGACAATCTTCACTGTATTTAAATAAATTAAATTCTGTTATATACTAAACAACAACCAGAATATAAAGAAATAAAGGAAAAGGAAAGAATTTGTTTGATTATAAAAATCAAACTCGAAATACAAAAATAAATAAATAAAAACAGATTTTATTTTGTTACAAAAACAAAATTAAAATCTGATTAAATAAACAAATTAAAAACAGAATAAAAATTAAACAACTTACTTGGTTAATTTCTTTGAATAACTTTTCTGATCAAGTCCAGTGTTTAGCACTGTGTCCTTAAGACAGATTCGTCCTCTCCACGGTGCTTTCAGAATTTGGACGTCTATCTCCCAAGATGAAATGATCTATCAACGAATAAAAGCAGCACTACAATTTATTCGTTCATTGAACACACTAAGTGTTTATACTCTCTCTAACAAGAACTGAATGCAAAATGAAGAATAAACTTATAGCAGAAGATGGAGTACGAAATTGGAGTGAAAATCCAAATAGGAGGCTTAGTCTATTCATAGATGGATTGGTGGCCTTCCATTTTGAATTAAACAGGTACTGTACCTGTTCAATTTGAATTAAACAGATACAAACTGTTTAGGCACTGTTTGGTTTGAATTTCAAACAGATTTAAAGCTGTTGGGTTCAAAAAACGGAAGGGCCCTGTTTGGATGTACAGAAATAATATCAGACTAGTTTATTTCGGGAAGGGCCCTGTTTGGATGTACAATAAAACCAAACCAGTTTAATTTGAATTAATAAAATTAAATTCAAATGTTTTTTACTCAAAAAGATTAATATTGGGCCGAACAAGCCTAACCACACACCCGCCCGACGGCGGCGGCGGCGCGCGCACGCGTGTGGTGTTTTTTGAGTCCAATGGGTCTAGCCCATTTTGCCCATAACCTCTCCCTCTAAAACACTTGGTTACCCCTTGGGGCACACTCCAAGTACCAAACCCATGCCTTATAAACCCTTTCAAAACATCCCACCAAATCAATGTGGGACAAGCCTTATTCAAACCTTTAAGGAATTTCCACCAACACTCCATTTCTATGGAGCATAGTTTGGCTTCAATTTCCCATTCACTTGGTAATGGTTTGGAGCAACCAAATATACCACGTGAATCACAACGCGGCATAGAACGCGTTACCACTTTGACCCGTGTAAATCGATGCACGGGGCCCACCTAAAAATTAGACCAAACTTAGGAAAAAATTCTAGTTTTACCCATAATTTTACAACCATTTCCAACAATCCCCCACATGAATGGAATTTGATGACAACAGAAATGCAACAATATGCAGACTTAACGAAAGAGTATAAGTCGAAAATATCTTGCATCAAGATAGGTAGTTTTCGGCCTTGAACCTTCCCTAGTGATAACCTATCGGACTTACTGGCTAACCAACGAACGCGATGCCTTGAATTGTTCAGCCATTTGTGCAAGCCAAGACAATAGATTTCACACAAAATATCTTCCAACACATCGTGGTTCTCACTGTTGTGTTCATTTTGGCCTTGAATGCTCCTGGTTTTCATAAGTGTTTCTAGAGAATGTAGCCTCTTTCATTCTCATAGAACCGGCCCCAGTTCAATACTCATATAGGTGATTCTTATTGTGAGTATCTCCTTATACTCGTCTTGATTTTATGCCTTAATCAAGATATAAGTAATTATTAAAGCAAAGCTTATTCTTATGCCCCTGCAGACAACATATGCTACAGATATCACTCTCACCATAGAAATGGGTAGGGAATTTGAATCCCTTGGTGATTTCTGGCGAGCCATACATAACTTAGTTGTCCCTTTGAACTTAGTTCTTGGGATCTCCAGTCATATAAGTACGGTTACCATTATGACGACTCTTATGTAATAGGCTTTAATCCCATCCCCTTCGATGAACTATACACTAGCTCTTTTGTCAAACCTTTTGTTAACGGATCCGCAATATTCTCTTTAGATTTTATATAATCTATTGACATTATTCCGTTTGACAACAATTGCCTTACGGTATTATGTCGACGACGAATATGTCGTGACTTACCGTTATACATGTGATTTTGTGCCCTGCCTATTGCAATTGACTATCATAATGAATGCAAATAGCTAGCACAGGTTTTGGCCACATTCGAATGTCTTCTAAGAAATGACGAAGCCATTCTGCTTCTTCACCTGCTTTGTCTAAAGCAATGAACTCGGATTCCATTTTGGATCGTGCGATGCATGTTTGTTTCGTGGATTTCTAAGAAATAGCAGCGCCTCCCAGAGTAAAGACATATCCACTTGTGGATTTTGAATCTTTAGTATCCGATATCCAATTTGCATCACAATAACCTTCAAGTACTGCTGGATATCGAGTAAAATTCAAACCATGGTCACGGGTGAATCTCAGATATCTAAGAACCTGAATGATCGCTTTCCAATGGTCTTCTCCGGGGTTACTAGTGTACCTACTCAATTTACTAATAGCATAAGCTATATCAGGACGAGTACAATTCATTAGGTACATTATGCTTCCAATGATTTGGGAGTATTTTAACTTGGACACTGCATCTATAGCGACCCCGGTCTTTCCCCAGTTGGTTGTTGTATCCGGACTTAGGTTCCGTGGATTCTGTTATTATATATATGTTGTTGTCGTCCTTTAATTCCTTATTTTTGAGTTATGAGATGTATTGGGCAGGTTTGTTACAGGTTGGGAGTGTTTGGGAGCAAAGGGTTGCTGCCCAGAATTTTGGCCCTTCGCTCGAGCGAACAGTTTGTCGCTCGAGAGAGCTATTTGTTTTTGGTCCTTCGCTCGAGTCAGGGTTTCTTCGCTCGAGCGAGAGACTGCGTCTGGGAATTTGACCTGAGAGCTGTGTTTCTTGGCTCGAGCGAGCTTTCCTTCGCTCGAGCGAGCAAGGTGTATGTTTTCGAGTTCTTTGCTCGAGCGAGCATTCTGTCACTCAAGCGTGCTTCTGGGTTGCAGACCTGAAGCTTCTAGTTTTTGGCTCGAGCGAGTATTTCTTGTGTCTGGTCACTCGAGCGACCAATCCTTCGCTCGAGCGAGCCTGTTTAATATAAATACGCAGCAGCGATTTTAAATACACTTTTTCACCCCCTTTTTTACTTCAAAACCCTAGGTCTGTGTTCTCTCTCCTTCTACACACCTTCTCTCATAGGTTTCATCTAATTTTAGGGTGTTTCTACCCTAAGTCTTTTATTAAAGAGATAGAGGGACACGAGGGCTTTACTTTAATCTAAACGTTTGGCGATTTGGAGCATTTTGGATTTTGGTCTCCATCTCCTTTTGAGTTCTTCACTTCGAGGTAGGGATACCCTACTCCATATTATAGGTTTTGTCCTAAGTTTTGGTCATTTTGATATGTTGGGGTTGTTTGGTAATTTTAGGGTTTGATTTATAATTTGAGAACAATGAGGTTTTTCATATATTAAACATCATATGTTTGTAAGTCATGAAAAATGACATTGGTAGTGCCAAATTGAACCTTAGGGTTGATTTTTGAGAAAAAGGGGGAAAAACCCTAATTGTGGTAATAAATTAATTTGTATAATTAATTTTGGGAAAATTGTAGAATTAAGTTTAATTCATGAAATTGGGGAACTATGGAATTAAATGGTGTAGTTGGATAGTTTGATCACTCACCTATGAAAATGTTGAGTTTACATTTGTTGATACATTTATTTCCTGTTTAGAAATAACTGTGTTGGGCTATTGGTGGAGGATAGTCGTGATTGTTGTAGACATTGCATGTTGATTAGGGAAAACTGAAACTAATCACATTGAATAAGTCATTGAATATGACGGTTGAATTAATACAGCAAATACGTGTATTGATTGAATATTGTATATGGCAAGTGTTTAATACATTGTATATGCATATTGTTTGGGAGGAGATAGGGGATATACTCCACGGTTTGGGAGGAGATAGGGGATGGACTCCATTAGGACCACAAATATGTGTACTTATTGATTTATGGAAGTGTTTCAGTATGAGCCTTAGTCTCATCTGAATTGTTGATATTGGAAGAAATGTTAATGTGAGATGTAGTCTCCTTTTATAGTTTGGCCAAGTTCTGAGCCATGTCTATATAAATGGAAAGTTGAATAATAACAGAAAGTGAAACATGTCATGAACATTATTATCATGAAACTGAATTGTGTTATAATTGATCTTTAAGTGTTAACCATCTATCGAACGCTATTGCTTTAGTCAATTCCTATATTTGGTTTAGTATATTTCTGCTGGGCTGTGGCTCACCCTATACGGGAGCATCATTTTTCAGGTCCAAGTGATATGCTACCTCCAATGACTTAGCTTGGAAGGATTTGGATTTGAAGACTTGATTTAGTTATTTGTTTTTATTTTGATATTACATGTAAACTCAAGCCAAGGGCTTAATTTGTAGTTGAGTTAGTACTCACATTTTGTGTCCAAGTGTTGGCTTGGAAAGCTGTAAGCCTGTAGGGCATTTACTTTCATTGTTACATGTAATGTCTTTTAATAAGAATACTCTGATGAATGTTTTATTCTCTTATGTTAATGCATGTCTGCATGTCAATGTTATATATATTATGGGTTTATTTTGAGGGCATTACAGCGTCACCTTTATTTTTCGATAAATAAAGACTGATGTTTATAGGTGTTCTAGCTAAATTCAAATCATCCTTGATAAATTTATCAAGAATTTTCTCAATATAATGAGATTGAGATAATGCATATCCGTCAGATGTTTTAGTAATTTTCATTCCTAATATAACATCTGCGACCCCCATATCTTTCATATCAAATCTTTTGCTAAGCATTTGCCTAGTTGATTTGATCATGTTTTGACTGCTTCCAATGATAAGCATGTCATCCACATAAAGACAAACTATGACATATCCTTAGTCAGTGTTTTTAACATAGACGCATTTGTCACATTCGTTTATCTTAAACCCATTAGTAAGCATTGCATGATCAAATTTTTCATGCCATTGCTTAGGTGCTTGTTTTAATCCATAAAGGGATTTTACAAGTCAACAAACTTTCTTTTTTTGCCCTGATACTACAAACCCTTCAGGTTGTTCCATATAGATCTCTTCATTTAGATCACCGTTTAAGAAAGCTGTCTTAACATCCATTTGATGTATTTCTAAATTAAACAACGCTGCTATAGCAATAAGCATGCGAATGGATGTTATTCTTGTCACAGGGGAATATGTGTCAAAATAATCTAGACCTTCCTTTTGTCTGTAACCTTTAACTACAAGTCTTTCTTTATACTTGTCAATTGAACCATCTGCTTTTATTTTTCTCTTGAATATCCATTTATATCCAAGAGGTTTAGAACCTGGTGGAAGATCCACCAATTCCCAAGTATGATTTTGCATAATGGATTCAATTTCATTATTAACAGTCTCTTTCCACAAAGGTGCTTCAGGACCTGTCATTGCTGCCTTAAAGCTTTGAGGTTCATTTTCTAACAAGTATGTCAGAAAATCTGGACCAAAGGATTTTGATGTTCTTGCTCTCTTACTTCGTCTTGGTTCATCATCAGTTAAATCCTGTTGGTCGAGACCATTACTAATCTCTTGTGTTTGATTGTCATTAGTCTCTTGACTTTGTGTACAATCATAAGTTCTTTTATGTGAACTTAATTCCTGTCCTTTCTTGTAAGGAAAGACATGTTCAAAAAACACAACATTCCTTGACTCTAAAGGTATTTCTGATTTATAAGTCAGAAATCGATATGCACTACTATTCTGAGCATAACCAATAAACACACAATCTACTGTTTTTGGTCCAATCTTAGTCTTTTTAGGAACAGGAACTTCAACTTTTGCCAAACACCCCCACACTTTTAAGTATTTGTATGAAGGTGGTCGACCTTTCCACAATTCATAAGGATGCTTTTGGTTTTCTTGTGGGGTATTCTATTAAGAACATAATTAGCAGACAATATTGCTTCCCCCCACAAGTTTTGTGGTAAGCATGAACTTAGTAACATGGCATTCATCATTTCTTTTAGGGTTCTATTCTTCCTTTCAGCAATTTCATTTTGCTATGGAGAATAGGGTGCTGTAGTTTGGTGAATAATGCCATGTTGTGCACAAAATTCATTTAATGGTGCATTATATTCACCACCCCTATCATTTCTAACCATTTTAATGGTTTTACCAAGTTGATTTTCAACTTCTGTTTTGTAGAGTTTAAACATTTCTAAGGCTTCATCTTTACTTCTAAGTAAATAAACATAACAATATCTTGTGCAATCATCGATAAATGTTATGAAATATTTTTTGCCTCCTCTAGTTTGAATAAATTTTAGATCACATACATCAGTATGAATTAATTCTAGAGGTTCGGTTTTTCTTTCAACCGATTTAAATGGAACCTTAGTTAGTTTTGCTTCTACACAAACTTCACATTTATGATTAGGACTAATTTCAAACTTTGGTATATAATCCAAACCAATTAATCTACGCAAAGCATCAAAATTCACATGTCCTAATCTACCATGCCATAAATTTGACTCAAGAATATAAGCAAAAGATGTGTTATTCTTATTCATAGCAACTTTCGGTACAACTGTCATTACATTTAGTTTAAAGAGACCATCACTCATGTATCCCTTACCAACATACATACCACTCTTTGTTAATACAAATTTATCAGACTAAAAAACAAGCCTAAAACCATTTTTACTTAACAAAGAACCAGAAACTAAATTCTTCCGGATGTCAAGTACATGCAGTACGTTGTTGAGGGTCAGTTCTTTTCCTGATGTCATCTTCAAGATCACTTTCCCTTGTCCACCCACAGAAGAAGTAGAAGAATTTCCCATAAAAAGTTGCTCACTATTTGCAGCCTCATTGTAGGTAGTGAACATCTTCTTGTCCGCACATATGTGACGAGTTGCTCCAGTGTCAACCCATCACTTTTTGGGATTTCCAACCAAGTTAGCCTCAGACACCACAGCAGAGAGGTTGATGTCATTCACTCCGTCAGAGATGTAATCCAATTCTGTTTCATTGGCCTGATTGGTGGTCTTCTTACTTGTACTTCCATGATCCTTCTTAGGGCGGCGGCAGTTAGAAGCTCGATGTCCAGTCTTGCCACAGTTATAGCATTTCCCTTTGAACTTCTTGTTACTATCGCCTTGTTTAGGACCATCTCCAGTGAACTTCCTCTTTTTGTTATGTGGTTTATGAACTTGTTCAATCACATTAGCCTTGGACTCAATGGGATTTTTCCCATTCCTCTTTTCAACCTTATGGTTATCTTCCCCAATTCTTAGTCTTACTATAAGTTCATCCATGGTCATCTCTTTGCGTTTATGTTTTAAATAATTTTTGAAATCTTTCCAAGCAGGTGGTAACTTTTCCACTAAAGCAGCGACTTGGAAAGACTCGCTAAGAGACATACCTTCTGAATGAATATCATGCAAAATTATCTGAAAACTTTGAACTTGAGATATTACTGTTTGGGAGTCTACCATAACAAAATCCAGAAATTTACCGACGACAAATTTCTTCGTGCCGGCATCCTCTGTCTTGTATTTCTTCTCCAAAGAATCCCACAATTCTTTTGCTGACTTCAGAGGACTGTATACATTATACAGCATGTTGTCAAGGCCATTGAGGATGTAGTTTATGCACAAGAAGTATGAATGTTTCCAAGCATCTACAGCGGCAACAACTTGCCGATCACTTTCACCCACTTTAAGTGCTGGAGCCTCTTCATGGAGAAACCGGGCCAAATTAAGAGTTGTAAGATAGAACAGCATCTTCTGCTGCCATCTCTTAAACTCGGTACCATTAAATTTTTCCAGTTTTTCTCCATGATTGATTGGTACATGAACATGGTTCTGGATAGGGACCAATGTAGGTGTAACAATAGGAGTACCACTGCCTGATGCAGTTTCAGTTGTAGTAGCATAATCTCTGATTACAAAAATCAAAAAAAATTAAAACACAAATTAATTTTCTAGTTACTAAAACCAGAAAATAAATTATAACACAAAATAATTTTATTTTCCTTGTTACTAAAACAAGAAAAATAAAATACCAAAATAATTTTCTGTAATACCAAATAATATTCTGCAATTGTTAATGACACCAGTATATTACTACTAGTTGTCAAAGAAAAGAGACAGTATATTACTACTATCTGTCAACTAGCATAAATCACTATTTGTTTTTCCAACCAAAATATTACTTTGAAAACACAGAAAATTAAATACAATGAAGATACCAAAAAAGAGTCTGTCTTAAGATTGTTGGACAATCTTCACTGTATTTAAATAAATTAAATTATGTTGTGTACTAAACAACAACCAGAATATAAAGAAATAAAGGAAAAGGAGAGAATTTGTTTGATGACAAAAATCAAACTCGAAATACAAAAATAAATAAATAAAAACAGATTTTATTTTGTTACAAAAACAAAATTAAAACCTGATTAAATAAACAAATTACAAACAGAATAAAAATTAAACAACTTACTTAGTTAATTTCTTTGAATAACTTTTCTGATCAAGTCCAGTGTTTAACACTGTGTCCTTAAGACAGATTCGTCCTCTCCACGGTGCTTTCAGAATTTGGACATCTATCTCCCAGGATGAAATGATCTATCAACGAATGAAAGCAGCACTACAATTTATTCGTTCGTCGAACACACTAAGTGTTTATACTCTCTCTAACAAGAACTTAATGCAAAATGAAGAATAAACTTATAGTAGAAGATGGAGTACGAAAATTGGAGTGAAAATCCAAATGGGAGGCTTAGTCTATTTATAGATGGATTGGTGGCTTTCCATTTTGAATTAAACAGGTACTGTACCTGTTTAATTTGAATTAAATAGATACAAACTATTTAGGTACTGTTTGGTTTGAATTTCAAACAGATTTAAAGCTGTTGGATTCAAAAAACGGAAGGGCCCGGTTTGGATGTACAGAAATAATATCAGACTAGTTTATTTCAAGAAGGGCCCTGTTTGGATGTGCAATAAAACCAAACCAGTTTAATTTGAATTAATAAAATTAAATTCAAATGTTTTTGACTCAAAAAGATTAATATTGGGCTGAACAAGCCCAACCACACACCCGCGCCCAGCCCAGCCCGCCTGACGGCGGCGGCGCGCATGTGGTGTTTTTTGAGTCCAATGAGTCTAGCCCATTTTGCCCATAACCTCTCCCTCTAAAACACTTGGGTACCCCTTAGGGCACATCCCAAGTACCAAACCCATGCCTTATAAACCCTTTCAAAACCTCCCACCAAATCAATGTGGGACAAGCCTTATTCAAACCTTTAAGGAATTTCCACCAAAACTCCATTTCCATGGAGCATACTTTGGCTTCAATTTCCCATTCACTCGGTAATGGTTTGGAGCAACCAAATATACCACGTGAATCACAACGCGGCATAGAACGCGTTACCACTTTGACCCATGCAAATCGATGCACGGGGCCTACCTAAAAATTAGACCAAACTTAGGAAAAAATTCTGGTTTTACCCAGAATTTTATAACCATTTCCAACAAAATCATGCTTAAGTTTTGTAGAATCTTTAGATTACACTTGAAATTATAGATGAAGTTGGACTCTAGATCATGTAATTAATAGGAATTAGTAAGAAGATGAGGAAAGATTGATTTAAGTGTAAGATGATGGAAGTTAATTTGGAATTTGGTTTTAAACATGAAAAGGATTACATGCATGTGGAATATTATGGAAATAAATTTGAAAATTAATTAGTTTGAGTTTGATTTTACTAAATTTGAGATCCATCCTCGCATGCATGCTAGAATTTCAAAGTTTAGATTTAATTCATGTGTAAAAAGATTTATGAGATTAAATTTGGGTTAGGTATGAAGAAAAATTAATTAAATCTAAATTGGGATAAATCAAGAAATAAATTATGATTTACAATTTGACAATCTAGAGTTGGCTTAATTTTGAAATGAAATTTCATACATGCATTGTGGATTTTCAAGATTTTAGAACTTTAATCCATATTTTAAAGCTTGTGAGTTTGGGATTGAGTTTTGATATTAATTAAAAAGTCAAATTATAATTTGAGCTTGATAATGTAGAATTAGTTGGATTTTTGGATAAGTGTTTTATACATGCATCGTAGATTATGAAAATTTTGGATTAATTCAATCTCATATTTTCAAGAGAAAAAGGGAATGTTTTATAAACATCAAGTTTATGGAAATTTAGAATTAATCCTAATGTTAGATAAAGTGTTGATGTTATAATTAGATGTTAATCCATACTTGTAATTTGAGATTTTATTTAAATTAAACATATTTTGGGACATCTATGGTTATGAATTAAATTGAGGTTATAAATTAAGTTAAGTTTAAGATTATGGAAACTAGTTGGAAAATTTATAAGAATATAAAACTAGTAATTTTGATGTCAATTTCATGCATGTGAATAATTTTCTAAGGAATTTATGACTTTAATAAATGGTTCCTCATGTTTGTATACTAAGGTACATGTTTTAAGGCTTTAAATACCAAATTTGAACTTTAATTTCAATTTTAGAATTTCTGAATTTTCGTTGTCTGCTCGTGCTAGGGAAGTCCTGCTCGAGCGTGAAAATCGACCTCCCAGTAGTTTTCAAACTTTACAGCCCGCTCGAGCGGCCAAAGTGGCGCTCGAGTGGAGACCCATTTTCAGCATGTTTTGAAAAGTTGCATTTAGTTCATATTTTTATCCTCATCTCTTTCAAATGCATTCTAGACATGATTTATGACTCAATAAAGAATAATAAGCTACTAATCAACATAGATTAGCTAGTTAAAGAATGAATCATTGATCTTGTGGTAATTATTTAAGAAGCCAAGTAAAAGATCAATCTATTTGAAAGAGAAGGACTTAGTAATGAAAGAATATGTGAATTGAGAACGTGATTCATTTAGCTAAAAAAAGAATAAGCATAGTGGACCTTCGAATTATTTAGAAAGAAAACAAGAAAAATCAAGTTTAATCAAGAGAGTAATATTGTATTTCAATGTGTATATGTTATGTGCTTGTGTAGGTCACGAGCCATTGTTTGCCTGAGTTATCCGATTTGCTTCTGCAGCCATCTGTGAGTAATAACTTTGTAAAGTTATGTTCAATGTTAAGTATTTTCTGAACATCATGACATGAAATGATTAGTCTTCTGAAATGCTACGCTATGTTTTGAATGAATGAATGATTGTCCAAGATTCTGAAAGTTATCCATGGCATCCTTAGCATTACATGATATGCGTCCCTTTATGGGTCATCAGGTCCCTTTATGGGTCATCAGAAACGTCTCTGTACACATGAGTCATCAGGTCCCTTTATGGGTCATCAGGTCCCTTCGTGGGTCATCAGGTCCCTTTATGGGTCATCAGATTTGGTAACGCTATTGGATGTACCACGTATGATTATGTGAAAAACCGAATATGGAATGATTATGAACAAGTACATGAATCTGTTTTGATACAAATATGAACATGAACATGACTATGTTTCTGATTTGAAATCTGAATAAGCATAAGACTCTATTTCTGATAAGATTATGTTTCTGATATAAACTCTGATTTCTAACTCTGTGATGGGCATCATTCATTAAAACCCCTTTACTCTGTTATTATTCACTGGGTTTTAGCTCACTGTATTATTTATGTATGTAGGTGATCAGGTGCGTGACCAGGCTTAGAGGCATCTGTCTAGAATCTGTTCTGTCAGACAACCTATGTGCCTCCCGTGGAGGTTCCGGATATGTTAAGTGTTATCGTTATGTAATTTAAAGTTTAAGTTATGTTTTCTTATTTGGTTCTTCAAGTCAAATGTATTTTGAAAAAAATAAAGGGGGAACTAAGTCCCTTTCTGCCTAATCTGTATATATATTAGAACTTAAAGATGATGTGTATATATGTATATAAAAAGTTTAAAAAAAAATTTCTATCTCATATAAGTCTGCACAGCTCAATGGACGTTGTATATTGTTATTTGCTTCCGCTAGCCCCTAATATTATGTTAATCTGTCTCAGAGGCCTTCGGTAATCTCAGGATTACTGGCTGGTTACGATGCTAAACCTATAGGGGCTGGTTTGGGTCGTGACACTAATCTTCTCCTTTGGGCTTCTAACTTCGAGGTAGGGATAACCTACTCCATCTTATGAGTTTTGACCTAAGTTTTATGGATTTTGAGTAGTTGGTGATGTTGGGTAATTTTGGGAAAAGTTAGGGTTTGATTTGTAATTTGATAAAAAGGAGGTTTTTCATATATTAAACTCCATGTGTATGTAAGACTTGAAAAATGGCATTATTTGTGTCAAATTGAGAAAATTGAATCTTAGGGTTGATTTTTGATAAATTAGGAGAATGCCCTAATTGTTATGATAAATTAATTAGTATAATTAATTTGGGAAAATATGAAATTGAGTTGAAATCCATGAAATTGGAAAATTATGAGATTGAATGGTGTAGTTGAATTAATTTATCACTCACCTATGTAAATGTGGATATTATATCCGTTTAATGCATTTATTTTCTGTTTAGAAATAACTGCGTGGGCTATCGGTGGAGGATAGTCTTGATTGTTGTAGACACTGTATGTTGATTAGGGAAAACTAAAACTAATCACATTAAATTTGTCATTGCATATGACGGTTGCATTAACACAGCAAATGCGTGTATTGATTGGATATTGTGTATGACAAGTGTTAAATACATTGTATATGCATATTATTTGGGAGGAGATATGGGATGTACTCCATGGTTTGAGGGGAGATAGGGGATGGACTCTCAAACCTGTTTGGGAGGAGATAGGGGATGGACTCCGTTAGTACAGCAAATGTGTGTACTTATCGATTTATGGAAGTGTTTCATTTTGAGTTGTTATCTCATTTGAAATGGAAGTGTTTTAATATGAGCCTTAGTCTGATTTGAATTGTTGATATTGAAAGTAATATTAATATGAGATGCAGTCTCATTTAATTGTTTGGCCAAGTTCTGAGCCATGTTTATGAAATGATTTGGATAAGTAAAGGAAAGTGGAATATAACATGGACATGATTGTCATGGAATTGTATTGTAATAGAATTTGATTCATATCTGTTGACCATCTATCAAATGCTATTGTTTTATTCATTACTTATATTTGGTTTAGTGTATTTCTACTGGGCTGTGGCTCACCCTATATGGGACATCATTTTCAGGTTCATGTGATATGCCACCTCCAAGGACTTAGCTTGGGAGGTTCTGAGAGTGAAGACTTCTTTTAATTATTTGGTTATTTTGATATTACTTATAAATTCAAGCCAAGGGCTTAATATGTTTTTGAGTTAGTACTCTTTTTGATGACCAAGTGTTGGCTTGGGAAATTATAAGTCCATAGGGCATTTACTTCTATTGTCAATATGTAATTTTTGTTACTTAGAATACTCTAATGAATGGAAGGATGTTTATTTCTTTTATATCTATGCATGTTCAGAATGTTGGGCTTTATCTATTATTTTGAGGGCGGTACAGTTTGTCTATCGTATTGATGCCTTAATATTAATTGATATTTAATTATTTATTTAATATGAAATTATTTATTACAAAATATTTATGTTTAATTTAAATTTGTATGCCTATATACAATATGTATGAATAATTCAAAAATAATATAAACAAAAAAAATTAATATTCTATATAATTAATTTATATATTTGCTTCTAAATCTAACCACAATACATTTATATTTAATCTTTTAAATAAACTTTGTGTAGTTCTATTTCCACATATTTTTATTTTCTAAATAAATATAAAATTAAAATTAAATAATTAGAATCACTTTTAATTTTATATTATTAATTATGTTTTTAATTTAACTAATATTTTTAATATCAAAATGAGTGTTTATTTTACTATCTTATAATTTAATATATATCATATAAAACTATCATATGATAATTACAGTTTTATAGCACAATAGAACTAAAATTATCAAAATAAACAAATAATTTAACTAAATTTATTATATTTAAGTATTTAAGTAACACTTTTATAGAACGATAAGGTTAAAATTATTAAAATAAATAATTTAATTAAAAATTAATATTATTTTTTGTAACACATATCACAGTATAAAATATCATTACATTAATTAAAGTTAAGTTCATTGTGATTTTATGTCAAACATCATATTTTTATAAGTGATTTACATATGCATGGCGTCCAATTTGATATTGATTGATTATAATAATAAAACTTAATACCTTTTTTTGTTAAGTTTTTAGAAGATAAATTGACAAATGTTAAATGATAAATAGTATGGAGTATTATTAAAGATAAATGATTCATTGAAAATGATTATGTATATTTAAGGCACCTATTGATGTTTCTTGAATAATGTTTAAATAAAATCTTAGAATTTATAGTACTACTGATAATGCACATTCATGAGCTCTATCATAAAAGATATGCAAAAATAATTTGGCTAGAATAAAAATTTTGCGATTATTATGACATGTCACATAATTAATCAGAACCCATTTGAGAACTGAAATTATTAAAGTTATAGAGATTTTGTGTCTGATTCCTTTTGAGGACATTATTTATGATTTGAATTTATAATTTTTTATGTATCAATGTGAATAACTTTTACGATCTTACTAATATAAGCACAAATCCTACACTTGAGTCAACCCACCTTAATATTTTTTTCTGTAATAAAATAGTTAAATATTATCATATAAAAATATTATAATAGATCATAATCAAATACCACTTGAAGTATAATTAAATATCCGATGCGCCACTTTAGATATAACCAAAAACATAAGAAATTAGCAAATATCTTTTCAATTAATAACCAAAATAATACACCACGAGTTATAATTAAGTCATAATTTGTATATTATAGAATTTTCCGTTGTTTTTACTTTTTTCAGAAAAAAATATTTTGATACAAGTGTTATTCATGATTTTTTGTAATTTTGATTAACATATGAGAATTTGATTTTAGGTTAAGAATACATCTTTTTTTTAACTTTAAAAGAAATTATTTTTATGAGCCTATTTTATATAAGGTCACACACAGTGACAAAAAATTTCATCAACCTTTATCAAATCTGTTTGTATTTGGCTTTCAGTTGTTAAAAATTTTTACACATAAAATATCAAGACTAAAAAATTAATTTTTCATTTTAAAATTAAATTTTTCGTGCATCGCACGGGTCACCTATTAGTCTCCTACTGATTTAATAATAGGGAAATTCTACTTACACCACAATGTTACCTCTTTACACCTATTTTCTCATTACACCTTTAAGAAGTAATTGAAATTCTCATTACAGCCTTCATAATATCAAAACTAACCCTAAACTAAACTATTTTCAAAATCCCTACAAATTTTTCTCATTAAACCTATGCCTTTTGAATTACTCTGGTGTTATGTTACTGAACAAACTATATTTGTCCAACTATCTGTTACTGCACATTTACAGATTCACTTTCCTTAAAACATTAATTTTCTTTTCTAAATGTATGATGGGCCTGTTCGGTTATACATTTTCAAACATTTTGTATTATTCTGGTGTCATTTGCCAAACAAACTAAATTTGTCTAGCCATCTATTGTCACACGTTTACAGATTCATTTTTTAAAAAAATATCAAGCATCCATAAAAATATGAAGTATACAAACATCAATAAAAACATTCATAGAATTTGTCAATACAAATATTTTTAAATTTATCAATGCAAACATTTATAAAAACACACTGAGATGTTCTCACAATCTATCTATGTTGATTGTTTCGGTAATTACTATATCAGAGCTGGCAAGCGTACGAAATTGATCAATATGGTTAGTATATACTTTCTCCCAACCATTAGCACAGGAATGATGAAAACTAATTCAATTACTTGCTTTTCGGAAGTACTAGACAATTAGGAAGCAAATAAATCTAACAAACCTCGTCTCTAATTAATTCATGATTGTAGTCCATGAATAATGCATTACTAGCCTTACTACAATGAATAGAAGTGTAATCCCTCAAAGAAAAGAAAAAAAAAACAAAAATGTCAAAAAAAAAGAAACTAAAAATGTTTAGTAATGAATTATTGGATATATACTTTTTGTTCGGCAGTAGGTTATTGAACATGCATTTTTTGTTCGGTAGTGTGATTCCGAGCTATTTGATTTTGTTCATTTTAGTACACCAAACAAAAGTCAAACAACCCTCCTAAAAAATGAAACGAAAACATAAAAAATAAAAAACTCACCATTTTATTTTTTTGCTAGTCCTTCATCACCATTTATTCATCTATTGTTTTTTTATAATCAAAATACTATGATTATCACTTTTTTAAAAATAGATGTTATAGCAATTCCGGTTTCCCTCTCTTTAATTGTTGTATCCGGACTTAGGTTCCGTGGAGTTGGTTGTTGTGTACATCTTGTTCACATCCTTTACTCTTTGTATTTGAGTCTTGGGTTGTGTTGGGCAGGTTTGAAACAGGTTGGTTGAGCTTAGAAACCAAAATTAGTTGCCCAGAAATTAGCCTTCACACTCGAGCGGGCCTTTGTTGTGCTTCTCCGCTTGAGCAGGGGTTTTGGCGCTCGAGCGGGAAAATCCATCTCCCAGTATTTCCTCTGCAGTGTTGGATGCTCGAGCGAGCGTTTTGACGCTCGAGCGGGAGTTTGTGTGTGACGCTCGAGCGGGGATTTTGACACTCGAGCAGGGACCTAGTTCTCCAAAAGTTCTGGGAGCGTGTATCCGGTGCTCGAGCGGCGGTTTGGATGCTCGAGCAGTGGTCTGTGAGTGACGCTCGAGCGGGGGTTTCCACGCTCGAGCGAGGCGACGAGTATATCACTCCGAGATCCGACTTTTTGGATCACTTTTTCAACTCCACTTCTCTCTCTTACTTTTCAAAAACACCATTGGAGACCTTCTCTCACTAGAACCTTAACTTCTCTCTAGGTATTGATCTAGTAGGAGTGATTTCCTCACCTTGGGCCTTTGAAAAAGTTGTGTTGATCGTCGAGGGCTATCTTTTGATCCGAAAATTTTGGGATTTGGAGCATCTTCAATTACTTCATCTTCTTCCCTTGGGCTCCGAATTTGAGGTAGGGATTCCTACTCACTTTTATGGGTTTTGACCTAGATTTTGAGCTTGTTGTTTAAATGGTTGATTTTGGGACTTAGGGTTTCAAAAGATATAAAAGAGGGTTTTGTTATTTTGATTCTTAAATATGTATTTTGGGTTTCAAAATGATGTTATTGTTGTTGATAGTTGATATTTGAACCATTGGGTTAATATTGGGAGACGGGGAAGAAAGCCCTAATTTGTATATAAATTAATTGGTATAATTAATTTGGGAAAGTTATGGATTTATGAAATTGAGTTGAATATAATGATAGTGGTTCATTATAAGGTGGAATAGTGGAGTCGGATTAATAAAGCGTTCACTTTTGAAAATGTGAATATTTTATCTGTTGGTGTTTTTATTATCTGTTTAGAAATAATTACTTTGGGCTACCGGTGGAGGGTAGTTCTGATTGTTATAGACAATGCATGATGATTAGGCAAACTAAAACTAATCAATTGGATGTGTCATTAAGTATGACGGTTGACAGAATACATTAACTTTATGTATTGATTGATTATGTATATGACCTCTGTGTATATACATTGTGTGTGTGGGAGGAGATAGGGGATGTACTCCACAGTTTAGAGAAAGATAGGGGATGGACTCCGTTGATATGGCTCATATGCTTATCAATTGATGTGTTGATATAGTTCATATGGTTATCTATGGAAGTGTTGATATAGATTATATGCTTATCTATCGAAGTGTTGATATAGCTAGTATGCTTATCTATTGTGAAATGGAAAATTTTTAATATGAGTTACTACCTTGTTGAAATTGTTGGCCAGGTTCTGAGCCGTAGTTGTGAATTGTGAATTTGATAAGAAATGGAAAATGAAATGAAACACGGACACATTGGTCATATAATGAAAATGGTGTATGAATTGATTTATGTGAGTCAAACATTTATCAATTGCTAATGTCTTAGTTACAGCTCATATTGTGTTTAGCATATCTCTATTGGGCGTTGGCTCACCCTATATGGAACATCATTTTCAGGTACAGGTAGCATGCCACCTCCAAGGACATAGCTTGGATGGTTATGGGAGTTGAAGACTCTTTTTGATTCTTCTGTTTGCATTACATGTATATCAAGCCAAGGGCTTATTTTGCATAGAGTTAGTACTCTTCTTTTTGTAACCAAGTGTTGACTTGGAAAGCTGTAAGCCCTTAGGACATTTGCTTTTGTCATTAACATGTAATACTGTTGTAAGAACTACTCTGATTAATAGAAATTTGTTGATTTCTCTTATATCATTGCATGTCTAAAATGATGGGTTTTATGTATTATTTTGAGGGCGTTACAGATGTACAGTAGAGAAGAAGAAATGAGAAAAGAATAAAAGAAGTAGAGACTGAAGTGTAATAGGTGTAAAGAGATAATTAAATCTATTTAATTTTTACCTTTTATCCTTAAAGGTAATTTCACACATGGATAAAATTGATGGAGAAAAATCTCAAATGAAGGGTGTAAAGAGGTAAATGTATTTTGTAAGTTGAATTTCCCTTAATAATATTGTGATGTCTATTGCAAATTAAAAATGTTCATTTGGAAAGTAATACCACCACTCACATCCAATATGTACTCTTCCTTTAAATTGAAAAAAAAAATTATTAAATAGTTTAGTGTTATGTTTTATTGGGAGATTTGGAAAGAAATTTGGAAAGTAAAAAGGAAATGCAAGTGAAATGTTAATAAAATATACTTATATTTTATTTAATTTTATATATCTTTCTCTTTTATTTTTTAAATTCCTCAATCAAACACAATATAGAAATACCATAATTTTTTACTAATTATCAAATATTAAGTTTTTTTAATTATTTCTCACCTTCTATCATAAAGTCATGAGTCTTTTCACTATTAATTACAAACTCTTAAAAACACAATGTAATCATCAAAAAAACTACTCATAAATTGGTTGCCTCCCTCTAGACTCTTCCATACTCTAGTCGTTAATGCCAAAGGAAGTGATACGAACCTTCATCATCACATCGATCGACTAACGAGGCAAAAAGTGATTGCATTGCACCCACTTTCCACTTCATCCGCAATCCAACAATGGAGACCCATCTCCAACCACTGATCTCTGTAATAATATATCTATATATTGTCATGTATAGATATGGGTAAGGGCGTAAATCTGACCATCGACCTGTGATTCATTCGAAGTTTGTCTACGGCCCGATTTAACCCCGTCAAGTCAGGTACAGGCCCAAGCCCAATCTAAGACTCTGGGCCTAGGGTTGGATAGTCAGTTTTAAAACTCAGCCCAGCCCGATTGGCCTAAATTTCTTTATAATATTTTATTTCATTTTGAAATAAAAATTATTCATTAAATGTTATCTATTTAATTTAATAATTGTAAAATTTCATTTTATTTTGATATATAAAAAATTATTCATTTAATTTTTTTTTGAAAAAGATTATGTACACACCTTATAACGAAAGAAAAAAAGGGCATGACTTTATACTTTTTTAGTCATAACAAAAAAAAAAGTCATAATTAAATCACATGAAACATAATCAAACATCTCATTAATCATAACTAAAATATTATAGTATAATTTTTCTTTTATTCTTATCCCTCATAAATAATATATATATATATATATAAAATATCTATCAATTATTTTTCGTAACCAAAAAAAAAAAGGCCCAGCCTACCCCAAGGCTAGGCTTGAGACTCTATTCTGAGTGGACTTCGGCCTAAATTTTTTTCATGTGACCCCACCCCACCCCACCCCACCCCACCTAAATTTTAGTGAGAGATCGCATGGCCTCCACCCCACCCAAATTTAATGAGAGATCGCATGGCCTGATAGTGGTCTGGGCCGGGCCAAATTCCTAGATGCGGGCATGGCTGGTGTAATTTCTTACCAAGAGTAAATTACATTTGCCCACTTTATGTTTTACTATTTTTTCATTTTATTTTCAAAAATTTATTCGTTTGACTTCAACTCTTTATATTTTTATTTTTTAATTTATTTTTAAAATTAATTTTTGTTTAAAATTAGATTAAAAAACACCATTTTGAGGTCTACTTGACATTAAAAAAAAAAGAAGAAGAAGATATTATTATATTTGAATTGAAATTTGAGTTTGAAGTATAGGTTAAATATAATAATATATTTCATGTTAAATAGTTGTTAATGTAATATTTTTTATTTAATTTTGAATAAAAGTTAGCTTCAAGAGTAAATTAATTTAAAAAAAAAAACTTGAAATGTGAAGGGCCAAAATGAGAATAAAAAAAACTTTTACGACCAAAGTGAAAAAATAGTAAAATATCAAAGTGACAAAATGTAATTTACCCTTTTTCAAAAATTCAGAAAATAAAAATGAATCACACACATTTCATTGCATCTTAATTATTTTTTTTCAATTTATAAAAATTATTTATGTCTCGTAAGTTGTAAATAGAAATTAACTCTCACAAATTTTCAAAATAAACATATATGAGAAATCCTATGTAGTGTACTATATACACTTTTATATATGCTTTTAGGGTGTGTTAGGCATTTTTGTGATAAATGTTACATTTTTTTTTATAGGAGCTATGACTATTTGTGGTTAAGAAATGATTTTATGTATTTTGTGATAGTATTATGCATTTGTGTGGTAACATTACACATTTTTTTTATCCAAACTTTTTCTAACCATAAAATATATAACAATATTATAAAATATGTAACATTATATCTCAACCACAAATTGTCATAACTCCTATTAAAAAAATATATAATATTTACCATAAAAATAAATAATGCACTACAAAATTATATAATAAAATACATATATTTCTAATATATAAACTGCACCAAACAAGACAATAATAATATAAGCCCCATCGGTTTCGTTTTCCAACTTGACCCCACGTGCAGACAGTATAAAATTATATTATAAAATTAGGTAAATTCTTATTAATTTATATAAATGATCTCGTAAAAATACATAAATTGAATATAAATTTATATAAATTCACTTTTTTTTTCTTTTTTTTTTTACTCACCCAAAAAAAATAAATTCACTTTTTTTTTTAGATTGCTTATATAATTTTTTTCGATCTATCTACTATAGATGGATTTAAAAAAAAAATCACTAAATAAAATAAAATAAATCACTTATTTTGGCTTTCTTTAAAAAAAAAATCTTCAGTGGTTTTTTTAAATTTTTTTACTTTTGTGGTGCGTCTATTCTGAGTAAAACTTAGAAGTGTAAGGTTTTTTTGAAATTTTTATAAAAAGTTTACTAAAAATAAAATAATAAAAAAGTCACTAAAAAAATTAATTCTAAATAAGATTATCATAATTATTTTATCCTTACCATTGTTGGTAGAATGTACCCTCAGCATTGTTTAATTGAGTTTCTTTGTTTAATCTTTCATAAAAAAATCTTGAAAATGATTTATAATTTTTTTTTTTTTGATTTATAAAATCTCTTCAAAATATATCACCGTCACAACACAATCAATTTATGAATTGATAATAGCCAAATAATTGATTTAATTTTTAAAAAAATAAGATTTTTTATGAAAAATTATTAATGAGTGTGAGTTTTCTTTCTTTCTTTTTTTAGATTCATAATGTATTCAAAACTAATTTCAAATTAGTGGTAAACTTTATCAACTTTAATTATTAAATGTATAAACTTTTTCATGAATTTACAAATATTTTGTGAAGTTGCAACTGATTTGCAATTTTTTCATTTTTTTATAAGCCAGCCGATTAGAGGACAAACAAGTTGAACTTTGTGCAAATTGCAAATCAATGAGAAGATTAAAAAAAATTACAAAATTATGAAAAAGTCTATCACTTTAATGACTAAAGCAGATAAGTTTTACCACTGAAATATAATTTATTTTTGGGGGACTTAACATCCGGTCCCATTAAAGTGACTTAATACCAGCTAAGTCCTGTCTTATTTCTGTTTCCAATTTTACCCTTCAATATCACACCACACACATGAAACAAAAAAGACGTCACAAGCTTTCCAACGGTTTGTTGCAGACAAACATGTGAACATTTGGAAACCATTCCCAAGCAATTTCTGATTTGGAAATCGGAACAAATAAAGAGAATGAAAGAGAGAATGAAGGGGAGAGACAAGAAGCCATTACTATAAAATAGTTCTCATTATTTTTCACATTCACAGATCAAGACAGTATCAAAAATCAGATTCAGTGATAAATTTATCATTATTTGTTTGTAAAAAAAAATTATAGAAGGAAAATCAAGCAATCACCATTACAAACCAACACAAGAATCAGAGGTAAATTCAGTGATAAATTTATCACTGACAGTTTGCAAAAAAAAAAAAAAACAGTATTTTTCATTTTTACACCTAGACTCAACACTACAAATTTATCACTAGTTTAAACAAATTTATCGCTGGTTTAAACAAATTTATCACTGATTTAAATAAATTTATCGCTGGTTTAAACAAATTAATCACTGGTTTAAACAAATTTCAGTGATAAATTCATACAAACAAACTTATCATTGCTTTAAACAATGACAAATTTCAGTGATAAATTTACAAAACCAAACTTATCACTGGTTTAAACAATGACAAATTTCAGTGATAAATTCACAAAAACAAACTTATTATTGGTTTAAACAGTGATAAATTCACAAAAACAAACTTATTATTGGTTAAAACAGTGATAAATTCATAAAAACAAACTTATCACCGGTTTATCACTGATTTAAACAAATTTGTCACTGATTTATCACTAGTTTAAACAAAATTATGACTGGTTTAAACAGATTTGTCACTAGGATCTACCTCCAATATACAGAGACAAAGAGAGAGAGAGAGAGAGAGAGAGAGAGAGAGAGAGAGAGAGAGAGAGAAAGAGAGACAAGAACAAAGAGGATAGATCCTAGATCTAGAGGTGCAAGCGACGACGACTATGGAGGTGGAGGCAGCAGTGGTCGGCAACGACAGTGGAGGAAGATGCCGGTTGAGGTCACCGACAATGACGACAGTGGAGGCGGCGGTGCTTGGCAATGGTGGAGATGGCAATGTCGTTGATGGAGGAATGTATAGAGAGAGAGAGAGAGAGCGATGGTGGCGGATCTTCTTCTTCGATCAGACCACTCATGGTGTGGTTAAGAGAGATGTGTAGAGAGAGCTTTTTTTTTTTCTTCATCTCTAGATCTGAATCTGAGAATGAAAACTTGAGGGCAAAACGGGATAAATAACAATGTTCAGGACTTATAGGTAAAAAAGTATCTATTAAGGACCTGTTGGATAATAACCCTTCCACATAGGACTGGCCCGTAATTACCCCTTTATTTTTCTGTCATACACTAAAATGCAATTTTCCCTTGAACTTTCAAGTTTTTCAAAAATATCACCCTTCTACCATAACAGAGATGAGTTTATACAACTAAATAAACTATAATTTTTTTATTAATTAATGTGATTTATCATATAAAATGTGTTAGATTCCATTTCAAATTTTAAAATTTTATTATTGCATATCATTAAATAAATAAAAAAGACAATAAAGTTTATTAGTAATTTACAAAATGGTTAGGTTTTTCTCAAGTTTAAATTTGTATTTAAGAAAACTTAAGAGGCTCAAAAGGGCCCATCATGAGTCTATTTATATAATCTAAACAATTCATTTTGTAAGGCTCTCAGTGTATATAATTCTTTAAAAAAATTATGTTGATATGATAATTGTAATATTTTTATTTTATATGTTTATTCCAAAAAAAAACAAAGGGTAATTAGTATGTTTTTTTATAGCGATCTAGGATTTTAGGCCCGACCTTCACCGTATTCCGGACTTGGGTTCGCAATTTAATATTGTATCCGTGTTCCGTTTTTTCTCCTTTAAGGCTTGAATTTGAGCTTTTAATTGTGTTAGGCGTGTTTGGGATTGGTTGGCCGTTAGTTGATCCAAATAGTTCCTTTCCAAATTTTTGCTTCTTCGCTCGAGCGAAGCTTTCTGCGCTCGAGCGAGCTTGGTGAAATCTGCTTCTTTGCTCGAGCGAGATTTCTTTCGCTCGAGCAAGTTTTGAGGATCTTCAGGCTTCTTTCTCAGACGCAATTTCCACTCGAACGAGCCTTCTGGTGCTCGAGCGAGGCTTGTGTATTCGTTCCTTCACTCGAGCAAGAACTCTTACGCTCGAGAATGCGTCTGCTTTTGTAGCAGACTTAAAGCTTTGAATTGTGCGCTCGAGCGAAACTTCTTCCGCTTGAGCGAGGTCAATTGTTGTGTCTGGTCGCTCGAGCGACAAATCCTTTGTAGCGACCCCGGTCTTTTCCCATTTGATTATTATATCCGGACTTATGTTCCGTGGATTCCGTTGTCATATTTGTTGTTGTTATCCTTTGATTCTTTATTCTTGGGTTATAGGATGTTTTGGGCAGGTTGATTGCAGGTTGGTTGGGTTTAGAAACCAATAGTGGATGTTCAGTTTTTGGGTTGGTCGCTCGAGCGAGATCTTCTTCGCTCGAGCGAGCTCTTTGTTTTTGGTTCCTCACTCGAGCCAGGATCCTTTCGCTCGAGCGAGCCTTGCGTCCAGTACATAGACCTGAGAGCAGTGTTTTCTGGCTCGAGCGAGCTGTTTTGTTCTTTCGCTCGAGCGAGCATTTCTTCGCTCGAGCGAGGCTTCTTTGTGTCTGGTCGCTCGAGCGACCAGGTCTTCGCTCGAGCGAGCCTGTCCAGTATTTAAACGCAGCAGCGGGATTTTTAGGGCAGTTTTTCATTCTTTTTGATCCCAAACCCTAAAGTCCGACTTTTCTTCTTCTCTAAACACCTTTTCTCCTAGGTTTGATCTAGTTAGGGTGTGTTTCTACCCTAGTTCTTTTACAAATAAGATAGAGGAGAGTGAGTGCTTTCATTTAATCTGAGCAGTTGCTGATTTGGAGCATTTTGGAGTTTCGGGCATCTTCTTTGTCTTCTTCTTTTGGGTTCTTCGCTTTAAGGTAGGGATTTCCTACTCCATGTATACGTTTTAATCCTAAGTATTGGTATTTTGGTATGTGGGGGTAGTTTGGTAATTTTGGGAGAAACCCTAGGGTTTGTTATAGATTAATTCATGTAATTAATTTAAAGGGAAATTGTGTATTGGGTAAATTCATGAGATTTGGGGATTTGAGATTAATAGATGTAGTTGGATATTTAATCACTCATCTGTGAAATTGATATTATATATGTTGTATATTTATTTCTTGCATAGAAATAATTGTTTTGGGCTATCGGTGGAGGATAGTCATTGATTGTTGTAGACCTTGCATGCGGCTTAGGTATAACTGGAATTGAGTCATTTATTTGACTGTTGAATTAATACAGAACATTCGTGTATTGATTATGTGTTGTATATGGCAAGTATTGTTTATGTTGCATATGCATTTGGTTTTGGAGAAGATAGGGGATGAACTCCACGGTTTAGGGGAAGATAGGGGATGGACCTCTAAACCGGATTTGTTGGGAGGAGATAGGGGATGGACTCCAGTAGCATCACATATGTGTGTGCTTATTGATAATAGAAATATTCTATTTGTTGTTGATATGATACATCACCACCATGTGTATCAGTTGGGAAGTATGGAAAGTGAATTGTGTCATAGACCATGTGTCATAGACAATGTAGGCATTCGTGTCTTAAAATTGGGAATTTATTATCTTGTGTTAACCATGTATCAGATTCTAATGCTTTAGTTAATTCTTATGCTTGGTTTAGTATTTTTCTACTGGGCTGTGGCTCACCCTATATGGGAACTTCATTTTTCAGGGTCAGGCGGTTCACTACCTCCAAGGACTTAGCTTGTGAGGATTTGGACTCGAAGATTTGTTTTTAGTTTATTTGCTTTTATATGTAAAACACTCAAGCCTAGGGCTTTATTTGTTTTTGAGTTAGAACTCATGGATTTGTGTCCAAGTGTTGGCTTGGCAAGATGTAAGCCCGTAGGGCATTTATTTCGATGTTTTATTTCTTAATACTCTGATGAATGGAATTATATTCTTGTTTTAGTATATCGATGCATGTTAATATTATTTATTATGGGTTTAATTTTGAGGGCGTTACAACTTGGTATCAGAGCGTACCGGGTTTGAATACTTTGGGTACGTGGGAAGTGATTAGAATCACAGTGGGTTCGTCTCATTTGATAGAGACTTAGTGTAATGTTATATGCTTATGTGATAACATGTTTATGTGACTATGTGGGTATGGAACGTAGTTTCTAGGATGTTGATTGGACCCTTGAGTTTCTAGTAGTCTTGTTGGAAAGGCACTTGATCACTGCTGCTTCCAACCGGAACTATAGTAACGCATTGGGACTATCATTATCCGGGAATGAAATTCGCAGGTGCTTATGTGATTATGTGCTTACGTGGTGTGATTTATTGTTGTCCAATGTATTAGGACACGAGTGTTATAGTTTTGGCACATTATCTAGAGTGCTAACGTCTTTGTTTCCTTTATTAGGATGTCAGGACGAGGACGAGGATGCGGTAGGCGAGGTAGGCAGGTCAGGCAGGAAGTGCCTATACCGGGGGAGAATCCGGCGGTTCAGGAGGGTGTTGGCCAGGCCAATGTGGCCGAGCCAGTAGGACAGCAGGTTATGGGCGCTTTGGCCCAAGAGATAGCAGGAGCTTTTAGGGAGTCAGTGGGCATCCTTAGGGCTCAGAATCAGGCTCAGGTTGTTGTGGCAGATACAGGACCTTCTTTTCTGAAGAGGGAGTTCTTCCGATCCCACCCGGACGAGTTTATAGGTGATCCTAGCGAGCCGCTTAAGGCAGACGAATGGCTCGAACAGACGACGAAAACGTTTGAGATGCTAGGCATCGAAGACGAGGCATTGAAGGTGACCTTGGCATCTTTCCAGCTGAAGGGGGATGCGGGTCAGTGGTGGAAGTTCACCAAGAGTCGTATTGGAGGTACTTGGAAGGCATTTGTTGATGCTTTTCAGGAGAAGTACTTGTCTCCAGCTGTTCAGGAGAAGTTGAGAGATCAGTTCCGCCATCTTGAGCAGAACAGTTTATCAGTGGCCGAGTTTGAGGCGGCATTCACTAGTTTGTCCAGGTTTGCACTTGAGCTGGTGGCGACTGAGGAGCGTCGTTGCATTGAGTTTGAGAAGAAGTTGAGGCGTGGCCTCATGCTGAGAGTTGTCGGGTCTATGATTCGGGATTTTGGGCGTTTGGTTGATGCAGCAGCCCATACTGAGATTATGATGCAGGAAGAGGGGGAAAGGCAGAAAGGCTCCAAGAGGAGTCAGGATGGCCAGAGTGATGGCAGGAGGCAGAGAGGTTTCACTCCTCAGCAGCCTCAGGGTAGTTTTTCTAGATCCAATTTTCCAGTGCCGAGTGCTAGTTCTGGGAAAGGCAGTCAGGGAGATATTACTTGCTTCAAGTGTGGCCAGCTGGGCCATAAGTCTCCAGCTTGTCCTCAGAGGGGAGGAGTGCAGAGAGCAGCATCTTCTTCGGCTCGATCTCAGAGCCAGAGTCAGGGAAGAGGCCAGCCGCTCTCTTGTTTTCAGTGTGGTCAACCGGGGCACATGAAGAGGTTTTGCCCATAGTTGGGTGGCACTTCTGGTGCATCTGGTCCGAGGCAGACTCAGAGTCAGCTGCCTGCTCAGTCAGTTCAGGCCTCGAGGGCCAATCAGGGGGCTTCTTCGTCCCAGTCTGTGCAGCAATCTTATGCTCCGAGGGGTGAGCAGGTTGATCAGAGATCGTCTGGGCACGTGTATGCTGTTACCGCGCAGGATCTTGTACCGGCTCCGTCGGTTGTGAGAGGTACCTTCTTGTTTTGCAATTCAGCTGCTAGTGTTTTGATTGATACGGGTGCATCTCATTCCTTTGTGTCTGCTGCATTTGCATCTGTTTTGGAGTTGGAGTTAGCACAGTTAGCATCTCCTATTTGTGTAGTGTCACCTCTTGGGGGTGAATTGATCTTGAAACAAGGTGTTAGGGGTTGTGATATAGAGGTCGATGATCATAGAATCCCTTTTTCTTTTGTGGTTATGCCCATGAAAGGTTTTGATGTTATTTTGGGTATGGACTGGTCATCGTCATACCGGGCATTTATTGATTGCTACCGTCAGAGTTTTACTTGTTGTACCGTTAGCGGAGAACGTTTTCATTTTCTGGGGGACCGGGTTGGTAGTGTGTTCCCACCGGGGTATGATCCGCGAGGGCGGAGTGAGCTTAGTGGTCTACTTGCTAGCCTTGAGGGTAGTGAGTGTGATGAGACCCAGATTGTGTTGCCGAGGGTGGTTTGTGAGTACTCGGACGTCTTTCCCGAGGATCTTGTTAGTTTGCCACCTCATCGAGAGATTGAGTTATCTATTGATTTAGTGCCCGGCATAGCGCCGATTTCTATGGCACCATATCGTTTTGCCCCAGCCGAGTTAGTTGAGTTGAAGGTTCAACTCCAGGAGTTGCTAGATAAGGGCTATATTCGTCCTAGTGTTTCGCCGTGGGGAGCACCGGCCCTATTTGCTAAGAAGAAAGGTGGTGCTTTGAGACTGTGTATTGATTACTGGAAATTGAATCGGGCTACGGTTAAGAATAAGTATCCTATGCCCCGTATAGATGATTTGTTTGACCAGTTGAAGGGTTCTCGTTGTTTCTCTAAAATAGACTTGAGATCGGGTTACCATCAGTTGAGAGTCAGGGAGGAGGATATTCCTAAGACGGCATTCCGTACGCGGTATGGCCACTATGAGTTCCTGGTGATGCCGTTTGGGCTCACTAATGCACCGGCAGTGTTTATGGATTTGATGAACCGGATCTTCCGGGAATTGTTAGATCGTTTTATAGTCGTCTTCGTGGACGACATTCTGATTTATTCACCTTCAGAGGAAGAGCACGAGGAACACCTGAGAGTGGTGCTTGAGTTACTTAGAGCCCATAAGCTTTATGCTAAGTTTGGGAAGTGTGAGTTCTGGCTAGAAGAGGTGAAGTTCTTAGGCCATGTAGTTTCTGGGGAAGGGGTGTCTGTTGATACGTCCAAGACAGAGGCAGTGCAAGATTGGGCACAGCCTAAGAGTGTGTTTGAGATCCGCAGTTTTCTGGGATTAGCTGGGTATTACCGTCGGTTTGTGAAAGATTTCTCCAGGTTAGCTTCACCTTTGACTAGATTGACTCGGAAGGGAGTCAAATTTGTATGGAGTGAGACTTGTGAAAAGTCGTTTCAGGAGTTGAAGGTTAGATTGACCACCGCTCCGGTCTTGATTATTCCGGAGAGAGGGTTGGGTTATGCAGTCTACTGTGACGCCTCACGAGAGGGTCTGGGTTGTGTGTTGATGCAAGAGGGGAAAGTGGTTTCTTATGGCTCACGTCAGTTGAAAATTCACGAGAAGAATTACCCTACGCATGATTTAGAGTTAGCAGCTGTGATATTTGCCTTGAAGATTTGGAGGCATTATCTTTATGATGAGAGGTTCGAGGTATTCTCGGATCATAAGAGTCTGAAATATCTGTTTACACAGAAAGACTTGAATTTGAGGCAGAGGAGGTGGATGGAGTTTATTGAGGACTATGATTTCGAGTTGCACTATCATCCGGGGAAGGCCAATGTTGTGGCTGATGCCCTTAGCAGGAAATCTATTGGTGACGTAGCTAGTATAGCCATCCGGGAGTGGGAGATGTTGGGTGCACTTGGGGAGTTTGATTTGCTTCTGGGTGAATCCGTTGAGGCTGCGGCCTTGTTTTCTGTTGTTGCGCAGCCTACACTTGTGACTCGAGTGTTAGAGGCTCAGAGGGGTGATCTTGAGGTAGAATCTCTTCGAGAGAAGATTTCCAGTGGGAAGGTTGAGAAGGGTTTGACGATGTATCCCGACATGAGTGTGAGATACCGAGACCGTTTGTTTGTGCCGGAGTCTTGCCGAGAGGAGGTACTCCGAGAGTTTCATCATTCGCGCCTTGCGGTGCATCCGGGAGGCACTAAGATGTATCGAGATTTGGGTCGCCAGTTTTGGTGGCGGGGTATGAAGAGAGATGTGGCAGCGTTCGTATCTAAGTGCCTTACTTGTCAGCAAGTGAAGGCCGAACATCAGAGGCCAGCGGGTTTGTTGCAACCCTTGTCTATTGCCGAGTGGAAGTGGGAGCATGTCACTATGGACTTCGTTATAGGTCTTCCGAGGACTCAGCGGGGTAGTGATGCTATTTGGGTGGTTGTAGACCGGTTGACGAAGTCAGCGCACTTTATTCCTATGCGTGTTAGAGATTCGGTAGATCATCTTGCCGATTTGTATGTTCGGGACATAGTGAGGTTGCACGGGGTCCCAGTGACGATCGTCTCAGATAGAGACCCTCGTTTCACTACCAGGTTGTGGCAGAGTTTGCAGAGTGCTTTAGGCACTAAGTTGACCTTTAGTACGGCTTATCATCCTCAGACTGACGGGCAGTCCGAGCGTACTTTTCAGATCCTTGAGGATATGCTTCGGGGTTGTGTTCTCGACTTTAGTGGGTCGTGGGAGAGGCACTTGCCGTTGGTGGAGTTTGCCTACAACAACAGTTTTCAGTCTAGTATCGGTATGGCACCGTTTGAGGCCTTGTATGGCCGACCGTGTAGATCCCCAGTTTGTTGGGCCGAGGTGGGTGATGCACCTCTGTTGGGTCCGGAGTTAGTGAGGGAAACGACGGAGAAAGTTGAGCTTATCCGTAAGAGGCTTGTTACAGCTCAGAGTCGTCAGAAATCTTATGCCGACCGTAGGAGGAGACCTTTGGTGTTTGAGGTAGGTGATCATGTTTTTCTGAAGATATCACCTAGGCGAGGTTTAATGAGGTTTGGGAAGAGTGGGAAGTTGTCCCCTCGGTTTATTGGTCCTTTTGAGATCCTTGAGAGGATTGGCGAGGCTGCATATCGTTTAGCTTTACCACCGCAGTTATCCGGAGTTCATGACGTGTTTCATGTGAGTATGCTTCGGAAGTATGAGCCGGATCCATCACATGTGTTGGATTGGACCGACTTAGTTGTTGATGAGGATGTTTCGTATGAGGAGAGACCGATTCGAGTCTTGGATAGACGGGATCAAGTTTTGCGAGGCAAAACCATCCCTTTGGTGAAGGTTCTGTGGAAGCATCACGGAGTGGAGGAAGCCACTTGGGAACGTGAGTTGGAAGTCCGTGAGAAATATCCGGATATGTTTATTGATTTGTAATCTTGTATTTAGATTATGTAATATTGTGGAACTTGAGAATTTTATATATGTCTTAAGTTGGAAAACATTGAGAATGTTTTGGTTTAATGTTAACATTTTGAAACTTGCCTTTTTATGGAAGTGGAATATAACATTTATATATTGAATGTGTTGTTTATATCATGAGATTGAATATGATATGGAAATTGTTAACATTGAAAGGAATAATGCATAATATTGATGCAGGTTGAATATATGTTGATTTACACATATTGTGAGATGCCTCTTGATAAGAGATGAAGTGACCGGTATTGGGTCAAGTTGTTGCTTATTGTTTTATAATAACATTGGGAATTGAGAAAAACTTGTTTTTACAAACTTATGCTTAATTTCGGGGACGAAATTCTTTTAAGGGGGGGAGGTTGTAGCGACCCCGGTCTTTTCCCATTTGATTATTATATCCGGACTTATGTTCCGTGGATTCCGTTGTCATATTTGTTGTTGTTATCCTTTGATTCTTTATTCTTGGGTTATAGGATGCTTTGGGCAGGTTGATTGCAGGTTGGTTGGGTTTAGAAACCAATAGTGGATGTTCAGTTTTTGGGTTGGTCGCTCGAGCGAGATCTTCTTCGCTCGAGCGAGCTCTTTGTTTTTGGTTCCTCGCTCGAGCCAGGATCCCTTCGCTCGAGCGAGCCTTGCGTCCAGTACATAGACCTGAGAGCAGTGTTTTCTGGCTCGAGCGAGCTGTTTTGTTCTTTCGCTCGAGCGAGCATTTCTTCGCTCGAGCGAGGCTTCTTTGTGTCTGGTCGCTCGAGCGACCAGGACTTCGCTCGAGCGAGCCTGTCCAGTATTTAAACGCAGCAGCGGGATTTTTAGGGCAGTTTTTCATTCTTTTTTATCCCAAACCCTAAAGTCTGACTTTTCTTCTTCTCTAAACACCTTTTCTCCTAGGTTTGATCTAGTTAGGGTGTGTTTCTACCCTAGTTCTTTTACAAATAAGATAGAGGAGAGTGAGGGCTTTCATTTAATCTGAACAGTTGCTGATTTGGAGCATTTTGGAGTTTCGGGCATCTTCTTTGTCTTCTTCTTTTGGGTTCTTCGCTTTAAGGTAGGGTTTTCCTACTCCATGTATACGTTTTAATCCTAAGTATTGGTATTTTGGTATGTGGGGGTAGTTTGGTAATTTTGGAAGAAACCCTAGGGTTTGTTATAGATTAATTCATGTAATTAATTTAAAGGGAAATTGTGTATTGGGTAAATTCATGAGATTTGGGGGATTTGAGATTAATAGATGTAGTTGGATATTTAATCACTCATCTGTGAAATTGATATTATATATGTTGTATATTTATTTCTTGCATAGAAATAATTGTTTTGGGCTATCGGTGGAGGATAGTCATTGATTGTTGTAGACCTTGCATGCGGCTTAGGTATAACTGGAATTGAGTCATTTATTTGACTGTTGAATTAATACAGAACATTCGTGTATTGATTATGTGTTGTATATGGCAAGTATTGTTTATGTTGCATATGCATTTGGTTTTGGAGAAGATAGGGGATGAACTCCACGGTTTAGGGGAAGATAGGGGATGGACCTCTAAACCGGATTTGTTGGGAGGAGATAGGGGATGGACTCCAGTAGCATCACATATGTGTGTGCTTATTGATAATAGAAATATTCTATTTGTTGTTGATATGATACATCACCACCATGTGTATCAGTTGGGAAGTATGGAAAGTGAATTGTGTCATAGACCATGTGTCATAGACAATGTAGGCATTCGTGTCTTAAAATTGGGAATTTATTATCTTGTGTTAACCATGTATCAGATTCTAATGCTTTAGTTAATTCTTATGCTTGGTTTAGTATTTTTCTACTGGGCTGTGGCTCACCCTATATGGGAACTTCATTTTTCAGGTTCAGGCGGTTCACTACCTCCAAGGACTTAGCTTGTGAGGATTTGGACTCGAAGATTTGTTTTTAATTTATTTGCTTTTATATGTAAAACACTCAAGCCTAGGGCTTTATTTGTTTTTGAGTTAGAACTCATGGATTTGTGTCCAAGTGTTGGCTTGGCAAGATGTAAGCCCGTAGGGCATTTATTTCGATGTTTTATTTCTTAATACTCTGATGAATAGAATTATATTCTTGTTTTAGTATATCGATGCATGTTAATATTATTTATTATGGGTTTAATTTTGAGGGCGTTACAACTTGGTATCAGAGCGTACCGGGTTTGAATACTTTGGGTACGTGGGAAGTGATTAGAATCACAGTGGGTTCGTCTCGTTTGATAGAGACTTAGTGTAATGTTATATGCTTATGTGATAACATGTTTATGTGACTATGTGGGTATGGAACGTAGTTTCTAGGATGTTGATTGGACCCTTGAGTTTCTAGTAGTCTTGTTGGAAAGGCACTTGATCACTGCTGCTTCCAACCGGAACTATAGTAACGCATTGGGACTATCATTATCCAGGAATGAAATTCGTAGGTGCTTATGTGATTATGTGCTTACGTGGTGTGATTTATTGTTGTCCAATGTATTAGGACATGAGTGTTATAGTTTTGGCACATTATCTAGAGTGCTAACGTCTTTGTTTCCTTTATTAGGATACGGCACCCATTTCCTTTATTAAGATAAATTATTGTTCTAGAGGTTTCATTTCATTTCTAGCTTGAACGTTTGTGTTTTGATGGAATGGTGAGGAAGAAAATAACCTATGATTAGTTGAACTTTGATGTGGTGACTTGGATATATTGTTAAAATGATTGTTGTTGCTAGAACACTTTGATTTAATGGTTTCTTTAAATTTCGAGGACGAAATTTCCTAAGGTGGGGAGGTTGTAGCACTTGCACCTTTTTTTAAAACTTTTAGGAAGTGTATTTGAATCATTATTATGTTTTGGAAACCTTTGGTGTTGTTATGGGTTGGTTTTGGAGGAGTATAATCCGAACTAAACTTGTTGGGTTTGGTTGTTCGCGCTTATTCTTGTCAAAAGTTCCTTGGAGACGTAGAAATTCCATTCTAGGGTCGACACCAGCCTTCCTAGGGTCGACCCTTACCTGTTGGTGAAGTTTTGGAGGGGTTACTGGAAAATAGGGTAGACACCAGACTGGGAGAGGGTCGACCCTCTTCTGTCTGTGTGTTGGTTGCTGGAACATAGGGTAGACACCAGACTGGGAGAGGGTCGACCCTCTTCTGTCTGTGTGTTGGTTACTGGAACATAGGGTAGACACCAGTCTGGGATAGGGTCGACACCAGCAGTGCAGCCAAGCTTAGTTTTCCCAGATTTTCCTCTTTGGTGTCGACACCACTGTTGCAAGGGTCGACCCCTGCAGATTTTTTCAGATTTTAGTTCGACTTTTGGCCCTACTTTTTGGGGGTTTTGACTTGATATTTTGGGTTGACTTTGGGGCTTATTTCTAATTTTACCTAGTGTTATAAATAGGCCCTCACTTGACCCCTTTTCTTTATTTTCTTTCTCTCTTTTCTCCCTCTAAACCGTGGGCCTCTCTCTCTATCCAAAACCACTTTTTGCTCAAAAGTCTTTAGATCTGCTCTCTTGGAAGCATCTTCTTGCCTTGCTCCTTTGAGAAAGATTGTAGATCTTATCAAGAGCTTCATTTTGATCCAAGTAGAAGTTGGTTTCGACAACTTTGGGGTTTCAACCTTTTTGCTCATCTTCTCTTCCAAGCTTGAGGTAGGGATCTTCTTGAGTTATATATACATGTTTTGCAAGTTAAATGTTGATTTTGTGTTTCTATTGAATTTGTTTTGAGAGTTTTGGTTTCGGTTCAAAGATAATGTGATTTCTCAAATGAGGGTTTTAAATGTTGAAATGTTTCTAAGTTGATCTTTGTGACTTCTTATTTATTGTTTAAAGGGGATGATTTTGATGATGCTTCTATCATGAAGTGAAGAAGTGTTGAGTTTTTGACAAAAACCCTAGAAATTGGGGATTTTACAAAATAATGAAAATGTCTTTGAAAGTATTTATTTTCTTGTGTTAAGAGGATGTATTAGAGTAAGTTCCACCAAATGTTATCATAATAACAACATATTTGACACATGGGGAAATGAAATGAAAGATGATATGTTGGCCATGTTGAAAGGTTTGGTCATGATGGGTTGGTGTTGAGAACTTGTGATGATGTGTTGAAGACACATGATTATTTGTGCAATGAGAAACGTATTTGTAAAAGTGGAAAGGTATTTGTTTATTATTGTTGTTAAGACATTTTGGAAATAGAGAAATGTTATGAGATATTAATTATTGCATCTCATTTCCATTTGAGTCTATATCATCAATGTGCATGAAGTGGACTATTATCAATGTTGCATTCTCATCATGTTTACTTGAGAAAGATCATATTACCATGAGAACTAATGGAAATGTGTATGGGGAAAATACGTTGGTAAGTCCGAATAGGGGGTGTAGATGAATTTGATAAGTTGGCCTGAGTGTCCAGGGTGAAACACCCGAAAGCCGCGCGGATACGTGTCGAGGCTTCCGGTTAGCACCGGTAAACATGACAGTTTGGTAGTACTCGCAGAGTCTACTTGCAGACACTAGCCTAGGGATTACCAGTGTCGTATTTACCGCCCCCATTGAATTAATATTGGAAGTTTGAAATTGATGAGACTACAAGCTAATATTGAGAACATGGTGATTTTGAGAAAGTGCATTGAAAATGAATATTTTCCTCATTCATCAACTTTGGCATGGCATTGCAGTCACGTTTATTTTATGTTGAGGATAATGCATAACTGTATATACTTTGTGAGAATTCTCTACTGGGCTTTATGCTCACCCCTACGGGATTTGGTGCAGGTAAGAAAGGTGGTGATCCCGCCGAGTTGATGGCGTGGACGTGATTGTGAAGAGTATTTTGCTCTTATATTTTGTGTAAATTTTTGTAAAGCCAAGGGCTAATGTGTATGGGTCCGAGAGACCATTTGTGTAACCGGGCAATTGCCTTGGGACTTGTAAGCCCTTGAGGGCCTTATTCGTTTTGATTTGATGATTTACATGTTATAGGCTCATGTACTAGTTTATCAAAAATGTATAGCTGCACGTGAGATTATTTTTTTATAAAACAATTGATCTTATATAAAGGGTTATGGTTAATATCCTATTTTGGAAGTGAGTTGATGTAACCGTTATGTGGGTAGTTCATGTCAAATTATTTTGGGGCGTTACAATCATAGTATTTTGATTATAAAAAAAACAATAGACCAATAAATGGTGATGAAGGACTAGCAAAAAAATAAAATAGTGAGTTTTTTTATTTTTTATTTTTTAGGTTTTCGTTTCATTTTTTAGGAGGGTTGTTTGACTTTTGTTTGGTGTACTAAAATGAACAAAGTCAAATAGCCCGGAATCACACTACCGAACAAAAAATGCATGTTCACTAACCTACTGCCAAACAAAAAGTATATGTCCAATAATTCATTACTAAACATTTTTAGTTTCTTTTTTCTGACATTTTTGTTTTTTTTTCTTTTCTTTTATTTTCAGGATTACACTTCTATTCATTGTAGTAAGGCTAGTAATGCATTATTCATGGACTACAATCATGAATTAATTACAGATAAGGTTTGTTAGATTTATTTGCTTCCTAATTATCTAGTACTTCCGAAAAGCGACTAATTGAATTAGTTTTCATCATCCGTGTGCTAATGGATGGGAGAAAGTATATACTAACCGTATTGATCAATTTCGTACGCTTGTCAGCTCTGGTATAGTAATTACCGAAACAATCAACATAGATAGATTGTGAGAACATCTCAGTGTGTTTTTATAAATGTTTGCATTGATAAATTTAAAAATATTTGTATTGACAAATTCTATGAATGTTTTTATTGATGTTTGTATACTTCATATTTTTATGAATGCTTGATATTTTTAAAAAAATGAATCTGTAAACGTGTGACAATAGATGGCTAGACAAATTTAGTTTGTTTGGCAAATGACACCAGAATAATCCAAATTGTTTGAAAATGTATAACCGAACAGGCCCATCATACATTTAGAAAAGAAAATTAATGTTTTAAGGAAAGTGAATTTGTAAACGTGCAGTAACAGATAGTTGGACAAATATAGTTTGTTCAGTAACATAACACAAGAGTAATTCAAAAGGCATAGGTTTAATGAGAAAAATTTGTAGGGATTTTGAAAATAGTTTAGTTTAGGGTTAGTTTTGATATTATGAAGGTTGTAATGAGAATTTCAATTACTTCTTAAAGGTGTAATGAGAAAATACGTGTAAAGAGGTAACATTGTGGTGTAAGTAGAATTTCCCTATTATTAAATCAGTAAGAGACTAATAGGTGACCCGTGCGATGCACGGAAAATTTATTTTTAAAATGAAAAATTAATTTTTTAGTCTTGATATTTTATGTGTAAAAAATTTTAACAACTGAAAGCCAAATACAAACAGATTTGATAAAGGTTGATGAAAATTTTTATCACTGTGTGTGATCTTATATAAAATAGGCTCATAAAAATAATTTCTTTTAAAGTTTAAAAAGAAGATGTATTCTTAACCTGAAATCAAATTCTCATATGTTAATCAAAATTACAAAAAATCATGAATAACACTTGTATCAAAATATTTTTTTCTGAAAAAAGTAAAAACAACGGAAAATTCTATAATATATAAATTATGACTTAATTATAACTCATGGTGTATTATTTTGGTTATTAATTGAAAATGTATTTGCTAATTTCTTATGTTTTTGGTTATATCTAAAGTGGTGCATCGGATATTTAATTATACTTCAAGTGGTATTTGATTATGATCTATTATAATATTTTTATATGATAATATTTAAGTATTTTATTACAGAAAAAAAATATTAAGGTGGGTTGACTCAAGTGTAGGATTTATGCTTATATTAGTAAGTTTGTAAAAGTTATTCACATTAATACATAAAAAATTATAAATTCAAATCATAAATAATGTCCTCAAAGGGAATCAGACACAAAATCTATATAACTTTAATAATTTCAGTTCTCAAATGGGTTCTGATTAATTATGTGACATGTCATAATAACCGCAAAATTTTTATTCTAGCCAAATTATTTTTGCATATCTTTTCTAATAAAGCTCACGAATGTGCATTATCAGTAGTACTATAAATTCTAAAATTTTATTTAAAAATTATTCAAGAAACATCAATAGGTGCCTTAAATATACATAATCAATTTCAATGAATCATTTATCTTTAATAATACTCCATACTATTTATCATTTAACATTTGTCAATTTATCTTCTAAAAACTTAACAAAAAAAAATATTAAGCTCTATTATTATAATCAAACAATATCAAATTGGACGCTATACATATGTAAATCACTTATAGAAATATGATGTTTGAGATAAAATCACAATGAACTTAACTTTAATTAGTATAATGATATTTTATATTGTGATATGTGTTACAAAAAATAATATTAATTTTTAATTTAAATTATTTATTTTAATAATAACCTTATCATTCTATAAAAGTGTTGCTTAAATACTTATATATAATAAATTTAGTTAAATTATTTGTTTATTTTGATAATTTTAGTTCTATTATGCTATAAAAGTGTAATTATCATATAATAGTTTTATATGATATATATTAAATTATAAGATAGTAAAATAAACACTCATTTTGATATTAAAAATAATAGTTAAATTAAAAAGATAATTAATAATATAAAATTAAAAGTGATTCTAATTATTTAATTTTAATTTTATATTTATTTAGAAAATAAAAATATGTGGAAATAGAACTACACAAAGTTTATTTAAAAGATTAAATATAAATGTATTGTGATTAGATTTAGAAGCAAATATATAAATTAATTATATAGAATATTAATTTTTTTTGTTAATATTATTTTTGAATTATTCATACATATTGTATATAGGCATACAAATTTAAATTAAATATAAATATTTTGTAATAAATAATTTCATATTAAATAAATAATTAAATATCAATTAATATTAAGGCATCAATACGATAGACAAACAATAAAAAAATATAAAAGAAAACTAATTTGAACCTTACAATACACATAATTAAGCAAATTTTGTCTTATTTATTTATTTGTATATCAAGATAATTTTTTTTTCAAATATTACAATAATTAAATTAAATTAAAATACAAACTATATAAAAACTGACGATGACAAAACTAAATACACGATGAAAAATATATGAAAAATAAATATTTCTCAAATAGAGTTTATGTGACGCCCCGAAATAATTTGACATAAACTACCCACTTCCGAATAAGATATTACCCAAATCCCATTACATTAGATCAAATGTTCTACAAAATAATCTCACATGCAGTTATACATTCATTGATAAACTAGTACATGAATCTATAGCATGTAAAATCATCATATCAAAATGAATAAGGCCCTCAAGGGGCTTACAAGTTCCAAGGTAATAGCCCGGCTGCACAAAATGGCCTATCGGACTCATACACTTTAGCCCTTGGCTTTACAGAAATTTACACAAAAATATAAGAGCAAGCACTCTTCACAATCACGTCCACGCCATCAACTCGGCGGGATCACCACAACTTTACCTGCACCAAATCCCATAGGAGTGAGCATAAAGCCCAGTAGAGAAATTCTCACAAAGTATATACAGTTATGCTCTTTCCTCAACATAAAAATAAACGTAAATGCAATGCCATGCCAAGATTAATAAATGAGGAAAATATTCGTTTCAACGCACTATTTCAAAACACCATGTTCTCAGTATTATCATGTAATCTCATCAATTTCAAACTTCCAATATTAATTCAATAGGGGTGGTAAATACGACACTGGTAATCCTTAGGCTGGTGTCTGCAAGTAGACTCTACGAGTACTACCAAACTGTCATTTTTACCGGTATTAACCGAAAGGCTCGACACCTATCCGCGCGGTTTTCTGGTTTTTCACTAAGGACACTCAGGCCAACTTATCAAGTACAACTACACCCCTTATCCGGACTTATCACGTATTTACCTTATATCACATTACCATAGTTCTCATTGCATTATTATGTTCTTTCATAAAACAATTATCTTCAATCGAAAGTTACAATGCGAAGTGTATGTGTCAATTTCTGACCACACTGCCAACTCAGTATTCAGCTAGAGAGCACTGGCAGAATAGATGGCACCTGGTTGACCTGCAACAGAAAGAGAAGACTCCAGTGGTGGTTCGTCGACCCGGGGGCACTCCGACGATCAAGTCAGTACTCAATATCTCTCAAAGATAATCAAAAGCTAAACTCATAAGCTTGAGCATAAAAGCATACCTTAGACCCATGGGGGTGCCTCTCTTTTATAACCAATGCAATCCTAGTTCCAATAGGAGCCTAGCCCTAATGGACTTAGGATTACTGCTAATCTGGGACTCCTAGTGGGATTAGGATAAACTTTCTAAGAGTCTTATCTTTACCCAAACTGAAGTCTTCTCCCAATCTAGGACTCTTGTCCCATATCCGCTTATCTCGGATTCCGGTATCTTCGCAGATGACCTCGGCCTAGCCGAGATAACCTCGACATCATGACCAGGACACGTGGCACCTCGGCTGACACGTCGGCGTCACCTTGGCCACGTGTTGGTGCTCAGAAAATATATCCCCACAACTGCCCCCTAGGTTCTATTACCTCGGTATTCTGAGGCGATGGAAGCTATATCGGTACTTTCCAGTACGTCGGCTTAAAATATCGCAGCCGAGATCATCGTTAAGGCCGAAGAACAAGAATTCCAAGAACCTGTCATACATAATCTCGTTTTAACTTGAACTTGTAAAATTTTCTCAAGTTTCAACAAGTGTTAAACAATGATCTCGGTTTAACTTCAACTTGTAAATTACTACAAATTTCAACGAGTGTTAAACAATGATCTCGGTTTAACTTCAACTTGTAAATTGCTACAAATTTCAACAAGTGTTAAGCAATGATCTCGGTTTAACTTCAACTTGTAAATTGCTACAAATTTCAACAAGTGTTAAATATCATCTCGGTTTAACTTCAACTTGTAAATTGCTACAAATTTCAACAAGTGTTAAACATCATCTCGGTTTAACTTCAACTTGTAAATTGCTACAAATTTCAACAAGTGTTAAACATCATTTATAACTCTATGCCCCCTAATGTGGACTTATGTTCACATTAAGCTTGTACATGTGATCTTGTTCGCCGAAGTTGGTTTCAAGCCGAGGTTGTTAGCCTTGATTTCTCTGTTGATCTTACTTGGTTTCAACCTGAGTTTGATTCTACCGACATGGCAAGCCTATGTTACTCCAACTTAGTTCAACTCCATTATATGCAAGATTCGACTCTGTCATATAATGAGTGTAAGTTATTCACCATTACCTTGGCCTCGCATCGGCAAGCCATTTTTTTTCTCGGACTTAAGTGCCGAGATCTTGTCTTTTGGAATCTTGGATCTACTCACTCAGGTTGAGCTCTTCTCTTCTCAAATCTATTCATCCAAGCCGACATCATGTCTTCTAGAATCTTGGATCTGCTCACTTAGGCTGAGCTCTTCTATACTTAAATGTCATCTCCTTGGGAGCGCTCATGCCCCCTGTCTTCGCGTCCCTTCTGGAAGGGTCTTCATTCCGTTTATGTCGATAAACTCTCCATCTTCGCTAAACTCGTCATTTTCAACACGTTGATCTTGTACGGTGATGGCCATCTATTCTCCTTTCTTTTCCACTGTCACGACCCAAACCCGCCCCTATGGGTTTAGTACCATAACCGGCCAGTAATCCGAGATTACCGAAGGCCTGCTTAACAGTAGAACAGTAAAATAGAGTACAGGGGCATGGCGGAAGCCAATACAGTAAATAAACAATGTCCAAAGAGCTGTGACAGTCTGTATGCAAAAAGAATTTTCATACATATATATCATCAGTACAAAACTGTATATACAACATTTACAATTGTTCAGAACAGGGACTTAATCCCTATTAAACAGTACAGTAAAAAAACATTCGGTCTATACAATATTACAAAACAGAAACAAAGACAGACGGGGGAAATTAAAACACCCCTAAGCCATACCTTGGCAGGCTCGGAACCTCGCAGTGAGGCACAGTGGTTGGCTTGACAAAAAGGGGAGTCTAACTCACGCTCCTAGCTCCGGTCTGGTGCCTGTACACCTACATATATATATAAATAGTGAGCTAAGGCCTAGTGAATAACATAATGCGTAAAGAGGTTAAGAATGAATGTCCTTTTAATATTGAAAACAGTCACTTGATCCAGTATATCAGTCGTTCAGTCATAACAGTCATATGTGGTACATCCATTAGCATAGCAGTACAGTAAACAGTAGGTCTTAAAAGACCGAACAGTAAATGATGGTCATCATAACATTAAATAGTAGTAGTTCCAACATGGGAACCGACAGAGATCTCTGTAATAGTAGCAGTAACAGTAAACAGTAGTTGCTATGGATGCCACAATACAATTCAGAATAGAGGACATACATTCATTCAGTTAACAGTATCAATTCAGAAACAGTACAGTTCAATTGTTCAGAAGATAATCGTTTTTGAACATATCTTTACACAGTTGTTACTCACAGAGTTCTGGGCTACAGTTAAGCTAGAGCACGTCTCCGGATGCCAACCCTACACAGTTACAAATTGAACACACACTAAGCTACACAGTTGGGAAAATAATAACTTAATCCCTAAATTGCCTCAGTGTGGTTCTACATCTATATCCTCATTAAGATGCCTTAAACTAGGCCTAAGAATGCCTAGGATGAAATGAGGATGCAAAGATGCACTTTAAAAGCATTTTCAGAATTTTCAGAAAACAGGGGTCTCGCTCGAGCGTGGCTTTCTTCGCTCAAGCGAGCTTGACAAAACAGTGGGGTCGTTCGAGCGTGGACTTCCCAGCTCGAGCGGTCTGTAAAAATGCAAAAAGTGCTGGATGTTGAAAATCCTCGCTCGACGCTCGCTCGAGCGTAAGACACAGTCCTCACTCGAGCGTAGGTTCTCTCGCTCGAGCGTGCGTCTGCGTGCACCAAGAATCTGAGAGCTTGCAATTTACGCTCGAGCCACCATTCCTTCGCTCGAGCGGAGCTCAGAATAAACGATGGTCGCTCGAGCGTGGAATCCTTCGCTCGAGCGAAGAAGCCAAATTCTGGAATTTTTAGATTTGCCTCCCAAGCTCAAACCAAGTATTCAATAGCTCAAAACTCGACCTCTTGGGCCCAATTTTTGGAAAACACATCTAAACTCAAACCACAACAAGTTTCAAAGCTCAATTTGTGAAATCAAAGCCCAAGGGTGAGTCAATTAAATCCAATTTCAAACAACATTTTCATGAACATAACCCAAACATGACATGCATGAGTTTAAATCAATTCAAAGCTCCAAACGCATGCTCAAAAGAGTCTATATCTTCAAAAACATGGTGAATTCATGGTCCATTGTAAAAATATGAACATGGATGTAAGGAAATATGAACTACAACTTCAAAACTTCAAAATAAAAGCATGCATGCAAGAACTAGGCTCCAATTCAACATATATGGACCAATTCTAGACTCAAATCTCAAACTTCCATGAACCATGCAACATGAGACTTAATTTAGCAATCAAGAAGGTGAGTTCTTACCTTAAGTCTAGGATGCAAGATAATCAATCTCAAATATGCACTTAATCTTTCAATTCCTCAAGATTTCAAGCAAAATTCAGGATGAAACCAACTCTTCTAGGTCTCTCTCTCTCTATGGTCGGTTTTGCTCTCAAGGTGAGGCTGAGGAAATGTTGTGAATCAAGTGGTATACAAGGAATTAAACAAGTCCTAGATTTGTCCACTAAGGGGCAAAGTTGTAAATACGGCCAAGAATGCAATTCAACTTTATTTAACTTAATTTAATCGTACCAAATCACATTTTAATTAAATATGCTATAAAATCACATAAATTCTACCGATCATAGAACATCAATCAATTTCTGGTTCGGCCGCCAATAAGGCCTTCAATTAAGTGTTTAAATACAAAGACATGAACAGATAATTTGGCAGTCAAACAGATAGAAATACAATTAAACTGATATACTCAATCAATTCAGTTCCAGATTTCAGTCAGTCAGTTAATTAACATATTTAACAGTAATCAATGGCTTATCAGTAAACAATGGTGAGGGTTATTACACCCACAGACGATGCCAAATTGTGTGTGTCAATTTCTGACCACATTGCCAACTCAGTATTCAGCTGGAGAGTACTGGCAGAATAGATGGCACCTGGCTGACCTACAACAGAAAGAGAAGACTTCGGTGGTGGTTCGTCCACCCGGGACACTTCGACGATCAAGTCAGTACTCAATATCTCTCAAAGATAATCAAAACCTAAACTCATAAGCTTGAGCATAAAAGCATACCTTAGACCCATGGGAGTGCATCTCTTTTATAGCCAATACAATCCTAGTCCCAATAGGAGCCTAGCCCTAATGGACTTAGGATTACTGCTAATCTGGGACTCCCAGTGGGATTAGGATAAACTCTCTAAGAGTCTTATCTTTACCCAAACTGAAGTCTTCTCCCAATCTAGGACTCTTGTCCCATATCCGCTTATCTCGGATTCCGGTATCCTTGCAGATAATTTCAGCCTAGCCGAGATTACCTCGGCATCATGACCAGGACACGTGGCACCTCGGCTGACACATCGGCGTCACCTTGGCCACGTGTTGGTGCTCAGAAAATATATCCCCACATCTATCATTTAGGGAGTCTTCGGGAATTGATTTTTAAAATGTTTTTTTATATTCTATAAAAACATATGAAAATTAAAATAAAGAATTTAATAGCTTGCACCAATTTTTTAAAAATCAAAATTCGCAAACGAGCACTTTGTGATAACATCATCCATAATGGTGCACAGGATGCACACCACATGCTATCCCAATGTGGAATGCTTAAAAAGGCCAAAACAAATACCTTGAAATCATCGCATGGATTGACTTTTAAGGCAAAAAAAGGTGATGTGAGTGCACTCACTTTCTTTTTTTTTTTTTTAAAAAGAAAGAAAAAAAAAGAAGAAAAAGAAAGAAAGAATGAAAGGAAAAGAAAAGAAAAGAAGTTAAGAGTTATTTGAAATGAACTAAATAAATATATTTTTAAAAAATTTGAGATTAAAATATAAATATAGGTCTGATTAATTATTCGAAAATAAAAATACTCTTTAAACAAATCATACCACCCCCATTATCTCCCTTTTCTTTACTTGTGAAAATATTACATTTTAATAATAAAACTAAATCACTTTTTTTTTTGTTAACACTCCAATTTAAATTTTGAATTCAAATTTGTTCACCAAAGAAAAAATATTTAAAAAAAATATTTTAATTATATTTTAATCTCACCATTAAACATAAATATTTCTAATGATGTTTCGTCTCTTAATGACCAAACAACTTCATTTATTTATTTATTTATTTAAATTTTAATTTCAACTTTGTAAAGTAAAAAAAAAATTCCACAAACATTTTTTAACATAACCATAATCAAACCAAGTAGCACTAGCCACAAAGCAAATGCAAATGCAAGTGCAAAAAAAAAAAAAAAAAAAAAAAAAAAAAAAAGAAGAAGAAGAAGAAGAAGAAGAAGAAGAAGAAGAAGAAGACCAATTTCACATGCCTTTTGCCTCCAAATCCCTCTTCCCTAAGGCATGTGAAATTGGTCTTCTTCTTCTTCTTCTTCTTCTTCTTATTTTTTTTTAAAAACTAACTATAAAAACCCCATAAATCTAGGGCATGCTCTTCACTTTTAAGAGCATAAAACACATAAAACCATAAAATCTAGGGCATGCCCGAGTTATAGAAACAAAAATAAATAAATAAAATTAATGTTTGGTTTCTCACTCATCTTCCTTTTTCTATCTCTCTTTTTCAACCTCACCAATTCCAAACCACAATCCCTTTTATGGACAACAATCCAAGATCAAAAAACCCTCATTGTCGAATTAGAATCCAAAATCACCCTCTTTGTACAGTTACACCACCCTAACCAACACAACCCTCTCCGAAACCACTCTTACGACCACCCCAGAACGCTTATTCCATGCCCCTTCCAGCGCGACGTAGAGCCAAAACCTTATTCGCGGTTATCTATGACAACACTACCTTCGGCCACGACTTCAACAGGTATCATATGGCGACGGTTCATTTGGATCCAATGCTCCCTGTGGTGAAAATGCTGCACTTAGACAGACTCAATCTTCGGTCTGACCAAATTGACTCACCGGGTTGCAACAACCGTCAGATGTGTCTCTACCAGATATCGTACGGTGATGGTTCGTTCACGGTGAGCGATTTCTCAACCGAAATGTTGACGTTTCAGAGGACCAGAGTCCCCAACAGTGCTCTCAGATCGGGTCACAACAAGGCTTGTTCGATGATGTCGCCGAGTTGTTGGGTTTGGGGCGGGAGGAAGTGAGGCTGAGAGCCTTAAGAGAGATAGGAGAGTTTAGAGAGAGTGTGAGAAAAGCGTGGGGGGAGAGATAGTGAATATGTCTTTTAAAATTTCAAATTTGGAAAGTGAGGCTGAGAGAAAGAGAAATGGAAGAGTTTAGAAAGAGAATGAGGTGAGACATGAAAGAGAAAGAGGAAGGTTGGGTGAGTGCAAAGTTTTAGATGGTGATGTTAGACATGAAGAAGACAATTGCGTTTGAGAAAGTAATGCACTACACTTGAAATTTGGGAAAAGACTCAGAGAGAGAGAGAGAGAGAGAGAGAGAGAGAGATTTTAGGAGAAAAAACAAAAGTAAAGAAATCATCTTGATCCTTAAATGGTTAGATGAAATAATATGAACCGATGATTCAAAATGTATCTCTAATACATTTTGAGACATTTTCAAAAACTATCCTGTTTTATTATATAGATATATAAATAGTGTTTTTTTTTATTACTTAGGTGGAACATTCTAAGGCTTATTTTTTTTCTAAAAAAATCACATTTTACATATAAAATTGTACACAAACTCAATTTCAATTATAATAACCAATTTTATATAAACTGTGATGACTAGGTCTTTATTCTTCCTTCTTTTTCTTTCCTCTCCACTTCGTCCTCTTTTGTTCCCGTTGGGATTGAAACATTCAGAAGTTATTTCAAATTAACTCTCTCGTTCTCGTTTTGTTTGTCGTGTTGAATTCCACAAGTTCCGGGAGGTACAAGGTTAGGTCCGGAGTGCCCGGGAGCGAGACGGGATTTTTCTCGGCTGCTGGTCCAGGGCCACACGTGCGGGGGCCCAGGGCCGTACGTGGGGGAGGCCAAGCCGTACGTGCGGGAAGATGGGAGCCCGAGGGTGTTGCATTCTACTTAAATTGTATGTGCGGAGGGGGAAATGCGGGACCAGCCGCACGTGCGGGGATCAGTGCTGCACGTGTGGAGCGGGACCAGTCCGAAAACCCTATTTTTTTCACACTTTGGGGCTGTTTATATCTCATTCTAAAATCCCTCCCTATCTTTCTAAAAACGTTTTCCCTCCTCATTCTCTCTAAAAACCCTAACCGAAACACTAAAAACTCTTGAATCTTACTATCCATTAGGCTTAGATCATCATCATCCTCCTTCAATCTTCAAGATAAAGCTAGAATTTCACTTGGGTGGTAGAAGTTGAAGGATCTTCCATCAAAGCTAGGGTTCCACTTTCTCTTCATCATCAAGTTTGAGGTAGGGAATTCTTGAGTCATATATACAAGTTTTGCTTCCTAAATGTTGATTTTAATGCGTTCATGAGGTTGTGGTGTTAATGTTCATCTTGCACTAAATGAAGAGAGAGAAATGGGAGTTTTGAAAGCAGGGTTTTAAATCTCAACTTATTTTTATCCATAAGAATGTTCTTTGTGCCAAATTAAGAAAAATATGGTTTTGATTGAGTTTCACCATGAAATGGGAGGGTTGTAGGGTTTTTGATGGAAACCCTAGAAATTGGGGGGTTTTGAAAATATGAGTAAAGCTATGACATTCTTCTTTTCTTGTGTTTAAATATGTAAAGGAGTGGATTTTCACAATGTGATATAATGGGAGGATGATTTTCTTGATATAAAAGGGTGGACGACTTATTTCTAAACTATTGTTGAATGTAAGGAAATATTTTAAGTGAAACATGATAGTTGTTGTGTGTTATGAATTGTGGAATTTAATGCTTGAAGAACATTACATGTAGTCTTGATGAGATTACCTTATCAAATATGGTGAAAGGTGAAATGTGGCTAAGTGTAGATAACAAATGGTTATCTTGGAAAGAGCATTGAAAAGAGGTAATGGGAAATATGATTGTTGGCATTATTGTACAGACTTTGAGAATGGAGGCATGTTATGAGATATGAGAAATCATCGCATTATATACTCATTTATGTTATTATTAACTTCGTGTGGGGATATATTTTCTAAGTACCAACACGTGGCAAGGTGATGCCGACGTGTCAGCCGAGGTGCCACGTGTCTTGGACGTGACGCCGAGGTGATCTCGGCTAGGCCGAGGTTATCTCTGAAGATATCAGAATCCGAGATAAACAGATAAGGGACAAGAGTCCTAGAATGAAAAGTGACTTTAAGATGGATAAGGATAGTATTCTTAGGGAGTCTATCCTTATCTCTTGTAGAGCCCAAAGTAAGCACTGAATGGGAGTCCATAGAAGTTAGGCTTCTAGTAGGACCAGGATTGAGTAAACTATAAAAGAAAGGCACCCCTGATGGGTCTATGGTACGCAATTTATACTTTGAGCAGTGAATTTAGCACTTGATTATCTTTGAGAGATATACTGACTTGATTGTCGGAGTGCCCCCATGTGGAAGAATCACCGCAGGAGCCTTCTCTTTCTGTTGCAGGTTAGCTGAAGCCATCAATTCTGCCGGTGCTCTCTAGCTGATTGCTAAACGGGCAGTGTGGTCAAAAAATCACTCACATAGTAGACTCATGAATTGGATTAGATCAACGGCAAATCTAAGCTTTTGAGTCGGATCTAAACTTTCTTTTCGTAGATTTCGTAAATAAACTTTTAAAAATTTATTGGTGAGTGTCTTTCTCAAGGACTATTTGATGACAAAATTTAAAATATTTGAAAAAGAAGATAAGAGAATATTGATGTAATTCATAGGTTTATATAGAATTCTTCATTTGTATATGGTGGTGATTTTACTAACCTTTTCTCCAATAAGGAATCATCACATGCAGTAGTATCTTAGAGCAAGTCCAATGATTTATAGCTAAAATGAATAATTAAAGTTATAATTTAGTAATAAATAGTGTAAAATAGTTATAAAATAATAATGTTACTCTAATGGTTAAATTACTATTTTCTGCAAAACTGTGCAAAATTTTTACCAACTAGTCGACCATCTGGTCATCTACCGGGTCGATCACTTGCCTTCTAAAATTGTTGCATTGGTAGTTTTAACTATAGGTAAAATTGATATCAAATTTGACAAAAAATATATCAAAAGTATAATTTAATAATTATGATAATTCATTGTTTGAGATGAAAAAAATAAAATCCATACTATTTTAAAATAGTAACAACTCCAATACCTTTATGTTAGAATGACTCTTAGATGTGCATAATAATATTAATGATATTAGTTCATGTCTGCTTTTGATCCGAAAGTACAGATGGAAGGAATTACTCGTGTCACATTATTTACTTATGCTGGGTGTATTAAGTACGATGTGCGCCTAGTCTAAAAGCCGACTTAAGTGATCAAGTAGTCGTCTTCAACTGACCTGACTAAAAATAACCTTTTACTACCGTATAATTTGCAGCCACCTGATTATCAGTCACAAATAGCCAATTTATGCCCTATTTTCTTTTATTTACTTTCCCCTTCTTTTTATATTTGCCCTAGTCCCTTCACAAAACGCTCTCTCTCTCTCTCTCGGTCTCACACTATGAATCTCTCTGGTCTCTCTCTCTCTCTTTCTTTTCTCTCGATCTCCCTCCTCTCTCTCTCTCAATCTTGTGCTCTCTCTTCTTGATGTCCTTCTCAGATCAGCACCTCTGATATGTCGATATCCTTCATCCTCTTCAGGTAAACACACCTATATATGTACCTCTATATATTATGTATATGTGAATTTCAAAATTGAAATTGAATTTATTCTGTTGAGGTCCGAGCAAGAATCGAAGTAGCCGTCCTCAACTTCCTCAAGATCTTGAACTCTTCGACTCTGTCAATCTCATGTCTCTCTGGTTTGCAATTTTGCTTCAAATCTGTACTCTCAAAATGTGTATGTGTGTGTGTTAAGCATTGAATCACTGTTGATTTTGAGTAGATGAATTTGGGAATTTTTGAGTGTGTTATAAATAGAGATGGAGTAATAGCAGAGTGAGTTAGGGTATGTTGATTGATGTTTCGTGAATTTTTCTCTCACTTGTTTTGCACGAGGTCTTTGATGAGAGTTAACACTGCTCAATCCTTCATCAGAGGTAATAATAGGATCATCATCATCTCTCTTTCTCATTTGGCTTATTAATCTTATCTTTTTTAAAAATTTCAGACTCACTGATATAGATACAGATACAGATACAAACAAAGGCTCCCTTTGCTTCTCCAAAAAATGTGAATTTGTAATTTTTTACTCAGTCTAATTTGTAATTTTCATTTAATTTTATGTTCATTTAGTTCATTAAGGTCTATATCCTTCAACTTTAATTTTGGCCATTCCATTTTTGTTTCTTTTCTTCAATTTAGTATAAATTAGGCCTCTGTGTGTGTTTGGTTATCATGAATTGTTTATTGTTTTTGTTGAATTAGTGCTTTGCTTTATGTTTTGGATACCTAACTAGGGTCTTTTATTTGTGTTTTGAACATATTTAAGGTTCTATGATTTTTAGTGTGATTTGATTGGCAGAGGAGAACGGGATTTCTTACACCTAATCAGACTGGGGATCATAAGATGTTTATCATGCTCTTTTTCACGTTGCCGATTGTTTTTGGATACCTTTTGGTTTTTTTTATTTTTATATTAATTATATATGAGCAAATGATGATTTATATCAAATGTTTGTGGCAATGCTCTGTTTGAACTTTCATATGCAAAGAACGCCTTTCTTCTAGGGAAGAACTTTTGTCTTGTTTGAACACTTGAACATGCCACCTATGTATAATGACATCCTGTTCTTCCTAATGAGATTTCATTCCTGATTCTTCATTCTGCTATTCTCTCTCTCTCATTATGAATTATCTCACCCTGGTTCTATTTATATGCACTGATCTGAATTAGCATCTGCAGTGCTTACAGTCCATTGGGTATATTGCATTGCATCATTTAGGTTATGCCTAGATGTGAGTTAAGAAAAAAGTATTTCAATGATTATTTTTCAGGTATCTTCTATAGGTTTTGTAGATGGATTAGTTGATGTTTCTCAGAAACACTTCCCATTTTCAGCCAAAAGTTAGACAAGGATATGGGTTCATGCACACACACAAAACAATCAGAGTGTGATTTGTTGTCGTCCTCTCCTATCTTGTATTATTTATTATTTTTTTTCTTTGGTGGTTTGGTGTACTTGTGCAAATGCATGTGTGTACACTTTTGGCATCAAGGATATGAATCTTGCATGTGTACCAAGCAATAGAAGCTTGATTTATTGTTCTTCTTTTGGGATGTATATGTGCACCATAGTAAACTGTCTCAGGGGCTTCATTTCGGGATGCCTAGATCAGATGACCATGTTTTCTCAAGCAAAACTTGAACAAATAAAAGTTTGTCCTCCATATGCACTTAACACAATTGTTTCTTGAATCTCACCCTATTGTCAAGTTCTGTCTGTGACAAATACTATCTGTATTACATCATTGTTTGGAGGTTGGTCTGAAATATTACCAGAAATTGTCCAAAAGTTTAGTAGTGTGAATCATGTATATCATATCTTTTAGACTCATGGATTGGTTTTTAGACATTGAAGAACTGGATGCATGCTAAAATGCTATTATCAATTTGACTTGTTATTTGTTAATTGGAGTCTTTTGTGTAAGAGCAGCAGTAAAAACAACTTTAACTCATTCTGGCAATTGGAAAGACTGGAAAGGTATAATTTTGTGTGTCCATGGACATTACATCATGTATCTTTAGGAAAACTTGTGTTGCCGCTTGTTATTCTTTTGGTTTCCATCATGTATCTTTTTTTGTATTTAGTTGCTATCCTTCCAGTTGTCCAGAAGCAACGCCAACTTCTTGTGACTTTGCTCCCATGTCATGCATGCACTATGGAGGTTAGTGAATGGAATTTATATTTCTAGTAAATATATGAAATTTTGTCTTCACTGTCTGGAATTAACCTTTGCTTTGTATTTTTTTTTTAAATTTTTTCCTTTAAATTATTTGTGTGCATGGTACTCTATTTTTATTATCTTATAATTATTTCCTCATTTGACATCTTGGGGATGTATTTATAATGGTAAAATATTAGTTAAATTTATTTGATAAGTGTGCCTCAATTTTGTGTGATTCTTGAAAAAAGTTTCTTAGATGTTTCAAAATAAAAGTTTCAGGTTGTTTCTGCGTACAATAACTTAAATGAATGCTTTAGATGTAATGACAAATTAATGCTGTAGTGAGAGTTAGGTGTTGCATTAAGGATTTTGCTTCATCTTGTGTTCACATGCAATATTGTGAACAAGACCATTTTTGGTCTGAAGTCTGCAAACTGATTTAGATATACCAATTTATTTATCTATTTATTTATTTTGTCTCCTAAATAATCAATTAAATGACAGCTTTATCTTAAAAATTTAATTTCTATTTGCTAATGATCTGTTGTCTGTTTGCAAGTTTCATGGTTGTATAATTTAGAAACTTAATATAGTACTAAACAAGACTTCTAAAGGCAATGTGTATAAATTATTTTGAGACCCATTTCATTGAGTTCTTAGATATGATGCATGGGAGCTCAAGAAGCAATATGCACATTCTTAATATAGCGACAAGGTATGTCTATTAGTTTAATGACTTTGTGTTACATCCTAATTATATCTTCACTCATCATTTAAGAATTGCATGCTCTGTCCAACCTATCCCTCTCAAGACTCAATCTCATTCATTCAATCAAACAAATAAAATTTTAATTCTTATTTAAGTGCTTTTATTTATTTATTTATTTATTTTTGTTGGTCTTTCTGTTTTTGTTTCCTCTAAATTATAGGGGCTGTATTTGGTTAGGAAGGCTTTGAAAAGGTGCCAGATGTGAGAGAGAGAGGAAGAGATCTCAAACATCCTTCTTCGACCGCTTATCTCTAATCTAACCTCAAACATCCTTATCCTCTTTTTTAAATTTTTATTTATTTCCATTCATAGGGGGAAAAAATTAAAAATGAAGGAACACTTATTGCTTTGTATATTTTGTGGATAAATGATTGCTTCTAGGGAACTGGGTTTACCATTTTTATTTTTTTTGGTGAATAGGTTTACCATGTTAAACTCTATGCATTGGCTAAATCATAAAATACTAAAGCAAATTTTGCTTTAACATGCTACATGAATAGGTGTTTCTCCTGAAGATGGCACGGGGGCAACAATATCTAATGATAATGATGATCAAGTATATAGTGATACTAACATTTTCGATGGAAGTTTTGATGAACAGGTATTTTACTATTCTAGAACTTTAATTGATGAAATTGTTTCTCAACAAAAAACTGTTGCTGATATATATTAGTATAAATTATTTGTGTATCGAGCTGTAAATTGATGCATATCGTGAAGAGGAATTGATAGATTGAATTGTCCTCTGTTTTTGGTTTCTTAGCTTGTTGTATGAGAAATGATCAGATATTTGCTTTAAAGCCTGGATTTCCTTGAAATATGTTAGTTCATGATCAACATGTGAAACCCTAGCAATTTTAATGCTTGTTTAAGATACAAATTTTTACGTTGTAGTTTTGTAGTATTGGGCTGTCTAAAAATCAATCGCAATTGATACTATCTTATTCTTCCGAATTAGTGATGTTCATCTTATTCTTCTGAATTAAGTGCCAAGAGTCAACAGCATATTACATTAATTAATTAACTCATTACTTGTTATTGCATGTTTCGTATTTACAGTATGATGAGGATTGGGTGTTTGTTAGTTATTTTAACTTAACTACTAGTACTTATAATTTATACTTTCTCTTACAGCAAACGCGAGCTGAAACAAAGCTGCCTCGAGTAGCACTACTTTGAACACTAGGAAGCTCGACAAAGAGAGAGAATCTTTCTCATGAGTGTATTTTAAATTCGAGCGTGCACGTGTATATATATATATGACTCATTTACTTCTTTTAAATTCCTTGTACATTTTCTGAATGAATTTTACAATTCATTTAAACTTCTTTCCACATGGAGATGATATATGTGTTGATACACCTATTAACTTTCTTTGGTGATGTGAGTCATGTGGCCTTGTTTATTTAGAATTTTTCTTAGCACTAGATATACATTTTGTATAGAATAATTTACACAACTTTAAACCTGCTTTGGTGTCACACCACTAGCACCATGCAATTTATTTATTTTTTAAAATATGATATAAGCTTTTCTTGGTACTTTGAATAATTTCTAATTCTATACTTTCTTGTTTTTTTTATTTTGTTTTTTTGCGACAGCAAAATAGCAGTCGCCATAAGTAGTTTAGGCGGTCGCGAATAATTTGCGACTGTTGCTATGCCGTCACAAAAAGTATTTTCCATCCCCACATTTGCAACACTCATTTGCCGTCGCATTGGCCATCGCAAAAGATCTTTTGTGACTGTATTTTTATTATTTGCGACGATTTATAGCGGTCACAAAAAGTGATTTTTTTAGTAGTGAATATGTTTCGAATATGATATACATGTTCATTTTTCCTATATACTAGATTAATATTCACATGTTGGTTAGATCCTAGATTTGTAGAAAATTTGCATGTTCTTTGTTTCTAGATTTTAGTTGGTTACATGGTTATAATTTTTTAGAATATTTGCATGATTTTAATTGATGGAATTATTTACATGTTTAATGTGTAATAAGTTCATATGTAACTCTTGCTAATTAAATTTTTAATTTAATTATTTGGAGTAATAAAGTTTTGTAACTTGTCTATATTTATTTACATGTTTATTGTGTAAATTAAATTTTAAATTTGATTGTGAAGTTTTAAGGTTTATTTGTGTAACCTGTATAGCATTTTAATTTTAATTTTTTGCTATTGATTAGATTGCTAGATAAGGTTTCATTCCCATCTCTCTTCATTCACTACTTTTCCAAAAGCAAAGAAAAGCTGAGGGGATAAAAGTTTGTCATCCTTCAATCACTACTTTGCCAAAAGTAAAGAAAAGCTTAGGGATGTTTTTGTGAATAACGTGTGCATTATATTTTATTGTCGTTTTCTGCTAACCTTCACTATAGGAATACCTATGCGAAAGGGATTGGAAAGAAAAATTCAAATCCAAAGGAACAGAATTTGGGATTGAAATAAAAACATTTTTGGGCTACTAACCTCTTTGTTGAACAGGAATACCTAAGCGTGGAAAGGAGTTTTTTGGACTAAATTTGAAGCAATTGTTTGCTTGAGTTTGAACTATGGTTATTTACCTATGTGTAGAAGCAAGTTTTATTTGCTTGTAATTGTTGTAGCAATTTTGTTTTAATTGCATGTAAGCTTGAAACTTGGTTTGTGTTAACCTAGTTCATCCCTTGGAATTTTAATTCTAAAAATTGTTTTCCATGGATTAGGAATCAACATGTTCTTGAAAGTTTTGTTTAAGGTTAACTGGGTTTTAAGTGGGACCGATGTGACCCCTCTAGTCTTCCTAGAAACATTCCTGACCATGTTCGATTCTAGGGAAGTGGTGAGACTAGTTTTGAATTAAATTTCTAACTTTAGAATTTTCTAGTGTTAAGTTTAATTTCTGGAAACACAAAATAATGAAATTCTATTGTATTTTTTAGAAATGACAATTGTCACTAATGTTGCTGCTAATGTTGGTGGGAATCAGAACCCCGAGGCAACTGGCTTGCCAACCCCTGTTGTTGTGATCTCTGTGGTCAACCCTGTTGTTACTCTTGCTGTTCCGAGAGGCCCACTCAACCATCATAAGTGCCTGGAGAAGTTCACGGGTGTGAATTTCAAGAGGTGGCAGTAGAAGATGCTGTTCTACATGGCTACCACCAACCGTGGAGGAGAATAAGCAAGACAAGTAGAAGCTCATGACTCTAGATGCTTGGAAGCAGTCAGACTTCCTTTGCCAAAACTATATTCTGAATGGCTTGGCAGATCCACTTTTCAAAGTGTTTTATGCCAAGAAGTCGACAAAGGAGCTATGGGATGCTTTGGACAAGAAGTATAAGACCGAGGATGCTAGGGCAAAATAATTTGTCATTGGCCAGTTTCTGGACTTCAAAACAGTGGATTCAAAAACCGTCATTAGTTAGTTCCAAGATTTCTAAGTGATTCTGCATGAGATACATGCAGAGGGAATTGCTTTGATTGGAGAGCTGTGTAATGGCTGGAAAGACTTCAAAAACTACTTGAAGCACAAGCGAAAGGAAATGACAATCGAAGAGCTTATTGTCAGGTTCTGTATTGAGGAAGACAATAGGAAGAAAGGAGGGAGCACCTCCACTTTGAAAGCAAATGTGGTTGAGCATGGCAAGTCCTCGGGGGTGAAGAAAAAGCCATCGACAGGCAAAAGCTCAAAGTTGAGGGCTAGAGGCGGAGTCTCTAAGAGACCGGTCTACAAGCCGAAGGAACCTACTTTTAGGTTCAATGGAAAGTGCTTCAATTGCGGAAGTGATGGGCATCGAGCAGCTAATTGCCAAAAGAAGAAGAAGCCCTAAAGAAGAACCCTCCACAAAACAAAAGTTGGGCTCACATGGCTGAAATGGAGGATCTGTCACAAGATGTGGACGACATGCATCTGTCAGCTGTCCTTTCTGAAGTGAACATAGTGGGGTCAAATCCAAAGGAATGGTGGGTGGACACTAGGGCCACTCATTACATCTGTGTTGAGAAGAAGATGTTCACAACTTTCGAACCGATTTCAAACGGTGAGAAGTTGTTCATGGGGAATTCTGCGACCTTAACTGTTGAGGGGAAATGCAAGGTGGTCCTGAAGATGATTTTAGGAAAAGAGCTGACTTTGAACGATGTCTTATATGTGTCGGACATTCGTAAGAATCTTATCTTGAGGTCGCTCTTGAGTAAGTATGGCTTCCGCATGGTGTTTGAGGCTGATAAGGTCGTGTTGACCAAGAACGGGGTCTATGTGGGGAAGGATATATGTCGAGTGGTATCTTTAAGCTAAATGTAATGACTATTATCTCGAAAATTAATGAGAAAGCTTCTTCTTCTGCTTATATGCTTAAGTCCCCTGATTTATGGCATGGTAGACTAGATCATGTAAATTTTGACTCTTTGCGTAGATTAATCAAGTTAGATCACATATCATCTTTCAAGATTAATCCAAATTACAAGTGTGAAACTTGTGTAGAAGCAAAATTGACAAGGACTTGTTTTCATTCTGTTGAAAGAAGTACCGAGCCTTTAGATTTAGTGCACAGTGATGTGTGTGACTTGAAAGTCGTACAATCACGTGGTGGCAACAAGTAAGTACTTCATCACTTTATTCGAAGATTGCACCAAAACTGTTATGTGTATTTGCTTAAAAGCAAAGATGAAGCGATTGATAAATTTATTATTTTCAAGAATAAAGTTGAGAATTAACTAAGCTGAAAGATCAAGGCTTTAAGAAGTGATCGTGGTGCTGAGTATGAATCCCCATTTGCTGAGATTTGTACTCAATTTGGGATTATTCACCAAACCACAGCGCCATACTTTCCTCAGTCAAATGGTGTTACTGAGCAGAAAAATAAGACGTTAAAAGAAATGATGGATGCGATGTTAATAAGTTTTGGGTTGCCACAGAACTTGTGAGAGGAAGCAATTCTCTTCGCGAATTACATTCTTAATAGAATACCTCGGAAGAATGTAGACAAAACTCCATATGAGTTGTGGAAATGCCACAATCCTTCATATAAATACCTATGAATGTGGGGGTGTTTTGCAGAAGTGGCGGTGCCTACACCTAAGCATGTTCGGATAGGCCCGAAGTTAGTGGATTGTATATTCATTGGCTATGCACATAATAGCAATGAATATCGATTTCTTGTGTTTAAGTCTATTATTGTAGATATACACAAGAATACTATCATGGAATCAGGAAATGCATATTTCTTTGAAAATGTATTTCCTTATCGTCTCTAAGAAGGGATTTCGAGTTCTATGAAAGAGGTTGAAGGTGACAATGATCATGCAGATGATCAAGTCGATGATCAAGCTGAGGAAGTAGATGAGCCAAGAAGGAGTAAAAGAGCTAGGACCGCAAAGTCCTCTGGTTGGACTTCTTGACTTATATGTTAGAGGGAGAATCTCAAACTTTCCATGAAGCTGTGACTTCACCTGAAAGTCCTTTGTGGAAAGAAGCAATTAAGAGTGAGATTGACTCCATCCTACAGAACCATACCTAGAAGTTGGTTGATCTACCCCCAGGCAGTAAGGCCTTGGGGAGTAAGTGGATCTTTAGAAGAAAGATGAAAGCGGATGGGTGAATTGATAAGTATAAAGTTAGGCTAGTTATCAAAGGATACAGGCAGCGAGAAGGCCTAGATTATTTTGATACCTAGTCACCTATGACAAGGATTATATCCATTCGTATGGTGATTGCGACAGCAGCTTTACGTGGTCTAGAGATATATCAGATGGATGTAAAGACAACTTTCTTAAATGGAGATTTAGATGAAGAAGCCTACATGGAGTAACCTGAGGGGTTTTTAGCTCCAGGACAAAATAAGAAAGTCTGTAAACTTGTCAAATCATTGTATGGTTTGAAGCAAGCTCCTAAACAATGGCATGCGAAGTTTGACAATGCTATGTTGTCAAATGGGTTCAAGATCAATGAGTGTGATAAATGTGTATATGTCAAAGACACTGAAAGAGGTTATGTCATTTTGTGTCTATACGTTGATGACATACTCATTGTTAGTAGTAACGATGAGATGATTAGAACTACCAAGAGATTGTTAAACTCTAAGTTTGACATGAAAGACATGGGCCTTGCAGATGTAATTTTGGGTGTTAAGATTACCAGAACATCTGATGATATTGTACTTTCTCAATCTCACTATGTTAAGAAGATACTTGAGAAATTTAGTAAATCAAATACAAGTGTGTCTAGGACACCGGTAGACTTGAGTCTACACTTGACCAAGAATAATGGTGAGAGTGTCTCTCAGCTAGAATATTATTGGGTCATTGGGAGTTTGATGTATTTGATGAGTTGTACAAGATCGGATATAGCCTACTTAGTTAGCAGACTTAGTAGATACACGAGCAATCCCAATGCCACTCATTGGAAAGGTAACGTTTAGGTGTTAAGGTATCTTCGTTTCACCCGGGATTATAGGCTGCATTACACCAGATATCCAGCAATAATAGAAGGCTAAAGCGATGCGACTTGGATATCTGATGTTAGGGATTCAAAATCCACTAGTGGTTATGTGTTCACCCTTAGAGGGGCAGTCGTGTCTTGGATTCCAAGCAGACGCGTATCTCACGATCAACGATGGAATCAGAGTTTATAGAGTTGGATAAGGCAACAGAAGAGGCAGAATGGCTTCGCCACTTCGTTGAAGATATCCCACGTTGGTTGAAACCCTGTGCCAACCATCTATATTCATTGTGATAGCCAATCGACTATTGAACGGGCACAGAGTAATATGTATAATGGAAAATTTAGACATATTCGTCGTAGACATAACTCCAAATAACAACTACTCTTTAATGGAGTTGTCAATTTAGACTATGTGAAGTCTAAGGACAACATTGCGAATCCCTAACATTAGATATCCAGCAATAATAGAAGGCTAAAGCAATGCGAAAAATCCACTATTGGTTATGTATTCACCCTTAGAGGGGCAGTCGTTTCTTGGAAATCTTCCAAGCAGACGTGTATCTCACGATCAACGATGGAATCAGAGTTCATAGAGTTGGATAAGGCAACAGAAAAGGCAGAATGGATTTGCCATTTCGTTGTAGATATCCCACATTGGTTGAAACCCTGTGCCAGTCATCTGTATTCATTGTGATAGCCAATCGACTATTGGACGGGTACAGAGTAATATGTATAATGAAAAGTTTAAACATATTCGTCGTAGACATAACTCCAAATAACAACTACTCTTTAATGGAATTGTCAATTTAGACTAAGGACAACATTGCGAATCCGCTAACCAAAGGGTTAAATCAATTGTTAGTAGAGAAGTCGTCAAAAAGAATAGGTTTAAGGCCTGTAGTGTAAGATGTTACTGGAATGGAAACCCAACCTATTTGATTGGAGATCCCAAGATCTAGGTTCAATGGGACAACCTAATTACGTGTAACGGTGGTATGTCACTAAGGAGGTTAAACCTCCAGCCATTCCTTTTATCAATGATACCTGCAAATATAGAGGTTAAACTGAGCTTTTAATGACTCTAGTGTGTTGAGCTGTTGAGCTGAGTATAGTAAGATACTCAAGTAGAGTCACCTATGTGAGTGTGAAATGGAGTCGCTTCTATAAGAATTAACAAGACCGAATTCTTTAAATCACTCACTGAACTAGGCTAATGTTCCAAGGCCAAACTAGACACAACAGTGAGAACAGAACGATGGTTGGAGTAATACTTGTGTAAGGTTTATTGTCTTGGTTTACATAAACGAGAGAACAATTCAAGACTTCGTGTTCACTGGGCAGCCAATAAATCTGATAGACTTCACTAGGAGGTGTTCAAAGCTAAAAGCTACATTTTGCGATGCAGGGGTTATTCCGTTGCACTCTCTCTGAGTCTTTGTTGTTAAGCGTTGTCTGTTTGTTGTTATTCAGTCAATTTTTATTCATGTGGGGGATTGTTCGAAAATAATGGTTTTTGGTGACTTTAATGCAATATTAAAGTGGGTGTCAATCCTCAAGTGAGGTATATTAAAGTGGGTTTAGATTCTTTGTAATGAAATCTTTATACCACAAAAAGAATGACAAAAAACCATTAATATTTGAATGAAAAATTAACTCATTAAGTTCGCTTTATGAAAGAGGTGTTGGGAAATGTGTGAAACATTCTATCTTACATTGCTTGTAGAGGAGAGTATTGATGGGTATTTAAATCTCATTTTTTGCCTAAGGGTGTGAGCCCTTTAGGGCATTCAAATTTTCTGAAGGAAGGGAGTTATGAATGCTTTCAAAGATGGACTTAGACCAAGACTATGGTCCAAGTTGGTTATGCAAAAATTGCCACACGTGCCCGCGCTGCCTGCGCCCCCAGGACCAGGCCGGGTCCGTGGCCGGGTCCGGGTCCGTGATCTGTGATCCGTGAATCTTGAATCTTGGGCTTGGGCTTGGGCTTGGGCTTGGTCTTAGGCTTGAGGCTTGCTGGATTGAGTGTGGGGGTTGCGCTTAGCCTACCCATCTTAATCTTTTTTGGCCAAGCTAAATTTGTGGGCTGCAAGAATATATACACAAAACACGTGTATAATAGAGCTGGTAACTCCTCTATTCATGATAGATTGTAATCCATCAATTTGCAGGAATTAAATCCTACATTTGTTGCAGGGGCGCCTCTTCCTCTTTCTCTCCATGTGTATAAAAAGAGACCATTTTCCTTCATTCTTCAACTCCAAAAATTCTTACTCTCTATTTTTCTCTAGTTTTAAATTCTTCCTAGTAAGAAAGTGATGCCTGAGTTTTGTTCCCCGAAGCTACATAGTAGGTGCATTGCTGTAGCTAGTCTAACAGTCGTATCCTAAGAGATAAACGTCGAAAAACCTCCAACACTCAATCGGTGAGGGGGCGAATCTGTTTTAAGGAGACTGTCTAGTGCAGGTTTCGGTTTGCTTCCTTTTGCAATTTTATTTTATTCTGTAATTTTGTTCCATCTACTTGTAATTTTTCCAGCATGTTTCTTGTTGTGAAATTTAAATTGTTAATCATGAATCTATTTGTTTTAGTGAATCACACAATTTTTACAACAATACTTACTTCTTGGTAACCGTGTACGATTATGTCCCTCTTTGCAGGCCATTGTTGAAGACTGAGGTTTAATTTGTTGAAAGTGATTCCAATTGGTTCTTCTGGTGGTGTGAAGAAGGCATTTACAACCATGTGAGTTTAGTAGATCAATTTTTTGTAGTAATAAGTGTGTTTAGTTTTAGTTTTTTGAATTTAGTTTTTTGAAAACTGAGTTTTTTTGTTTTTCGTGTTTTTTTGTTTTTAGTGAATATTTTTTAAATTTTAAGTAATTTTTTTTTTACTTTTTTAGATGCACCTTATTTAAATGTATCTAAATAGTAAAATATTTGTGAAAAAATATTTTAAAAATTAATAAATACACAAAAATATGAAAAATGTACTGATTTTTGTATTTTTTTGGTATTTAGTGTATTTTTTAAAGATTTTTTTACAAATATTATACTTTTTAAGTGTATTTATGTTAGGTGTGCGTAAAAATTAAAACAATTGCTTAAAATATAAAAAAAAATCATTGAAAACATTAAAATACGAAAAATAAAAATGTAGAATTTTTTGAAAACTAGATCCACACAAGCTGAATATGATGTAAGGTCGACTATGGACTATGGCATTAGATTGTGCAACTTCAGGTAGAGTGTTTCTTTTGATGTGTACTCTCTTAAGGTTTGAGTTTTTGTACGTGGCCAATTTACAATTTTCTCAATTGCTATTAGTCATATAACTTTGAGTGTGCAATGTGGTGGAGTCGTCATTGTTTGCTAGATAGTAGTTTGTCCCTTCGGAAACATTGCCTCACATAGTATACATTTCTCTTGGATTATTGACATTGCTTCTTGTATTGTACATTTCTATGGGATTATTGTTGTTATTAGTGAAGCATTTGGATTTTATGTGGAGCAAGGTATTTCTTGTTTGTGTTGTCTGTGATTAGATTTATTGGCTAGAATATATATGATAGGCCGCTGAATTGTAGCTCAACTTCACAAATTGGGTTTTTTTTTTTTCTTCCCCTTTTTTTGAGAATAACAAAAACTAACCACATATATGCTCTTCTTTTGGACCTTGAGCTGGCCTTGACCTATGTTACAAATAAAGTAGCACCCCGGTTGGCATGGATTCTATACCTACTTTTGAAAACATATCTACCCGGTCATTCTCCCGGATGTCTCCCGGACGTCCGGTCGATTAACCAAAACAGTATTTTTATTTTATTTTATTTATTTTTTTGACATCTGTTATTTTTATATTTTAAATAAAAAATATTTTTAGAATTTTTAAAAAAATTTGATGAGCTTTGAATAGAATTTTGGGTTGTGTTTAATTATGAGTTGTAAATTTTGGAATCAAATATCATGTCATATCAAAAATTCCAAACTCAATTCAAAATTCATAATTAAACAAATTTTCCACACTCAAATCATAATTTCAAAACTCACAAACTCAAAATATAATTCTATTCTCAAATCATAATTTTAAAATTCTACAATACACTACCTTAATTTTGTGGTGGAGACCACAACTTGGTTGGGTTAGTGGGAGGTAAGCTTTGTGGATTTAATAGTTCTTGTGATTTTTTATTGGTATGTTACATTTACGTGAAATGATATTACTATTACATTCTATTTTTTCTTGCAAGAGATGGAATGGCAAAAGTCTTGAGCTAATAATTTAAATTGCAAAATCTAGGGTAAATTAAAATATACTTTCAAAATTTGTTTAAAATATTAATTATTCTATGTAGTTTTGGAAATTACATCTTATCATTTTAAATTTATAATAGCATAGTAAATTAATCCTTTCATTAATTAGTTATTAAGTTAATTAATAGTTTTTAACGGTGTGTTAGAAATATATTTTGATTAACAGTTCTGGTAATTTTATTATTGTATAGGAGTATAGTTAAGATTTTTTTTTTTTTTTTTATGAACTCTATTAAAAGATAAATTCTGACAAAAAGTATTTGTAATTTTTAAAATTATAACGGGTAAATTGTATTTTAAATAAATTTTAGAGGGTGTATTTATAATTGATCTAAAATCCATGGGAAAATTGTGGAGAACTTTTCTCAAACCTCGGTGAAATGGAAGACCATTTTCTGGAATCAAAAATACTAGAGATCCCAAAAATTCTACCAAAAGTTTTACCAAATGTCTCACATGGGTGTGGGACCCACATGGGACCCACATTGTGTGGGTTCCACACCCATGTGAGACATTTGGTAAAACTTTTGGTAGAATTTTTGGGGCCTCTAGCATTACTGTTCTGGAATAGCATATATTGCTTGTCTTTTGTGCTTTCTCCCAGGCACATAAATGACTTGGTATGAAATGATTTTTTTTTTCGCCTTCAAATTCAAGCAGGGGCAAATGTTTTCTAAAAGTTACTCGTAAATAATTTAGAAAAATTAGCGAGAGTTTCTTAGAAAAACTGATGAAAATGAACCAACTTGTTGAAATTGATTGAAATTTTAGTTTTTGGTGATTTTTTCATAATATACGGCATGTTTTAGTTTTTGAAAATTTGTATACTACGCAAATTGAATTGATCAAAAATTATATTTAAATACTTTTATATTTTAGTTTTTTGAGCATTATATAATAAGCGACTAATATAATATATGTTTGTGATGAAAACTAGTGAGAAATATTTATAAAGCAACTTTCATACATTTTCTTCATTTATTTTCAATGTAAAATTCTATAAAGTTTTATAAATCTTTTAAAACATCAAGCAAATCCCTCTTCTATAAAATTGAACAGTAGTATATGATCTGTATCAGTTTTTCAATCATCAAAACCAAAAAGATCGATTTGTTATTAAACTTATTCTCAACACTAACCGTATTGAACCGAGCTAATTACACCCTAGCAATTTCTAAAGGAGTTCAAAGAAAGTTTCCAAGTAATTATAGCCCAAAGCGGTTCAAAATTGTAAGCATCTTTCTTGTGATATTTATCATTTTGAGCTCTGTTTGGCAAGTATTTAAAATGTTTAAAAAGTTGTCAAAAAAATCAAAAAGTCATTTAAAAAAGTCAAAGATTTCTTCAATTTCTCTCTAAGTTTTGATTGTTTTCTATAAAATTAATGTCAAAAAATCATTTTACACTTTAATTTGTTTTTATTAACTTGTCATAAGGGATAAGTTTTTTTTATTTCTTTTTGATGGGTTGTACAAAATAAGCTAGCTTATAAGATATAGTCAAATTAGACAACTACAAGCCACATCATTTGTTTGTATTAACTTGTCGTAAGAATTAAGTTTGAAAAATCTAGAAACCTCCTAGATGTTGATTTGTGATTATGTATCAATTTTAAGCAGAATATAAAAATCCCAAACAAACAATCAAAAGAAAGAGACACAAAGATTTTACGTGGAAAAACCACAATTGGACACCTTCCAATTGTGATCAAAAAACCACGGGCCACAGCCACCAGAACAATCCACTAAGAAGATATAAAGGAATTACACAGGTATCACTCTCAATTATCTAGCGAATCCACAACGCCTAATTGAACCAACCTCTATGTGCCTCTTCCAACCCCATCTTCACCACGGAATTGTCTTTCTGATGAGCCACTCCGGATTCCACCACCGAAGCTTCAGACCGAATTCTTCAGAATCCACAACTGAAGAACAACTTTGATGAGCCACTCCAGAATTCACAACTGAAGCTTCAGGCTCGAATTCTTCAGAATCCACAACTGAAGAACAACTCTCTCTTTTGTGTAACAAACAAAACCTTTGATGTAGCCTTTTCAGATCATGAGTTGAATACTCAATAAGACATCAAAGAAAAATAAAATATCCCCAGATATAAACCTTTAAGAACCAAAAAGAAAGATCTGGAGGATTCAATGAATGAATCAATGAATAATCTAAATTTGGGAGAAACCCAACTATTTATAGAAAACCAAAGCAATCCTAGTTGGAAGAGAAAACCAACTTCTTGCAGAGTTCCAACTTCTTCAGAGTTCCAACTTCTTGTAATCAACTTCTTGTAGAAAACCAACTTCTTTCAGAACTCCCAAGTAACCTGTTTTTGAAGGAAATCAACTTCTTAAAAAACTCTTGTTACAACCTTGGTTTTGATCCATGGAATTTGACAACAAAAAGTCCTAACAATCTCCCCCTTTGTCAAATCCTGGATAAAACCAATCTAAAACAAATTTCCTAACAAAAACACTAAAACAAATTTCCAATCAAAACAAGAACAACATCACCAACTAGGAACCAGCACTTATAACCAAATCTCTTTCCAAACTTATTTTTCAAGGTCATGATCTGCAAAACAACTATTAGTGCCACCATCTCCAAAACAACTATTAGTCCCACAAGAATATATGAAAAAGCAATAAACATATGACACGATTATCTTGAAGTATGAGATGGAAAACATAAATAGATGCAACTTGGAGATTTTAAGAACATGTAGTATGAATAGATGAAAACTAAGACACATGCACCTGACACAAAATAATAAATAAGCAATACAAGGCATCAAGCAAACCAACTAAAGCCAATCTCCCTTACCAAACAAAACAAAGTGTTCATGTTAACAAACTCTTGAATGATAAATCACACTCCCCCTCACTAAAAGCAACCACAAACACTGAAAACAGTGAACTGGAAGAAAACGACAAAAATAATATGGTGGAGCAAGCAAGGAATTTCTGATTTGTACCTTAAAACACATAAGATTATCCAAGAAGCACAATTACTTGAGAACACAATGTGCACAGCCTCTAGAAAATCCTCATGAAATAAAGTGATGCATAATGTGAAAAGCATAGATCCCATGATAAAAAGTGTGTGTGTGACTCTTGGAGTTCGACAAACACTAGATTCAAATCCTAGTAGTGATATGAAAGTTGGACCTCCGACAAGAGAATCTAAGCACAACAAAGGAAAGTCAAACCACTAGGAATCAAGGGGTATTTGGTGAGTAAAAGCGGAGGCTCCCCCTCAATCAATGAATCTTTTTCCTTTTTTTTTCCACATTTTTTCTCTTTTCTTTCTTTTGCACATTTATTTTCTTTCTTTTCTTTCTTGTGCACATTTTTTTTTTTTCTCTCTTTTCTTTTGCACACTCATCGGCGGCTGACACGCTCAAGAGTATGGAAACCGAACCAGAGAAGCATGGATATATTAAGGATGGCCTGGTTGGTGACTCTGAGGTAGCCTTTTCCTCATGTCTAGACTGCAAAGAATTAAGGGGAAAGCCATGGAGATGCAAAAAGATGGAAGGTGGTTAAGAAACTCAACATCACCCATGATATGCTAGTATAGGTCAATTCCTCTAGAAAAGCAAAAGATATCATGCCAGAAGTCTATAGAAAAAATAACCACTAAGGCAAAAGACTCCAATATTTGCTAATCCAAGAGTGTGTACAGAATGAGACATACTAATCAAAGAACACACACTCCAAAATGAGTAATGACCATAGAAAGCACACACATATTAACATGTAATGTTTATTCTCATCAATTCCAATATGCATCAAGGACATCTCAAAAAATTCAAACTTGCAAAACCATACTAAGAAAATCTTTTTGATTTTTTTTTTTCAACAATAAAGTAAGAAAAAAAAAACATGCACACAAATCAAACAAGATCTCGTTCTAAAAGATTTTTTTTTTATAAAAAAAAATAGAGCTTTCTAAAAGAATTTTTTTTTTTTTTATAAAAAAAAATAGAACGACCCGCTCTGATACCAATTGAAAAATCTAGAAACCTCCTAGATGTTGATTTGTGATTATGTATCAATTTTAAGCAGAATATAAAAATCCCAAACAAACAATCAAAAGAAAGAGACACAAAGATTTTACGTGGAAAAACCACAATTGGACACCTTCCAATTGTGATCAAAAAACCACGGGCCACAGCCACCAGAACAATCCACTAAGAAGATATAAAGGAATTACACAGGTATCACTCTCAATTATCTAGCGAATCCACAACGCCTAATTGAACCAACCTCTATGTGCCTCTTCCAACCCCATCTTCACCACGGAATTGTCTTTCTGATGAGCCACTCCGGATTCCACCACCGAAGCTTCAGACCGAATTCTTCAGAATCCACAACTGAAGAACAACTTTGATGAGCCACTCCAGAATTCACAACTGAAGCTTCAGGCTCGAATTCTTCAGAATCCACAACTGAAGAACAACTCTCTCTTTTGTGTAACAAACAAAACCTTTGATGTAGCCTTTTCAGATCATGAGTTGAATACTCAATAAGACATCAAAGAAAAATAAAATATCCCCAGATATAAACCTTTAAGAACCAAAAAGAAAGATCTGGAGGATTCAATGAATGAATCAATGAATAATCTAAATTTGGGAGAAACCCAACTATTTATAGAAAACCAAAGCAATCCTAGTTGGAAGAGAAAACCAACTTCTTGCAGAGTTCCAACTTCTTCAGAGTTCCAACTTCTTGTAATCAACTTCTTGTAGAAAACCAACTTCTTTCAGAACTCCCAAGTAACCTGTTTTTGAAGGAAATCAACTTCTTAAAAAACTCTTGTTACAACCTTGGTTTTGATCCATGGAATTTGACAACAAAAAGTCCTAACAAAGTTTTTTTTTTTTATTGCTTTTTGATGGGTTGTACAGAATAAGCTAGCTTATAAGATATAGGAAAGTCTATAGTACATTTTGTACAAAAAATGTACGGTACATACAAAATCAATGGTTAGGATTGAGCCACATAAAAGTGACCTGCTAAACAGGTCACTTTTTTATAGTTATGAGCTAAAATCATATTTCTTCATAACTATAATCAAATTAATCATAACTTAGCTATAACTACATCTCATAACCAATACCATTTTGTTCATAACTAATATCACATATTTCATAACCGCATCTCATAACCAACACCATTTTGTTCATAACTAATATCACATATTTCATAATCATAATCACATATCTCATAACCAATACCACTTTGATCATAACAAATGTCACATATCTCATAACTACTGATCACATATCTCATAACTACTATCCACATATCATAACCACATCTTATAACCAATCCCTTTGAGTCATAACCAACATCACATATCTCATAACCACTAGTCACATATCTCGTAACCAACACCTTTTTGTCATAACTAATATCACATATCTCATAACTACTACCCACATACATCATAACCACATCTCATAACCAATCCCTTTGAGTCATAACCAACATCACATATCTCCTAACCACTAGTCACATATCTCGTAACCAACACCTTTTTGTCATAACCAATATCACATATCTCAACCACTAATCACATATCTTATAATTAACACCTTTTTGCTCATAACCACATCACTTTGATCATAACCAACATCACATATCTCATAACTACTAGTCACATATCTAATAACCAACATCACATATCTCACAACCACTAGTCACATAACCAATATCTCATAACTCATAACCATTAATACATATAGCATAACCACACCCTTTGACACCACTTTGCTCATAACCATTACTCACATATCTCATAACCACTCATAACCACTCATAACCATTACCCACATATCTCATAACCACTAACACATATAGCATAACCAAATACCCTTTGACACCACTTTGCTCATAACCATTACTCACATATCTCATAATCACTCATAGCCATTACCCACATATCTCATAACCACTAACACATATAGCATAACCAAACACCCTTTGACACCACTTTGCTCATAACCATTACCCACATATCTCATAACCACTCTCTCCCTTTTTTTTTTCCATTCACGTTCTGTAACCCCCCAACCCAAACAAAAAATCCTCAATCTCAAACCACCCCGCCCAAAATCAAAAATCCCTAATCTCTTCTTACCCCCCCTTTCTATCTCTTTTCACTCATTTTTCATCTTCCTCTCTCTCTTCTCTTTCTCTCTTTTACTCACCACTCTTCTCTGTCTGTCTGTCTGTCTGTCTATTTGTCTCTCACTCATCTATCTCTTCTCTCATCTCTTTTCTCTCTCTGTCTTTTTCGTTCATCTATCTTCTCTTTATCTCTCTCGTTCATATCTCTTCTCTCTCTGTCTCTTTTTCTATCTCTCACTCTCTATCTTTTTCTCTCTTTGTCTCTCTCTCTTCTCTTTCTCTCTCTAACTCATTACTCTTCTCTGTCTGTCTGTCTGTCTCTCTCTTTCTCTCTTTGTCTCTCGCTCATCTGTCTTCTCTCTATCTCTCTCATCTGTCTTCTCTCTCTGCCTCTCTCACTCATCTCTCTTCTCTTTATCTCTCTCTCCCTCATCTCTCTATCTCTCATCTCTTTTCTCTTTATGTCTCTCTCGCTCATTTCTATATATCTCTCTCGCTCATTTTTCTTCTCTCTCTATGTCTTTCTCTCGTTCATCTCTTTTTGTTCTTTCTCTCTTTTTGTCTATCTCTCGCTCATCTCTTATTTCTCTCTCTGTCTCTCACTCTCTTTCACTCATCACTCTTCTCTCTCTTTTTTTCTCTCTATCTGTCTGTCTGTTTGTCTCCCCCTCATTGTGTTCACCTTGCTTACTCCCCTCTCCCTTCTTCTACAAGAAAATGCACTTTTAGTGACCACTTTGTCTTTCTATCGCTCATCACTCTGTCTCTGTCTCTATTTCTCTTCTCTATATGTCTCTCACTCATTTCTCTCTCACCATCTATCTCCTCTACCACCTTCACTACTACTGCAAATGACATTCCACTACCACAACTACTACTACTGTTGCCACTCCGCCTCTATGACTATCATTACTACCACCATCACCACTACTTCACTACCACCATTACTACTACCATTACCTCTCATCCACCACCGCTACTCTATCTCCTCTACCATTATCACAACTTCACCACTAATCTCATTCGCTATCACCACCACTATCACTATCACCTCTTATTCACCACTTTCACCACTACTGTCGCTCCCTATCTTCTACCACAAAAAATTAGTTCCTGATTTTTAGTAACCTCCAATCTCCCCCCCTCGGCCCACCCTTTTTTTTTTCCATTCCCACTTGGATTACCAAAAACCCCCAATCCTGTCTCTTTGTCTCTATCTCATTAGAGATCCCGATTGGTCTGAAATAGAGAGAGCAGAGAGAAGAAGAGGAAGATGAAGAGAAAAAGAAAGAGGAAGAGAAAGAGAGAAAGAGAAGAGAGGGAAAGAGGGAATGGAGAGAGAGAGAGAGAGAGAGAGAGAGGGTCGATCACCGCCGCCTCCATTTCCGATTGTCGCAGTCCGGCCTCCGATCTCTGATCTCCTCCTTTGATCTGTGTATGAGGATGATGTGTTGAAGTTTTTTTTTTTAGATTTTTTACATTTTTTTTGTCTCTCTCTGGTGTGTTGATGAAGATGTGTTGGGTTTCAGATTTTTACATTTTTTTTGGTCTCTGTCTCTCTGCTATGTTTATGAAGATGTGTTGGGTTTTAGATTTTTACATTTTTTTTCTCTCTCTCTCTCTTTGCTGTGTTGATGAAGATGCGTTGGGTTTCAGATTTTTACATTTTTCTCTCTCTCTCTCTCTCTCTCTCTGTTGTGTTGATAAAGATGTGTTGGGTGGTTAATGATTTTTTTTTGGTCTCTCTCAGCTGTGTTGATAAAGATGTTGGGTGGTTGATGACTCTCTCTCTGCTACTCTCCTCTTCTCTTCTTTCTTCTTCTTCTTCTGCTTCTTCTTTTTTTGATTTTTCTTCTTCCCAGTTATTGAAAAAAAAAAATCAAATCGATGAAACAACGTTGTTTTGAATTTGGGCCAAATTTGAGCTCGAAAATTTTGAGCTACCTATCATAATTGTTTCTATAATTTTAAACAATTTTGTTACGCAAATTAGTGATGCAGTTATGTATTTCCTATTTTATATTACAAAACTTTGTGACTTGATTACGATATTTATAGTTTCTAAAATTTTAAATATTTTTATTACGTCAATTAATGGTGTGATTATACATTTTGTAGTTGATGAGTAAAATACTTTTTCTTTTTTTTTAATTTTACTTAATAAAAATAGATGAGGATTTATATTAAAAATAAATTAAAAAAAATTGAGTGTAATTGATAAAATTATAAATTAATAATTTATTTTATTATAAAACTCTAAATGTTTTAATTTTTTTTATTATGATTATTACATAATTTCCCCCAGGTAATTTCCTCCAAAAATTTGGAACAAACCTCCAAATTTTGTGAAAATCAAAATTCCCTCCTTCCATGACAAATCCCTCAGACTCCCAAACGTCTTCAAAAATTTCTCTCTCTCTCTCTCTCTCTCTCTCTCTCTCTCGTTGCCACTGCCCTTGCCATCGCCGAGACCTGTTTTGCTTTCGCCGCCGCATCCTCCACCATGGAGAAAAGCTCCCAAAGCTGTTGACGAAGATCTCTGTAGGATCTCGCCGGAGCTCCTCCTCGCCAAGCACCGAAGAGTGAGTCTACCCTTTTCTTTTCCTCCCAGTTTTAACAAGCTACATGCCTCAATGTATGTCTCTCTCTCTCTCTCTCTCTCTCTCTCTCTCTCTCTCTCTCTGCAGCTTGTTTCTCTCCCTTTCTCCATCTCCATTCTATGAAACCCTAGACCGAAATCCCCTTCTTCGAAACTGCCCCTTTCACCGAAATCCAATCTGATAGGCCATTCTTTTCTCATTTGATTTTCTCAGAAGAATGTAATTGTAAATTCAGAAGTACAATTCTTTCCAAAATCTATGAAAGCATTGGGATAAAAATTAGTTAAACTTCCTTATTTACATTTTATGGAATTCTTTCTTTCAACTTAATTAGAAACTCAAAAGATGATAAATTACTTTTAACAATTACTAAATTTGAAATTAAGTCGAATTTATATTAGTAAGTTTTCATATTATTAATGGTGATTTGGGATTTTTTAGTCTCATCAAAGATCAAACAGAAATCAAACAAACCTGTGAATTGTGGAGCCACAGTACCAAGAGTCAACTTTGAAAACTTGATTGTATCATTGACGGGTGTATTTGAATTATATGATACTTGTGAATTGTGTTTGAATTATATGATACGTGAATTATGGAATCATACTGACTGTGTAACCACACTTTTGTTGCAATTAACGTGGCTATAAATTTGTGTTACAAGTGTGCTTGAATTATATGATACGTTGTTTGTTTGTTCCATTTTGAGGGCTGAAACTCTATGATGTGGAATGTCACCAAATCAAGCATGTCTCATTGGGACAACCCAATTATTAAGGTGTAGACATTCCCCTGTTGTGGAAGGATATCCTGATAAGTGCAAGGATTCCCACATGCTAGAAAATTTTCAAAAAATTCAATACGCAAGACCTCTAGCTAAAATATAATCAGTTGTGTGATTCCATTTCTACACTTCTCGTGTACACTCTTATACTCCATTTTCCATACTTGGTGGTAGAGGGGAAGGTGAGAGCTGTGTGTGCCCCTTATTTATGTTACTTTTATTAAAACTTCCATGGATTCTATAAAAAGAGACTCCTTGATTAGCAGCAGAAAATAATGTTAAACTCCTAGTCTTGTAAGCTTAATGAAGGTGTGGCTGATATTCTTGTTCGGAGGGGTTATGAAAATGGAAAAAATTATTGTTTAAATGTTCTTTACAAGATGTTGGCCAATGCTGTGGGACTTCATAGAGAATTTTGAGGACTCAAAGATTGTATAGCTACTTCTGTTTTGCTTAGATGTACTTGTGGATGTTTTTGGATACCATCTCCTTGGATGCCTTTAAAAAAATATTTACTTATCCAACAAAGAAAGTTAAGAAAAAGGCTGAATGAAGTCGGAAATATGTATCCCGTATTATCAATTCATCTGAAAGGATCCTTGAGAAGCTTAGCGAAGGGAGTAAGCTATTGAGCTCACTAAGTGGACCCTCATATTGGACACTGTTGAGCTAATTAATTTGCTTGGTGTATGATTCTAATATCTACACATGTCGCTCAATTGTCTTTTTACGGGCAAAAATTTTAATATTTTCTTAGATGGATTCCATTGTCATCTTAAAACAAGGGTGAATAAAATTTGTTGTTGAATATGTGGTTTGTGATCTAATAGAAAAATCAATTGAAAAGGACTTCCAAAGTAGAGGTTTGTTAAGAGATTGTAAGAGGATAGGAAAAGGAAATCACGAGTGTTTGTTTATTATAAATTTTTTTTAAAAAAAAAATTTATGTAGCTTTTCAGTTATTTTGTTTATTATATATGTGGCTGATATTCTTAGCTTTTCAGTTATATAGCTTTATGTAGCTTTGAATTTATTTGCTTTGAATTGATAGCAGGGCACTAGCAGGTGTGCTTTTATTTTGTTTGTTTATTTTAATTGATAGTGGGATACTTGCGGGTGTACTGTCTTTTTTTTAGAGGGAGATGATGTCACAAGAGAAAGATTGAATTCATTTTTGGTTGAACTCAAATTTGTTGAATGACATGTAAATGTCTGGAAATTCTGAACTGATACTTTTGCTTCCCACCCACGACAAAAATAAACATAATTTTGAGGGAGTAGAGAAATGTACATGTTTGAAAAGAAAGAACTCTGGGGCAAATACATCAGAAGAGAGTCTGGTTCAAGTAAATTCATTAATTTTGATAGACATTTGAAAATTCTATATTGAGATTTTTGCCTTCAGCCACCCATCACAGACGAAGCATGAATCCTCTAGAGTGTTTATTTTATTTTATTTTCAAGTGATTCTACATATATAATAATTGCTTCCAAAATTGTGTTGTAAGTAGTAGAGAGAATAAGTTATATATCAATTATTTGATAATTATTAGTCCCGGTTTTATTATTTTTATTATTGTTGGAATCGATCTTGATCCAGGCCTCAATATTGATTTTCTTTTTAAGACAAAAATGGAGAACTAAAGGTCTCTCTAGCATTTTTTTGATAATTCAGGGTATCTCCCACCCAGCCTAGCTCAACTGCATCTGAGTTACCTCATACCTAGACAGCTGAAAACTAATCCCTAGAAGCCCTGACGTTAACAACCGAGCAAACTTCTAGTGGCCTCTTAAGAGACTCGAACTCGAGACTTCAGATCTTATTCTCAAGTCTTTACCGTTCGGCCAACCCCTTGAGGTTAAAGATCTCTCTAGCATGGTTTAAAGTTTTATTTATGTATTTATTATTACCATTATTTTAGTTTTTTTTATATAAAATTTGTAGCATGGTGAAAGTTACTGACCAAATAAATTGGCAGTGATAGTAGCAATAAGTAGACCAATGCGATCTTCCTCATTTATGATTTCTTCTTTGGTCACAGAGTAGAGATACAAGACCATGTCTTTATGTCCCAACAAAGCAGCCATATATAGTGGCAGGGCTCCTTTACTACCCCTAATTGAAGGCAAATTTTTACACTTATTCACCATCACTTCAGCAATTTGTCTGATTCCGGATGCGGCAGCAAAACAAAGTGCTGTGTTTCCTACCTTGTTCTGAAGTGCCAAGTCTTCCGGTTTCATCAAGTTTACTAGCTTCTCTACAAACCTTGTGTGTCTTGCCCCGGCTGCAATATGAAGAGCAGTTTCTGAATTCCTTGTAATCCGAGCACGCAGTGCTAATGGATTAAATTCCAGAAAATCTTAAGCCATTTCCCAATCACCTTTGAGGGCAGCTAAAATATAGGGTGACATATGTTCTACGACCACTGCCTTTTATCTCCCCTGAAAAATTCAAGCGTCAACACCCATGTTTGCACCTAGGCTAGTAGTTGAATTTAGAACTCAGAATAGAAGGCAGACAGAGATAGCTCAATTATACTTTTCTCAAAAAAAAAAAAAAATCCATTGATTGATATTCTTTTGACAAGCACAGATATCCTAGCATAATATGTGATAACCTAAACTTTCTGTGACATGCAGCATGTCAGTCCTAGATTCCCAAAGTTGGTGGCTGACATGTTACCCCTTGATTAAGTCACATGAATATTAGGAGACCTTGTAATAATTGTTTATTACCAAAGATAAATATTCCCTTTTCGTAGTTACAGCTGCATATTTTGCCTCTAAATTTGAGGATTTTGATTTGGTTGTTTATACATATTACTTGGCTATAATTCTGACATTTTTGCCATACTGCAGGTTGAATCTGAATACCTTCCTCTGTACACTAACTATGGTCTAGGTCTTACCACTTGGAGTCCACTTGCATCAAGAGTTTTGACTGGAAAATATAACTCTGGAACCATCCCCACCTGATAGTCGGTTTGCATTGGAAAATTACGAGGTAAACCTATTTGGAAGTTACAATTTTGTTTGCTGAAGTACAGATTTATTATCATAATTTATATTTGGCTTAGTTAAATTTGCACTTGAGTCTCCTGTAATTTTTGGTGAATGTGCTCTCTGCATAATTCATCTTTTATCTTTGTTATCTTACTTTATTAAAATAAAAACTTGAAGACATTCATCTGTGGGTGGCTAAGTATTTTTTATGTGAAATATATGGATGCATAGATTCTTTTGTGAAGATATATTGGCATATGCAATGCTACATTAATTTCTGTAACATGGGATAGTAATCCCAGTTTTCATTGAGTATAAACTAGGTTGCGAGAGAACGGACAACACTCTCTTTCCTCCCCTCTTTTTCTGTTGAGCACTGCTTCTTTTTTTTTTTTTTTTTCTTGTTCTTCATTTGTATCACCCTTTACATGGTAGAATCTCATTCTTTTTGGTTTTCTCCTTAATTTTCTCTTAAATGCAATGTTCCAATCACAAGCATCCTTTTAGGATGTGACACAAAAAAGGTGAAACTAACCATTTAAAAATAACATTTTGATTTAGTTTTCTTTTCCTTCTAAATCTTCAAATATCAGAATTTATCACCAACTTGGTTTGGGAAATGAAATCAAAGCCAGAAAATCAAAGAAGTTGGGGGACTTGGTGGCTTACATCCACCATTTGGGGACATTGATTGTCAGCATCTATACAAAAGTCATAGTCTAGTTTTCATATCTCTTTTCTGCTCCAACCAGAGCATTTTTTATGCAAAGTTGATCTTACAACCCATGCATTTTTTCAAATTATTGAACATGCAAGTTGAATTGGTCTGATAGGCACTCCAATTTCTTTTCCCTTTCATTATCATCACATTGAATCCAACAACAAATAAAAGGGTAAACTACCAATATGTCCTAATAGCTGTCATTATTAGCATCATCAATGATCTTCATTGATATAGGGTGTGGTCCACATCACATCAAGTTAAATCTATACCAAACATTCAAATTCTAGGAACTTTTCTACGTATAAATAATTTATGTTAAGCAAGAATTATAACCAAAGCCATAGTTGTTGTCATTTATAATTACTAAAGCCATAGTTGTTGTCATTTATAATTACTCACTTTATGATATATAACTTCATGTAACTATAGCATATGGATTGATGTTGGCTCAAATCATTTGGAAAATCCACTCCCACATTTTTATTATATTTTGAATTTTTTTGGAAAATAATAAGCTAGCACAAAAGAAGAAGAAAATTATGTGAATGTGCTTTGCTTTCTATAATGTTGAAACCATCGTATTTCCTTAATGTTATGTTTGGATCATGGATTTAGCTAGGGATTTGGAAATGGAAAGGGAAAGGGAAAGGGAAAGGGAAAAGGTGTGTTGAATGTAATTATAAGAACATTTGTTTATTTAATTTTTTTTTGTATATATTTTTATTTAATTTTTTGTTGAAGTGGTCAAACAGTTGGTTGTGGTACATTTGTTTAAGTGTTTATTTGTGTAATGGTTATTGAGACTTTGAACAAAGGTAGTAGACTTTCATCTTTGTTATTGTTTATGCAGTTTGTTAATATCAAAAGATGTGCAAAATAATATTTTTCCTGCATAGATTCTTTCTTTTCTCCCCACAATCATTAATAAGATCTACAAAACTCATGCTAGTTTAAGTATTTCAAAAAAGACATACCATCATAGGTCTCACTAACAAAATCTAATTTCCAGCTCATGTTAGCCTCTACTTCCATTTCAATTCACCCCTAGCTCTGAGTTCTGCACAAGATAGCACACCTGAGAATATAATTTTATAACAAAGGTTGAGTTATAAACTCAAAGTTCACGAGTTTAAGAAATGCGATAACGTCATTGATTGTACGAACTTATGAAAAATAAAAAAGAATAGAGCATCACCAGCTTTATATTGCGCGATATCACCAACAATAGGAGCTGAATTATGCTTGTATATCACAAGATCAAGTAACAAGCGAGCCCTACGCAAATAGTCAAACTACATGCCAAAAGTAGTGAGTACGTAAAAGCATCACACATTATAAAATTGGTCTTCATAAAGCATAAGATACTGATAAGTGGACAGTTGGGTATAAATGTAAGTACCTTGATTACACCCGAAGGCAAAGGTTTCCCTTGCATATATTTGATGACGAAAAGACCACAATCATAGCTATAGGAATGAGTGTAGTTGTAACAATAGAGTCAACGAACTTAGAGATTATAACATTAATGCTTATTTAAAAATTAAGAACGATAATGTAGTGTATTACCTGTTGTCTTGGCGTGGCATGTCTTCCAACCATTGAAATGCAAACGAACTAACATCTTGAACATAATCTTCTCCATGCGCATATTGAAGCAACTTATGCAATGATTGTACCTGTTGGTGGTAGGTAGTAAGGTACATAGATCAAGAAACAAAAAAGTGGATACAAGTGGTATCATGATGGTTATTCTATTACCAATAATGTAGCTTGATTTTTTCGATCCTCATCGGTGTCAATACATCTGCTAGAGTCGAATAGATAGGCAACCCGTTTTTCCATGTTTACATTCAAGCACAACCAGTGGTTTTCCCCATGGTTGAAGGGCATGTAAATCTAAAAATATAACGTCAAATGTACATGCAAAAAATAAATAAATACATAACATGGATCAAATGTTATTGTGCATGGTAAATTTGGAAATTGGGTAATAGTAGTATTTTATCATGTTACCTCCTCACAAGCATGAAGGGGGCCAGTGTATCTGTAAATTCCAAAATAATCTTCTACTATATCTTTCATTGTGTCATCAGAAGGTTGACACAAAATCTTTTGCTGCATATTCAATTTTAACATATAAATAACTTGTGCCTAAATAAAAAAGTCTTTAGGTATGGCTAATACTTACCGATACATGGGTCGGAAAGTACCAAACCTTGTGATCCTTATTTGGAAACTTTTTCCTTTGTTTATTTGTCAATTTCAGAACAATGAGATTTATAATTTGCAGTGCAAAATATATGAAATTTATGAATAGGAAAAGAAAAGTAACTTGGATGATGGAATGGTAGCAAATAAAATAGGAGAAGGAGAAAAGTCTTACACATGAGGATATCCACTGATATGGTTTCAAGGACCACAATTCCTTCCGCGTTGCAGATTGTGCTTCCACGTAGTGCAGTTTCATCCGTACAAGATATTCCCTAGCACATGGATAACTATGTGAGTTAGAAGGTATAGTACTTTATATACAACAAGTTAAAGGTAGTCAAATTGTACCCTTCTAAAAGAGATTCATCAAATGCATATCGTAGAATGAGACTGTCATAGTCATTTAATGGGTCTGGCAAAGGCACGGATGACTTGTAAAGGTATTGAGAAGAATAGTGCATAAAACAAATCAAGCTTGGTTAGTGTATGTTCATGAAGATGGTTAGTGTATGTTAGCGCAAAATAACCATATATACAAAAGATACTATAATAGTTAGTTCCAAACCTTTGGGATTTCAGGAACAACATTACCCCCAAGTTGATCAAGTAAATTATCAAATAGCTGATACAAGTAAAAGAAAAGTAAGAAACAAACACTATTTGTTACACATATATCAAATATGTTTTGAGACACAATCATTTAGTTTACTTCATCGAGATTGTCATGAATATTATTGTCAATGTTGTTGTCAGTTGACGATGGCTTCAACTGTGGTCTTTTCTTCATTACATCAAATTTCACAAAAGGTGTACGCAACCACTGACTGGCTTTGCAATTCTGGGTCCCTCGAGTCTGAGGACCACGAACAACACTACATGATGATGACATTGTTACAGCATTCACTTCAACTGCCTTTGTATCGCTCTTTTTTGCGCGCGATCGCCCCTTTTGTGGAATAGAAAGTTGTTCATTATTTAATGCTTTCCCACCAACCAATTTGGCTCGTTTCTTTGCAACTGCCTTTGCATTTGGTGGTGTGAGGATTGGTTTTGTTTTTCTCAAACGCAAAGTTTCCATTGGTTCTTTGTCATTCATATTCCTTATCTCATCCTCATCTACAAACTTCGGGGAATTGGCTGCAACCTTTTCGATACCACTATCATCGAGACCAACCATTTCAATGTCAATTCGATGCTCCTCATGTAGTTTGCTTGGTGGTGTTTTAACATGTCCACCATCAACTGGAATGCGTCGTTCTAACAACTTAAGAATTTGACCAACTTGGTTCTCCATTTTGACCAGTCGCTGCTCCGCAAGTAGTTTGCTTGGTGGTGTTTTAACTTGTTCTCCATCAACCGGCATGTGTTTTTCTAACAGCTCAAGAATTTTTTCAACTTGATTCTCCACTTTGGTTAGACATTTCTCATCCTCATCTTGCCTTGTGTCCTTGTGGCCTTGGACCAAAAGGGCATGAATTTCAATGACTTGTCTCTCAACTTTAGCCAATCGGGAGTCATCATTCTTGTCAATTCTTCCCTAGCTAAGAGTTACTGCATTGGACTTTTCAACAATGTTAGGCAAAGCCACCTATTCACATATATACAATAACTTGTTAATGTCACAGGTGTAATGTAAATTGAGCTATAATTATAAAAAGTCATGTGTTGTAAATATTTACCTCAACATTTAAATATCCTCCCAAAGCTTTAATTTAATTCAAACCCTGCTTAATTTCTGAATTGCCCCAATAGGATAAGCGAGGAATGGAGTTGGAAGTAGCCACCAACTCCTTTTTGCGAGCAAATTGTTCCAAGTAAAATAACTACATAGGAAAAATGAAAAAGAAAAAAAAAAGTCATTTTAATGTGTGTTAGACAATATGCAATAAAAAATAATAGATGAAATAATTACACATCAAGGGGAAGTACCATTAGAAGAAGCAAACAGCCACACATAGCAGACCGCTCTTTGACCTTGGCAATAGCAATGCGGTCGACAAGAAAATCAAGTGTGTGTTTTGCCCAATTGAATTGACTAATGGACTCAACATTTTTAACCATTTTAATGAATGATTGGTGTACGCCTGCCTTTGTGGTGGGGCACAAGAGGACTCCAATGATGTATAAGACAAATTTCCTTTTAAATTCAGTTCCAGCATCTTTTGTTTCAAGCAGATAAGATTTCAAAGATGTGAACGGAACAAATTTATTCTTCACCGCAAGTTCATCACATAGGTTTGTAATTTCATCTACGGACTCTGTTAACTTCACAGGTAAACCATTGGAAGGTAATCCCATCAACTCATGAACATCTTCTATGTTGAGAAGCATTTGAAGACCGTGGACATTCAATGAATGAGTTGAAGGATCAAAGTTCTGAACTAACCAATGACACAAGTCATGATCTATGTGCGTGCACCTAAGGCTTAGGATGCCATGAAACCCCATATCACTCACTGCTTGTTGTTGTGCTTTGTCCAACCTTCTAATAATCTTACAAATTGATGTAAGCTCAATCCGGGTTTGAATTTTTACTTTTGGAGGCTTTTGTTGGATCACAGTTTTTAATTGGGCATATTGTTCAGATTGCAGCTTTCCCATTTGTATATACTTATTTTTTTCTTCTTCAGGAAGTTGATTCCATTTGTCCCCAATATCCTACATTACATGCATAAAATCATATGAACAATTACATACAAGCTTACAAGTACAAAAGGAATACTACAAACAACAAGAATACGTTGCACTTACCTTCACGTCTACTTTCATTTGGGTTTTTTTTAACTCCATTGTTTGTTCTTGGCTATAAACATATGAAAATGAATATAAGAATTCGTATAATGGAAAATATATAACTACATACAAATAGATATTAATGAAATACCAAAAGAAAATGAATGGAGTGATCGGGCGCTTTGGAGGATCAGTCGGTTTATCCATTAGACTTCAATCAGAATTCCTTGTAAAGAAAGACAAGAAAAATAAACTCATAATATCTTTGATTAGGAAAAAAAACAAACAAACAAAAATCTTAAAGGTTATAGTACATTCATCAAATGCACGACATGCACACATGAATGGATTTGTTTTATAATAATGTAGTTAACAAAGACTATGTTTCCAATGTAAAAAGGAGAGACACTAAAAAAAATTCTAATCATAAACAAAAAATGATACCCCAGTAGCTTAGGTCACATTACCATAAAAAATAGACTAAAGAAGTTAATTTTTTTGGACAAAATTTGTAATTTGGTAAGGAAATTTTTTTGTCGCAAAAAGGAGCCAAATATTTTGGCACCATACGAATTGATAATAAAAACGACATTGTTTTTTATTTTATTTTTGAGACTATTGTAGAAAAAAAATAAAAAACGATGTCATGGTTATGTATAGCTCGTTTGCTGCTTCAAGTCTCACTTTAGGTGTACAGTCAGAAGGTTGAATATCTTTATTAACTGGTTTTACTTGCTTTGGTTTTAGCTATGTTGTGGTTCACTTTCCCATATTTTATCTTGCTAATTTTTTTTATTCTCTGCATGGGTTTGGGTATGGCTTGAACCACATAAAGCACTTGAAAATTATAAATGTTTAAGGAAGAAATTTGTATTTTAGAATACAAAATACAAGAAATTAGAAAATGGGAGAATGATTTGATACAGTTGTATTCAGTAATATACATACACTAACTAAACATTTGATGCACTAAGGACCCTTGCATACTGCTATACCCACTGTCACTCACAATTGAATCTTGGGTTGTGAATAGAGCTTCTCTTGTATTAATGCTATGCTTATTATTTGATTTTATTATTTACATTTATTCTGTCATTGATACTTTAGATTCATAATAAATAATACTAATATATGAGCACTACTACAAAATTGGTTAAAGGTCACAATTTTTAACTTTGACCTTATACTTTTAGTCTTAGTTTTTTTTTTAATACAAAAACTGTGATGAATGAGGGTGTGACTGTACAAGTTATATCATAAATATTTTGCTTTTTAATTTGGCCATCACGCATACCATATAATTTAAATATATTGAAGCATAGAGGACCTTGTAGGAAAAAATATGTACCTGTCGAAGAAGTAGTTCAGCAACAACACAACCAGCAAACCAGAAGTCAATAGCTGTAGTGTACTCCGTCGATCAAAATATAAGCATAGATGTAAGAGGTATTGGGCTCTCCTTTTACCTGCCAAAAATAAGGAATGAAGCATTTCAACCAAAACACAAAACTAAAGGAGAGGGGAAAAAATTAAAAGACAAACCAACATGTCAAAACTTTAAAAATTCCAAAATGAAGTTGTTATTTGTAAAAGAGTCAATGAGGTGGTGGGAAAATAGCATATATGAAAGGGCATCATTAGTGATGAAAAAATGTAAAATAATTACAATTACACATAAGGGTTTATAGAACTCTAATAAGTATATAGCATATTAATTAGGATACATGTTAGAGTGTAAATCCTTTGGAAATTAGGCCAAATGTTATAATTTGCATATGGTACACATCTCAAAAGGGGTGTAGTAGCATGACCATACATACCACACATAAACCCATATAAACTCTAGTTTAGAATGAATCAATAAATCAAAGACCTCAAAAACAAAAGAACAATAATTTTTTAAAGGCGTTTTTCTGTTTCATGTATCTTCATGCTCTTGTAGAAAAAGCAATAAACAACAAAGAAGGTGGGGGGGAGGGAGAAAAGAAAAAGAAAAATAAGAAGTAAATTAATAATTTAGTGTCTTTGAAGTTTGAGGGTTTTGAGTGAAAATAGGTTTTTCTCGAATCAAGTAATTTTGATATTTTTTTTATTATTTAATGGAAAATCAAGATGTGTGTATTTGCTAGTTCGATATGCGGTCAGATGTGTTATTTGACATGAATGTTGGAGGTAATCCTATCATCACTCTATTTCAATCCAGTTGATTTTTTTTTTTTTTTTATTTTCTTTATTAATTTGCTTGTGTTTATCATTGCTTGTGTTTTATCATTATTACTTACCTTCTATTGAAGCAAAAAAAAAAAAAAAAAAAAAAAAAAAAAAGAAGCCAAGGATGGTTGCTAATCCTGCTAGGAAGAGTGGGAGTAACTAAGTTGCAAGTGGAAGGGGTTTATTGAAGGTCATTATCTTTTGTTGTGCTTTTTGTTGCTCTTTCGTCCCTTATGGTCACCTTGGAGGATTAAGCTATCTCTCTCTCTCTCTCTCTCTCTCTACTTGGGTGATAAAAAAATAAAATAAATTAGACCATGTAATGCCGAAGGGATGGCAATGAGGGGAAGTAATGAAGGCGGCGGTGGTGGAGGTGGCAATGATGGGTTGACTAGGGATTTCTTACGTCTTAGAACAATCTCTCATAAGGGGTTTCCAAACATAGCTGGGCTTGATCATATGATAGTAGTTATGACTAATATGGTATTGGTTATAATATAAAATCATATAAGTTCATAACTAAATGTATGGTACATCTAAATGTACCATAGCATCATCCTTGTCTAATGCTATGGTACATTTAGATGTACCATACATTTAGTTATGAACTTATATGATTTTATATCATAACCAATATCATATTAGTCATAACTACTATCATATTAAGTCATAACTTAGTTATATTCAATTATTTACTTATACCATATTACTTCATAACCAGGTCATAACTAAGATATTTAAATAATTTGACTCTCAAATCAGGCAACCTGTGTAACCGGTTACCAAACAGAGCAAAAGATCAGAGTAGTCCAACAGTCAGAGTAGTCCATAGCATCACCCAGTTCTTCTCTCTGGCTTGTGCTCTTGCTCTTCTCTTCTCCTCCCTCCTCTCTTCCACCATAGCCGAAGCTTCAGCCATTACCAAAGACCACCAGCCCCGTCGGCGTCGGGGCCACCATTCTCTCGGTGTAGACATCTTTCTTCATAACCTCTCACTGTCTTGACGTGAAGAACTAGAGTTTCTTCCATTCTAATCGAATATTTCCAAGAGATATTTTCTATAGCTCAGGTTTGTTTCTAACTCTAAACTTCATTTACATTAGGGCTTTTGATTTGAAAACCCTAACCCTTATTGAATATCTGATATGGATGTTAAACCACCAGCTGAACCGCCTGAGATGATAGCCTATTCGAACAGAGTTTTCGATACATATGTTTCTTGGCACCTCTGTATTACCGAATTCAATTATTGAATAATTTTCTTAGCATCTCTGTTATTGATTTCTGATGTTTGCTGCAGAATTCTTGATTTCTTGTTCTTGAATATTTCTCTATTTCCTTATTTTTGAGAGTTCTTGATGGGTGAATTTCAATTCATATATATATATACAATTCTCTACATATACATTATTAGTATGAGATTATCACTGAATAATTTATGGGTTTGGGAATTTTACAAGCTCTGTAAATTCTGGAATCAATCTATCATACATTTACTGAATTTTTTCCCTTTGAATATTCATGACTCTACTTCTTGTAGTTTTCTGCAGAATTCTTGATTTCTTGTTCCTGAGTGTTTTCACTTTCATTAATTATATATATATATATATATTTTTTCAGTTCTTGATAGATGAATATCAATAGATATACAAATTTCTATATTTACATACACATGTTATTTAAGATGTTATGTTAGTCTGAGATTATCAATCAATAACTTATCTTCTTCTTTTGATAAGCATAATTTCTGGGTTTGGCTTATGTTTTCTGAATATCATGTTACTATCTCCCATTCTCGGGAGGTGAAGCTTTGTGCATCATGGGATCAATCTATCATATAATTAGAGGATTTTCCCCTGTTTCTGTTCTTTGCATATGAGCGACTTGTTTGCAAATTTTTTTGTGTCTTGTTGATTTTTTCATGTGTAATTAAAGTTTGATTGAGTTAACATTTTTAATGATCTTTTTCACTAGTAAAAAATAAGCATAATAATATTAAAATTCTGGTCTAATTGAAAATTTCTAGATCACAGCATCTTTGGATTATCCTCCGGTGGCTTTGATCCAACCAAATGGAAAAGGTATAGGATGTGTGTAACTGTGTTATGCTTATGTAGTTCAATATCATCATCATCATCAATTTATTTTGTGTTGTCAATAAATCTAGCTGGTGAATTGGCAGTATGAGATGGGTGAGGTTATTGGATCCGGTGCCTTTAGTGTTGTTAACAAAGGTCTTCTTCTTGAGACTAAACAGACTGTAGCTATAAAGAAGGTGTATGCTTTTGTCAAGTAAGTCAACATGGGTGATGCTATGGTACATTTAGATGTGGTTTACGCGCTCCTCTTTCTAGACTCTACAATTAATGAATTACAGGTGGATAATAGTGATTACTGTTTTTTCAGGGGTTAAACTTTCAATTTCACTAGACGTTGCAATTTTTTATCGATAACAATCACTAAATGGAGGTTTCTCAGCCACATCATTAAAAGTGACATAGTAAACAGGTCACTCTTTATAGTTATGAGCCAAAATTATATTTGTTCATAACTAGAATCGAATTGATCATAACTTAGTTATGAGCTACCATCACATATTTCATAATCACGTCTCATAATCAACACCCTTTAGCTCATATCCACACCAGTTTGATCATAACCAATATCACATATCTCATAACCACTATTCACATAACTCATAACCACATCTCATAACGAACACCCTTTAACTCATAACCAATCTCACATATCTCATAACCAACATCTTTTTACTCATAATCACACTACTTTGATCATAATCAATATCACATATCTCATAACCAAATATCTTTTGACTCGTAATCACACCACTTTGCTCATAATCAAAATCATATATCTTATAATCGCTAATCATCATATATCTCATAACTCATAACTAACACCCTTTGGCTCATAACCAATATAACATATATCATAACCACTAATTACATATTTCATAACCAACAATTTTTGGCTTATAACTACACCACTTTGATTATAACCAACATCACATATCTTACACCTAAACACCATTTGACTCATAACTATATTATTTTGCTCAAAACCAAAATCACATATCTCATAACCATTACCTATATATCTCAAAACCAACACCCTTTGGCTCATAACCAACATCACATATATTATAATCATTAATCACATATCTCATAATCAACACCTTTGGCTCATAACCACGCCACTTTGATCATAACTAATATCACATATCTCATAACCACTGCCTAACACTCTTTGACTCATAACCATATCACTTTGCTCATAACCACTAATCACATATCTCGCAACCATATCTCACAACCAATATGCTTTGACTCATAATCATACCACTTTGATCATAGCCAACATCACATATCTCATAACCACATCTCATAATAAATATCACTCGTAACCACTAACTATATATCTCATAACCAACCCTATTTTGGTTCATAACCACCTAACTTTGATCATAACCAACTTAGAACCACTAACCACATATCTCATAACCAATTTCAATCACATATCTCTATTTTATATTTATTTTAGTCATAATATCTCTACTGAATTTACTAGAAAGGGTAATATACAATCAATATATATTTTAAAATATCTATATACACACATAGACATATATATAAATAATTTGACTAAATTCTAATAAAAAATATGTTGAAAGATGTGATTTTATTTTTTCTACTAAATCATTGTCCTCTTAAATTTTTTGCCCAACTTTTCCTCTTTTATTTTCCTGTTCTATTTTCTTTCCCTCGATTTGTCCTACTTATGCCTCAAATCTCTTTATTTCTCACTCAGACTCCTCTATTTCCCTCAAATTATCAAACGGTCAACGTTGATAGTTCTTCCTTGTTGGATTTTTATTCTTTCAACCTCGATCGTCTCTCTACTCCTGTATCTTTGTACCAAATCCTAGAGCTCGTCGTTACTCTCTCTATCTACTTCAACCATATTGATGGTGATATTTCTCTATCTACTAAATGCATGTATCTCAAAACTCTAGTTCCTTCACATTAATATGTCATACATACACAAACCTTTGCCTCTAGTTTTGATTCAAAATTGTTTTTTCAATTTGTACACATATGTGTTCTAGAATGGTTGGAAAATGATTTTGGGTAGTATATAACTAGTGGTGTGTGGCCGCTCGATGGGTATGCAATTAAAATAAAAAAAATTATTTGAATATAGTTTTAATTATTTACAGGACACATGTTAGTTACAAGTGACAATTATGCGAGCGTATTTTGGGTAAATAAAAAAATGTGATATTATACTAGGGGTGGGTTGAAATTTTGCCTGAGCAAGGATTGGGATAAAGAGTTATAGCCAAATTGGTCTATTTATAAAACAATAATTATAATTTTATAACATTTTAATTATAAAACAAAGTAAAATATATATATATATATAAGACAAAATATATATATATCTTTGTAGGAGTTAAATTAAAACATTTGTTAAAAATCATTTTCATTTTATTATTTAATTTTATTAACATTCTAAATTCAATGATATATAAAAAGATTTAAATAAATTAATATACATTCAAGAAAATAAAATAAAATTAATAGTTTGTATTTATTGGATTAAGTGGTTGGGTTTGGAATTTGAATTGTTTTAGGGTCGGTCTTGGGATGGTTAAATTAGTCTCGATGTTATGCCGAGTTTGAGATGACACATATCCTAACTATTCCTCTTTTTCTTTTTCTATTATATTTTCTTTCTCTCAATTTGTCCTAATTGTGCCTCAACTCTCTTTATTTCTCACTCATATTCCTCTATTTCGTTCAAATTATTGAACGATCAATGCTGGTAGTTCTTTCTCGTTCAATTCTTACTCTCTCAACCTCGATCGCCTCTCTCTACTCCTGTGTCTCTACACCAGATCCTTGAGTTTGTCGCTGCTCTCTCTGTCTATTTCAACACTATTGTGGTTGATGTTATGAAACTGTGTGACTTAATTACGACGTTTGTGATTTCTAATAATTTTGAATAATTTTGTTACGCCAATTAGTGATATAGTTACATATTTTGTGTTTTATGTTACGAAATTTTGTAACTTGATTACGATATTTGTAGGTTTTAAAAAATTTAGATATTTTTGTTACATCAATTAGTGGTGGTTATACATTTTGTGGTTGATGACTACAATACACAAAAATAGACGAATAATTTATATTAAAAACAAATAAAAAATTTAGGATTTAAATTAATAATTTATTTTATTATAACACTCAAATCATGATTTTTTTAATTGTTATTAAAAAAAATTATCAATTTTATCATAATTTTCCCCCCAAATAATTGTCAAAAATTTGGAACAAACACCCAAAATTTTGTCCAAATCAAAATTCCTTCCTAATTTTTGTTGACAAATCCCTAGACCTTTTCTTCGGCCCTAAACATTTTGAGAAATTATGCTCTGCCTCTCTCCAGTCATCGCCACTGACCATCACCACCTCCAAGTAAGTCCCACACCTTTCTCTCCGGTCGATAACGTCCAACCCCCTGCTCTGACAACGAAACCCTAGATTTATCCGAGCTCGATTACAAACTGGTATGTATGTTGTTCATAATCGCCCAAAGCCCTTACTTTTACTGTTATAATCTGCGATTTGTCTGTGTTGAGAGGAAATTTCCAAATTTAGGGTTTTCAAGTAGAGGACATGAATTTTTTGTATGATTAAGTAAAAAACCCACCTTCATGCAGTCTCATTTCCTTTGAAGAAAGAATTCATTTTTTGTTTAGGTGTAATTTATGAGATTATGTGTTTTGGAAGACCATTTGAGCCTTGATTGTTTGTGTTATTTAATGTTTTGTGGTTGAATCTATGTTGCTCCAGTTGCTCTAGACTTGGTAGGTCCACTACTTGGATGTGTTAGATGATGTGTTATAACTGCTATTGAAGTTTTGTTATTGTTATCATTATCATTATGGTTCTACAAAGGAAAATTTTCATTGTTTATGTGTTGTGGCAACTTTATTGCCTTTTGTGAATAGTTGTATGGATAACCATGGAAGAGTTCAAATTCTCAACTGACTGAATGAAGGACTACTTGAACAATTAGTCAAGATTAACATGACTATATTATTTGAAAATAATTAATGGAGGTAATAGGTGTTCATTATTATGTTCAAGTTCCTTTGTCATTAATTATGTTTGCTAGGAAAATATTATGTTTGAAGAATCATTCAAATTGATTATTAGCAAAAATATTGAATTTTGTGGACATTGATCTATTGAAATGATAGTTTGGATATTTTTCCTTCTGTATTATTGAAAATGCAATTGATCTATTGATGGATATTGAAATTAGGGGCTTATTGTTTGAAATCTTAAATCTAAATATTCGAAATGTATATTAGTCTCATCAATGTACTTTTGTGAAGTATTTGGGATATTTATCTAGTTGAAGCCATTGTACTTAGTAATTAATTTATTTGAAATGTTCACAGCTAACAGCCCATTGCCATCACTTGGAAAATTCAGGTAGAGAATTTTGATACTAACACCTTTGGTTTTGAATCCATAGAATTTTGTGTTTATTTAATGGTGTTTACAAGAGTGAAAGGGATCTAAAGGCTTCTGTACGTGCTTTTCAAGTTGAGGCGGAAGTATTCTCTAACCCCATTGGTAAGATTATTTAGAATTTTTTCACGAGGGATGGAACAACAAAAAAAGAAAAGCCTTTTGAGATTGTGAATTTGGTTTGGTCTTTTTGCTTTGTTCAAATATGGGACATTGGTATTTCAGCCATTTATGCTCCTGGTGGTTTCTTGAGCTTTGTTTAATTGGATTGTGATCTTTGATTTAATTAAACTATTACTACTTATTAAAGTCACATCTGAATGTCTAGATAACTATTTTGTTTGAAAGTTGACAATGCTTTGGGTTATCTTAATGGAGGGTTGAATATTTTTATTTTTATTTTTAAGATAACCTTCCCCTTGAAATTGTATGTGTCATGAGAAACACAATCTCGTATGATCACCAATTAAGCACAATTATGAAGATAGGTTACTTATTATTTAATATTGTATCTTTAGCTATTGTTGATTTGCTAAAAGATTGCTACTTTGTTTTCTATTTATAAAATTGTCTTTTTGTTTGTTTTAACTGGAAAAATTATGGTTATAGAGAGAAAGATGGAACTTACTTTGTTTTATTTTTACTTTATAAAATTCATAGCTATAAAAGGTAAATTCATCAGTTAATTGGGTTTTTTTTTTTTATTTTAAAGATGTTTTCAAATTAATGGTTTCTTTATGTTAATGGTTAGGATTTGAAATTTTTCAGTTAATTGACTTTGAAATTGAGGAACAATTTAAAATTCCCCTGTTGTTTTCATTAAACATGGTGACTCATAGGTCCACTTTCATAATTATTTCACAGTGTTCAAGGTGAGGGGGAATTGGGATTTGGTGAGGGGCACTATGTGCCTGTTTGGTGCAGCTTAAAAGCTGTTTATTTCAGCTTTCAGCTTAATTTAAGCTATTTTGATGTATTTGGTTTAGCTTATAGCTTTTTGGAAGTCAGAAATTAGCTTATTCTTTGAGTGGGGCAGGAGATGCTTAATTTATAAGTCAGAAATCAGCTTATGTTCATAGTTATAAGCTATAAGCTGTTTAGGCATAAGCTATAAGCACTTTCCCACAGCTCTACCAAACAGGGCCTATGTATTGTAATGAATATAGGTTGAAAGATTTTGTTTGAATGGAGTGACAGTGCATATTGTAATGGTGCATGATAGTACTTTTATAGTGATATTGGTGAATAATTAGATTTTGATAGTAGAATTGCAGTTCCAGTCCACTTTAATGTTTTGCAAAATAGTGAACAACCAGAAAGAGACTGGAATTGCACACCTAGTTGTTTTCAAAGTTGATTTGCATACTTTGCTTTCCGGTCTATTTTTTTATATGTAACAGATTTTAGATCACTACTTTTGGTTAAGATTCAGTTGCTCTTAGTGGAAATCAATCTGTTGATCTCTCTCCACTGCCCAACTCTTTTTTATTTCAGGTTGAAATAAAAAAGATAAACACTACACATTAGTTGGAAAACTCAGATTACTTAACTTTCTAGATTTGTTTTAGGAATAGTATATTTGTTTTTGTATTGTGGAGGAGGGTTGTTGACTTTGGGATTGATATTAATGTTAGGTACATTTTTTTTTAAAAGTTTTCAGACCAAGTATCTTATTGTAGATTGTAATTTATCACTTCAAAATTGAAATACTATTGATAATGTTAGGACTTGAGAGTTATTGCTACACCTACATGTGTCCACTCACCTTGCATTTATATTTCTTTATTTTTTATCATGTTCGGATGCCATCTTCATACTAGCTTTTTTTTCTCCATGATAGCTGGAAAAAATGAATGAAAAATAGCATCTTAGCTACCTTAGCTACCGTTACAGCAAACATGGTTATTTTATTAGTCAATTTTTGTAAACATAGATATTGTATTTTTGTTTTCAATTGGAAAATTTTCAGGTTTTGGAGGTTTGAAAGGGCTGTGCAGGTCCATTGACGAGCCTTTTCATTTGTTTTTTGCCTTAACATCTTCAAATCTTTGTTTGGGGAGCTTGAATTTGATTTATTGAGCTAGAATGAGATTTTTTGTTGGGGTTAGATTTGTTAGAAAATGTTACTGAAAATATTTACTACATTATATATGTTAAAATTTTTGTACTTCTGTGGTAATCAGCTTCTTTTTTTTTTTTTTGTATTACATTTCACATTGACATATTTCTTTTGGTACGAATATAGGTTTTTAAAGGATTTTGACAAAGCCTAAAGGATTATTGGAACTGGCATGAGTGATTTAAAGTTCATATATTGTAAGACAACCATCTCTCTTAGCTTTTCTTTTTTTTTTCCTTATTTAACTATTATTATTATGACTACGCTTCAGTGGAAACTTTTGGCCTTGCTTAGGGAAAGGAAAAAGTTGCAATTTTATTAATAAAATGACCCTCATTTTCTTTTTGGGGCACCCAAGCGATTTTGCAGTGGAAAATATATTTATTGGGTTTCTATGAAATGCGAATATGTTAGAAATTTTAGAGATGTAAAAAAGGTAAATTGTACTAATAAATTCCACGGATGAAAAGGTATGGAATGATGGAACTCTTCTACTAATGTAACGATTTAAAAACAATGCGTAGAAGAATTTAAAAAATTCTTAGAAAAAATCAGAATGGACACAAGAAACAACCTCAATTAAAACCTCTTCCATTCAAAGTGACCATAGATGGGCAATTTCATTTCCTAGCATTTTGTCATGAATACAAGTAGATTTAAAACTCCCATCCAATCTTTAATATCAGATCAGCAATGATATTCCTAATAGATGGGAAATTTTTTTCATTACAACTAATTTGTATGGTTAAAAGTAACTACTCTCAGCTTGTATGATTCCTAATAGATTTAGAAATTTTCTTCATTAAAACGAATTTGTTTGGTTAAAAGTAAATACCTCAGCCTGTATGCTTTCCAATAGATGATAGATTTTCTTCATTAAAACAAATTTGTTTGGTTAAAAGTAAATAATCCTTAGCCTGCACGCAACAAATTCAAGCCATTGGCAAAAGACACAACTTTGTACGCCAGGACTACTTTAATGTTGTCCACAACAGATTCATTTGCAATTCTCTCACTGCTTGATGCCATTTCTCATGAAATCTCTCACAATGATACCAACACCTATCATTTGTTCTTTGTGGGCACCCAAGCGATTTTGCAGTGGAAAATATATTTACTGGGTTTCTATGAAATGCGAATATGTTAGAACTTTTAGAGATGTAAATAAGGTAAATTGTACTAATAAATTCTACGGATGAAAAGGTATCGAACGATGGAAGTCTTCTACTAATGTAACAATTTAAAAACAACGCGTAAAAGAATTAAAAAATTCTTTTTATGTAGAAAGATGATTTCATTTATAAAGTACAGACAAAATCAGAATGGACACAAGAAACAACCTCAATTAGAACCTCTTCCATTCAAAGTGACCATAGATGGGCAGTGAATACAAGCAGATTTAAAACTCCCATCCAATCTTTAATATCAGATCAACGATGATATTCCTAATAGATGAGAAATTTTCTTCATTACAACTAATTTGTATGGTTAAAAGTAACTACTCTTAGCTTGTATGATTCCCAATAGATTTAGAAATTTTCTTCATTACAACTAATTTGTATGGTTAAAAGTAACTACTCTTAGCTTGTATGATTCCCAATAGATTTAGAAATTTTCTTCATTAAAACAAATTTGTTTGGTTAAAAGTAAATATCCCTTAGCATGTATACAACAAATTCAAGCCATAGGCAAAAGACACAACATTGTACGCCCCAACTACTTTAATGTTGTCCACAACAGATTCATTTGCAATTCTCTCACTGCTTGATGCCATTTCTCATGAAATCTCTCACAACGATACCAATACCTATCACTCCCATCTTTTAAATTTTTATATGTATTCCTTTTAAGTTCACTAAATTCCATCACATTCACATAATAAAAATGTTAATGGGTAAAGTAATTGAAATATTGAATATAAGTTAATGCAAGAAAAATGAAGGGCAGTGGAAAATTAAAACTCAACATTATTTATTACAAAGTTGAAGACGTGTAATAAATTATATATTTAGTTAAGAATTTAAATTTAAAAAAATAAAAAAAACTCATTTGAAATCAAGAATTCTTCAAAGCTAATAAAACATCTTTCATTGTAGCTTATAGAAAAGTAGGTCGATGGTTTAGATTGAAAACAAATCAAAAAATTAGAATTTAAATTCATAAAATTAAAAATTAAAGCTTTTTTTTTTACAAAATTTAAACTCTAATTTTTTATTATTTTTGTAATTTCCCCTCAGAAAAATTATCAGTAAAGACATGCTCTGCCTTACCCAAATGCAACTTTATTGAAAACTTGTAAAGAAGCCTTGATGAATGGCCTTGAAGACATATACATTTGATTCAATAAATAAATACATACAGCTAGTTTTTCATGAGAGGGAAATTAAACAAACTATATACTATCTCTCAAGACTTTAATTTGCCAGCCTAGAAGTAGAAAGGGAAGACAATAGAAAGAGATTTCCCTTCCTCTCTCAGTAGCTTTTTCCACCGTATTTCTCATCGATGCCATTGTCTTTCCTCATCCAAACACCATTCTGATCACATGGGAAGGAATTGAGGCCGGGACATTCTACTTTCTCCAAGTAAATCAAATTGGGAAATAACATCATAATGTCTTTCCAAGGCATCTCTAAGTTACTCAAGTATTTCAATTTTAACATTTCAACTGTGGTAGCTACTATTTTGTCCAGATTACACAATAGTCCTCTGATGTAAAGTTTCTTCAAGTTCTTCAAATTGCCAGACCACAACCAACCGGGTGTATCTATCTCAGGAAAACACTCAAGCTCTAATTTTTGCAACGATGAAGGAAGTTCTAATGAGAGAGGAAGTTTTGTATCATGCTGGTCAATGAATGATCCTGTCAGCGTTGTCTGCTTGGAAAATAGTTGTGCTTTCTTAGGTGAATTATCAATTTTACCTCGTAAAATGCATCTTAACCAAGATATTTTCAACTTCTGTAGATATTTTAATCTTTGTAAATGATGAAGTTGTCTATGTGTTGGAAATTCTTTCATACTTATGGATATGCTCAATTTTCGTAACTTCGACAATTTTGTTAAATCATTGATAGTACATGACATTTTGTCCTTGGAATCTCCAATAATAAATCCCTTAAGGACTTGGAGATTAGATAGTACACCAAGCCCCTTAGGCATGTGATCTAAAAGATAACACTCAGATATATTCAAGTGTGTCAAATTTTCAAGCAAGCCAATCCAATCTGGAACCACCTCAAGGTTGTGACAGGCTTTGAGATCCAGAATTTTCAGATCTGTCAGTTGTGAAATGAATTGAGGAAGTTCTGTAATCAAAGAAATTCCTCGAAGGCTAAGAAACCTCAATTGTTTCATATTCTTGAGTGCATTGAGAATTTTGATGTCTGGGACTTCAATGTGATGGGTGACCGAGTTCTTCCACCTTCCCAAGTAAACAACTTTGACATCGGTGCTGCTTTTGAAAATAAATTCATGTCTTCCATCAATAATAGCCGCATCAACGTTGACGATGCATCTATTCCAATAGTTGATGTATCCATCAATAATAGCCGCACCAGGAGTATACAAAGTTGGTCTAATGGTTATAGCAGAACGAATGTAAGGGGCCAACCTGTAGCTATCCACAACCAATCCACAATATTTGTAGATAGGCTCGATGAAGCCCTTTGCAGTAAGCTCATCCAAGATCTCGTTGACAAAATCCTCTGCATCCTCTGCCGTCTTCCCCAACACAATTTCTTCTTCTGTATGTCGCCCAATCCACCAGTAAATCATAATCCTTTTCTTTATAGTAGCCATTCCTGGGAAAACCCGCAAAAAATACAAACAAATATGTAGTTTCCAGGGGAGGGTATTGAAAGATACCCGGAAATCTTCAAGTGCAGTGGTATGATCAAACTCTGGCTGATTGTACAAACTGTGCAAATGGCCGGCCTTGTTTACATCGACTTGGTAGTTGCTGCTGCTACTGTTAATGGATCCATCAAACCATGGTTTCCGATGTGGTTTTGAATCATCATCATAATGGATTTTAAGCTTGGAGGGAATCTGGGATTTCAACTTCTTGACAGACATTTTCAGTTGGTCAAGTTCGTCAGTATCACTCCCTCCTTCTCTCGTTTTGAGCTCCTCAAATTTCTCACAAGCCTGGTTGATTTGCACATTCATATGATCTACAAACTTCTGAATCTGTGTCATGGTCTCTTTCATGAAATTAAGATCTCGACCAATCATGTTAGTGAGATCACGATCTGCAACTTGGTAGTCGTCGTTGTTGTTTGTGGCGATGGTAGCTTTGTGGTGGTGATTGTTAAGTGGATTTGGTTGGGAGATACTACTGTCCATGGCTTTGAAAGGAACTACTACCAAAACAGGGTCGTGTTGGAGTCTTCGCTAGAGAGAGAGAGAGAGAGAGAGAGAGGACAGGTTTTTTCTTTGATGGTCTGGTGTGGGTTTCAAAGAGAAAAATGGATCATGAGAGAGAGTGAACTCGTTTTTTCTTTGATGGTCAGGGTTTCAAAGAGAGATGGATCATGAGAGAGAACAAACGCTGTGACACCATATAAGAGAGAGAGAGAGAGAGAGAGAGAGAGACCGAGTGAGACTGAGAAAATGTGTAGAAGAGATAAAGAAAGGGGTGGCCTACTACAGATGTTTACGAGGCAATAATTGATGAGTTCGGATCCTCTCCTTGAGGAAAGGTCCTTGATTTCCTGCGGGCAACGGCTCAGATGAGCCCTTGCAGATCCAACGGCTTAAAAAAAAAAAAAAAAAAAAATTGAAAACAAATTGAATTTTGTTTCCCGCCCAAATTCAATACAGCTTATACGAGTAAATATACACTCACTCAGTCAGCCCCCTTCTCCTCCACCGAACCCACCCTCACCAACGACCCTCCTTCACCGGTGACCCACTCCCCACGACGGCAAGAAGCTTTGATTCAAGACGGCGACAAGCTCTGTTTCAAGCAAGCTTATACAAAGTGGATACACCTTCATCGGCTCTGGTATTCTGGATTGGGACATGGGTTGTGGATACACCTTCAGTTTATACACCTTCAGTTTGTGGATACACCTTCAGTTTGTGTATACACCTTCAGTCAGCCCCCCTCTCTCTCTCTCTCTCTCTCTCTCTCTGTTTCTTGATTGTGCTCTGGTATTCTGGATTGGGACATAGCTTGTTGTATTGTAAATCCAACAAAAGTTCTTTTATCCAACAAAAGTTTCTGTGTGTAGCACCAAGTAAATCCAAACCAGATTTTACAAGTTCTTTTATCATTATTGTTATTTAAAGGAACTCAATAGTGAAGATATGATTTGTTTGGTTTTTTCTGTCTGTTGCACATCTGAAGGAAAAATTGATGATCTACATTTTTGTAGGTTCTTGATGGCAAGCCTTATAATAGAAAATGTGAAGTCTCTAGCCTCGGCATATGCTTGTGGAAAATTTATATTGTGATCTGCCATACCCAGATCTTAGCTTTGCTGAATCTTTCAAGAATCAATCTGGACATTGTAAATTAGTACACATTTCATATTATTTTATGATCCCAATCAAGAGAATAAAATAAAATCAAGAGAAAGGGAATTTTATTCTTATACATATATAATGCATATTGCTTAACAATTTGCAATTTCACAGCGCTATATGAGCACTAAAATGCTTAACAATTAAATAATTATCAGACCATAAAATTACTCTTCATCTCAAGGCCTAGACTAAAAAAGCAACAAAAGATACAAATTGAGTTTTTTTTTTTAAAAAAAAAAACCCCAAAATAAAAATTAATTCCTCTAAAACAATTCTGCATTTTCATCAAATGAAAAGTCAGTCTTCTTTGATCCCTTGAACAACACCTTCATCAAACAACCAATTCTCAAGCATTGACAATGGCACATACATATAATTTGGATGTTTTTCAATGCTACCCTCTTCACTTGAATTCCAACATTGATATAATTTCAACATTGATATAGTTAATTTGTGCAGTATGATGTTTGGCTTAGATTTGATTTGATAGGTTTGACCAAACTCTTGTAAAAGTACTAATTTGTGGCCAAGGAGGTTGAATTTTGGTTTGATAAAACTTTGAGATTTTTTCTAAGCAGATCAGGGGGAAGACTTTGGTTTCCTTCTCACTTTCTGTTTTGCATCACAAACAAAAATGTTAAAGTATAATAGATAATTCAACTGCACAAGTTCTGTCATTTGATAAAATTTCTGATAGGCAATCAATTTCTATGCGCAATCAGATATGCTTTCTCTCATGCCTCTCTGTTCATGTTTCAATATTCTGGAGTTCTAGGTGTGGAGGAACCACACCAATCCATTCCAAACTTAGAACCTTTGGGAATTGTTGTGAAAAAACTATCAAACAGATATATAAAAAAATGCTCTCAAATGAAGAATTTTTTTACTAGTAATGATGCTAGATTATTGGATTGGTTCTGTTGAGTACATATCCTTGGAAAATTTCTGCAAGAGTCCTCATATCTATTGAACTATTAATTATTTTTTAAGTATACAATCCATGGCTTAACTTAACTTCAATTGTTACAGATTTCGTCTTCAGAAATGGAGTTGAACACTCTCATTGAATCTGGGTCAAATATCTAACAACTAGTTAACTGAGAACCATCTGAGAAAGAGTCAACTGAGAACCATTTGAGAATGAGTCATCTAATATAAATTTCGAAGGTCCAGGACTGCTTCAGCTAATATAAATTTCGAAGTATAGCGATACAAATTTATAGATCAACAGCAAAACTCAAGCTAGCTATGAATGAAGTCGACTGAGTGTATCTACAGCAATGAACTGAACTAATTTTGAGAAAGAAAAGCAATGGATATCACTTCTAATAAAAAATTTTGGTAAACCAATGGTGCTCAACCGATGGTGCTCAACTGATGGTGAGCGGGGTCGTCGCAGGGTTACGAGTGGGTTCACCGTCTAGGTCGCCGTCGGGACTGGTCGTCAGTTCGCCGGTGAGGATGGGTTCGGTGGACGAGCGGCTGAGTGAAAGTGAGAGTGAATGTATAACCCCGTGTTTTGTTTGGGAGGGAATGGCGAAAATTTCATTTTTTTTTTTTTTTTTTTATAATTTCAGCCGTTGGATTACCAACGGCTCATCTGAGCCGTTGCCTGCAGGAACTCAAGGACTCTCCTCAAGGAGAGGATCCGGACGCATAATTGATGAGACGCGGGAAAGAAGTATGGCCCTGTAATGACCCAGAATTTCTCCTTCCGCTCGAGCGGGGGAGTTGGCGCTCAAGCGGGTCTCCAGGATGAGTTGTATTTCTGAGGCATGTGGACTCATTTTTGACATCCTTGGAGCGTCTTTATTTTATTTTGGGATTCTAGTTGAGGTGGTAATATGATGGTAATGTATGATTGAACCAAAGAATTTAATTTGGATAGTTATTTTACGAATAGCTGCCACTCTTTTTCCCTTTTCTTTTTCCACACTTTGAATTTGGATATGAGGTTAGAACCATTGGAAAGCTTATTTCCGGGGCTTCAATTTGGACACAAGAATGACCTAAAACGGAGTCCGGATAGGAGAGTTACACCTATTTGAAGTTTTGGAATCTGTGCTGGAACAGGTCCGCTCGAGCGAGCATTTGGACGCTCGAGCGAGCATTTGGACGCTCGAGCGAGGGTTTTGGGACAGCAGCTTTAAAAACGAGATTTTTGATCAGTTATTGATATTTTCTTTTCCCCTCTTCTTTCCCCTTCTCCTAAGTCCGAAACCCTAGCTCCAAACCCTTGAATTCCTTTACTTTGATCAACAACCCACCATGATTCTTGTATCAAGGATGAAGAACAAGAGGAGATGAACATTTTTTCAACCGATTGGAATTCGAGATTGCGTAGGATTCTTCTCTAGGTTTGGTTTCTTGCTTGGTTCTTGAGGTAGGGATTCTCCTTGATCTTTTTCAATACTTCATCTATAGATAGACATGTGGTAATTTTTGTATTGCATGAAAACTATATCATGTTGGATTTTTGTATAAATTCATGAGGTTGAACTTTGGGTTGGTTGTTGGTTTTAGATCCATGATTATTATATGTGTTTTGGGGCTAATTGGGTGTTAATTAGCTAGTTGTTGTTGAAAGGAGAGGAAACCCTAATATTTATTGATTTAATAATAAGATAGAGGGGTTTGATCTTTGGGTAAATACTTGGGTATTTGGATTTAATTGAAGCCATTATTGGTTATTATAGATGATTGAGGCATTTTGTTCAATATTGAGAAAGAGGGAGTAAAACCCTAATTTAATAGTTATGATTTAATTTATAAAATTAAATTGGAATGGCTTTGAAAGGAATGTGGTAGATTAAAATGAGTTTTGGCTTTGTTGCCTTTGGATTTGGTTTTGTGGAAACAAAAGGAATGAAAACGGTTTTGTGAAAACAAAAGGAAGCAAGATTGGTTTTGTGGAATGGGAAAGACACTTTGAAATAAGTATGAATGTTGGATTGTTGTATCTTATACTACTATGTTAGTATTAGTGATAAGTTGATAATCTCATGATAATTGAGTATGTTTACAGATGTACAATATACCTGCATCTAGAGGTTTTGTCCCTGGTCATCGGTGGAGGATGACACGGTTGCGTTGAATTGTTGTGTATGCATTACACCATTGATTGTTTGTGTATATGACGTTGTGTTTATATGCATTACTTGTGTATGGGAGGAGATAGGGGATGTACTCCACGGTTTAGGGGAAGATAGGGGATGTACCTCTAAACCGGTTAATGATTATGGGAAGATAGGGAATGGACCCAGGGTTGCTGCTTATATGCGCACCTATTGCAGAGATACAGCTCATATGCTTATCTATTGAAGTGTGATACAGCTCATATGCTTGTCCACCGAAGTGTTTGTTTATTTGATATAATATATCACCAAAATGTGTATCAGTTGGGAAGTATGGAAGTGAGTTTGATTGTGATTGTTACGATACCAACATGTGTATTCGTTATGTTATCAGATATGTTTAACTTGATTTGTTATCCCTGTTGAATTTGGAAATATTGTTAATGAGAGATGGAACCCTTGTTGAGTTATGTGGCCAGGTTCTGAGCCATAATTGGAAGGTGAATTGTGCCATAGACTATGTGTCATAGGCAATGTAGATATTCATGTCATGAAATTGTAATTGGATTATCTTGTGTTAATCATGTATTAGTTGCTACCCCTTGTCTTTTAGAAGTGTAAAGAGAATCAAACATTTTAGAAATATGTTCTAGAAAGGCACATCTGTTGTATGTGTGGAAATTGGAGAATAGTAGTGGTCTTAGTGAATTTATTTCCTAAGTAATTGCTTATGTATAAAAGGTTGGGTACGGGGTTAATGAAAGGAAAAAGGGAAAGATGAAACGCTTATAGCATTGAATGAAATAGTTGTTTTTGAGAAAAGTTCATATACATATATATTTTGTCTAAACTGTCACATTACTATTCTAGTATGAGAATGAGTGTGCATGATCATAGCTATCTGTACTGTTGTTATTGTTGAGGATCAAGTTGAGATCCCTACTGGACTATATGTTCATCCCACGTTGTTGAATCTTTTTCAGGTATTAAGCAGGTTGAGCTGCAAGATTTGGATCTACTTATTTGTTGGCCACGGGGCCTCTTTCTTGTTGGCGGAACGCCATATGTGTAAAAGGGTTACACCCTTCAGTTGTTTATTTAAAAGTTGTAAGCCTAAGGGTAATTTATTAGTTTGTTCATGAAACATTTACTTACATACGAATGAGAGTACTGATATTCATTGCTATGGATTGAATGTATGAGTTTATTTCCGCATATTATCTCTGAAATTGAATTAAGTTAATGAACTTGGTAATGACCTCGAGTAATAAAAAGTGGGGCGTGACAACTTGGTATCAGAGCTACCGGGTTTGAATACCTTGAGCTCGTGGGAAGTGGTTTGTACCACAGTGGGTTTACTACGTGTAGTGTAGTGAGGACGTTGCATATAGTTAACATGAATATTAGGACTTATGTGTTGCATTTATGTGAGCATGGGATTCAGTCTCCTGGATAGTATTCATAACCGGTGAACTTGCTTTGAGGTCCTTTTGGAAACACGCCTGATCAACGTGGTTTCTGATAGGAATTCCTTGGGAGTTCCGGGATGAGTGGCTATCTTTGTGGACTTGATTCGATTATGTGTTTATATGTTTAGATGTTTATATGCAGTAGAGATGTAAAGTTTGAGGCTAAGTGTGTCTTGTGACTTACCAGTAGTAGGGTGTGTCTCGGAGAAGGCTATTGTGTTGGCACTAAGTGTATTTTATTTTGTGCTTTATAGGATGTTTACACGAGGGAGTAGAGGTCGGTTGAGTAGTAGGAACGCCTGGAGAGGCACAGCAGTTCCTTTCGTACCTGCCGTTACAGCATCGGCTGTCGGCGAGGATGTCGCACGTGAGATTGTGAGAGCAGTGCAAAACACCCTAGCTCATACTGAGGGCGGCAGAGGGGCATGCTCTCAAGCTTACTAAGGAGTTCTTTCGCTCCGGTCCACCTGGGTTTGTGGGGGAGGCTAAACCGTTGGAAGCAGAGAGTTGGTTAGAGCAGATTACCAAGACTCTTGATATGCTTAGAGTCGAAGATGAGGAGTTGAGGGTTTCTTTGGCGACCTTTCAGTTGAAGAGTGATGCGAGTTATTGGTGAAAGAATGCTAAGAATAATGTGGGTGGCACGTGGGTTGCTTTTACCGAGGCCTTTTGGGCCAAGTATTTCCCTCCTTCTGCTCGAGAAAGGTTGAGGGAACAGTTTTTGGAGTTGCGTCAGGATGACACTCCTGTGGCACAGTTTGAGATACGGTTTGGTAGTTTGTCGTGGTTTGCTCCAGAGTTGGTGACAACAGAGGAGCGTCGTTGTTTTGAGTTCGAAAAGCGGTTGTGTTCCGATATTCGGGAGAAGGTAGCTGGATCCTTGTGGAAGGATTATTATACTTTAGTTGAGGCAGCGGCCCATGTAGAGGCCTTGATTGCTAGTGATGATGGGGTTAAGGAGGAGACCATCTCGGTCAGTCTTGTAGTTCCTAAGCACTCTAGGATCAGTAAGGGGTGGAGACGGAAACATGCTCAGTTAGGGGCTGGTTCCTTTCTTCGCCAGGGGTTTCGGATCTTTCTGTTGGGGGTTCCGGGGAGGTGCAGATTTCAGACCAGTCTCTGGGTAGAAGGTCTGGCGGTTGTTTTGTTTGTGGCCAGCTGGGCCATGGTTGACGTTCTTGTCCTCTGCGAGGGGCGACTAATTAGTGAGCCCTATAGTGTTACCTTGGAGAGGGACTTTTGTAATGTTGGCCGGTGGTGTATCATGTTTATTGATTTTGTTGTTGACCGGTGTACTATGGATGCTGAGGCACCATGTTTATGTATTGCATTTATATGCATAGTATTGTTTGTTTAATCCTCATGTATTGGGGAGTATGTATGGAATTTTGAACTCTCTATTTTATGTATCGAGAAGTTGTTAATGGGGTCAATGATCCTAGTGTTGTTGCTTGCTTGGTACTGTATGTTGAGATAATCTTGTGGCGGCCTGTGGGCCCTGTTCACTTTTGAGATTAATTGTTGAGAGCGGGAATCCATGGGTGTATGGGTTAGACGTGATGGTTTCGAGAGTTGTGTGGTATCAGCAAGGTTATGTGAGATTTGTATCTCGGGTTAGTGGGAATGGTACCTGTTTGTTGGTTTGTGTTTTGGGCTTTGCTAGTTAGCGAGTCTGTAGTGACCCCATCGGTTGTATGGGGGTAGTGTTCGTGTTGTGATTGGTTATCAATTGTGGAGTATGGTTTGTGAGTGAATGCTGGCAGCGTTTGTGTTCTAGAATAACGAGAATAACGTTGGTCAAATTGTCCTTCGTGATTGGGTTGGTATGATTGAGGTTGACCTTGTCGATTTTGAGTTGAGGGGATGAGCAGGCTTGTTGTGTGGCCATAGAGGGTGGTGATACCCTTAGGCATAGTGTTGATGCGGTTTAAATTTGAGGCGATCCAGTGAGATTCCAAAATTTGGGGATTTATGTAGAGAACTCCGTGTTTGGGGTTAGTAATTTGAGTGGCACATCAGTGTGTGGATTACTGAGTGTGGGGTTTGTTGAGTTGATTAGTCAGCTTATTGGTATTGTGTTTTGGGTTGGCATTTATCACCTTGAGGATAGTCGTGATTGTTGTAGACCTTGCATGTGGCTTAGGTATAACTGAAATTGAGTCATTTACTTTGACTGTTGGATTAATACAGAACATTACTTGTATTGATTATGTGTTGTATATGGCAAGTGTGTGTTACATTGCATATGCATTTGGTTTTGGAGGAGATAGGGGATGAACTCCCGGTTTAGGGGAAGAAAGGGGATGGACTTCTAAACCGAATCTGTGGGAGGGTTTAGGGGAAGAAAGGGGATGGACCTCTAAACCAGATTTGTTGGGAGGAGAAAGGGGATGGACTCCATTAGCATCACAATATGTGTGCTTATTGATAACCGGATTTGTTGGGAGGAGATAGGGGATGGACTCCAGTAGCATCACGTATATGTGTGCTTATTGATAATAGAAATATTTCTATTTGTTGTTAATATGATATAGCTAATATGCTTATCTGTGGTGAAGTGAAAAATGCTTTATATGAGTTGCTATCTCATTTTATTGTTTGGCCAGGTGTATGTTATTAAACTGGTTAAGTAAAGGGAGGCGAGATGAAATTGCAAAACCATAAATTTCTTATGCCTTATGTGTTGGTAGCACTGTATTTATTTCTATTAACTATCATTATAGAAATGTTATGCTTCGTGTTGGTTTTGGTATCACTGTATGAGTGATGGTTGTTGCTAGTGTTATGTTGAAAAGATTTGGAAAACAAAATTTTCCTAATGTTGGCCATCTAAGGGCATTGTTGAGAAATTGATTTAATTCAAGAGTTTTGAGAAATTCCAAATGAATCTTTTTGGTAAATAAACTGTGGATGATTTTCGTGTTTTGGATAACACCGTATTTGTGAAAAATGTTTACAAAAAATTTTTTTGAGTTTCGCATGGAAAATGCAAGGTTTATTTCGTAATGTCAACATTGAAAATTTGACTATCTTTGAGAAATGTCTCTTGAGCAAAAAAAAAAAAAAAATGTTTTCGTAATAATTACTCAAAAGATTTGCTTTGGTTACGTTGTTGAGAATTATGTGGTTGAGTAGTGACTTAGCTTGAAGCGCTAGTCAGTTGTTGGTAATTGTTTCATGAAAGGTTTGGTTTGTTAGGGTTTTCGTACCTAAATGTTGTCGTTTCGAACGTATTCCTTTAGTAAATCTCTTCCTTGGTAAGAGTGGCTTGACGGTTTGTAGTGAGAGCGGTTTCACTCCTGGTATTGGGGGGGTGTTGGTATTGTGTAATCAGTTGGCCTTGTGTTTTGGCGCATCCTCAATTTCGAGGACGAAATTTTTTTTTAGGAGGGAAGGGTGTAATGACCCAGAATTTCTCCTTCCGCTCGAGCGGGGGAGTTGGCGCTCAAGCGGGTCTCCAGGATGAGTTGTATTTCTGAGGCATGTGGACTCATTTTTGACATCCTTGGAGCGTCTTTATTTTATTTTGGGATTCTAGTTGAGGTGGTAATATGATGGTAATGTATGATTGAACCAAAGAATTTAATTTGGATAGTTATTTTACGAATAGCTGCCACTCTTTTTCCCTTTTCTTTTTCCACACTTTGAATTTGGATATGAGGTTAGAACCATTGGAAAGCTTATTTCCGGGGCTTCAATTTGGACACAAGAATGACCTAAAACGGAGTCCGGATAGGAGAGTTACACCTATTTGAAGTTTTGGAATTTGTGCTGGAACAGGTCCGCTCGAGCGAGCATTTGGACGCTCGAGCGAGCATTTGGACGCTCGAGCGAGGGTTTCGGGACAGCAGCTTTAAAAACGAGATTTTTGATCAGTTATTGATATTTTCTTTTCCCCTCTTCTTTCCCCTTCTCCTAAGTCCGAAACCCTAGCTCCAAACCCTTGAATTCCTTTACTTTGATCAACAACCCACCATGATTCTTGTATCAAGGATGAAGAACAAGAGGAGATGAACATTTTTTCAACCGATTGGAATTCGAGATTGCGTAGGATTCTTCTCTAGGTTTGGTTTCTTGCTTGGTTCTTGAGGTAGGGATTCTCCTTGATCTTTTTCAATACTTCATCTATAGATAGACATGTGGTAATTTTTGTATTGCATGAAAACTATATCATGTTGGATTTTTGTATAAATTCATGAGGTTGAACTTTGGGTTGGTTGTTGGTTTTAGATCCATGATTATTATATGTGTTTTGGGGCTAATTGGGTGTTAATTAGCTAGTTGTTGTTGAAAGGAGAGGAAACCCTAATATTTATTGATTTAATAATAAGATAGAGGGGTTTGATCTTTGGGTAAATACTTGGGTATTTGGATTTAATTGAAGCCATTATTGGTTATTATAGATGATTGAGGCATTTTGTTCAATATTGAGAAAGAGGGAGTAAAACCCTAATTTAATAGTTATGATTTAATTTATAAAATTAAATTGGAATGGCTTTGAAAGGAATGTGGTAGATTAAAATGAGTTTTGGCTTTGTTGCCTTTGGATTTGGTTTTGTGGAAACAAAAGGAATGAAAACGGTTTTGTGAAAACAAAAGGAAGCAAGATTGGTTTTGTGGAATGGGAAAGACACTTTGAAATAAGTATGAATGTTGGATTGTTGTATCTTATACTACTATGTTAGTATTAGTGATAAGTTGATAATCTCATGATAATTGAGTATGTTTATAGATGTACAATATACCTGCATCTAGAGGTTTTGTCCCTGGTCATCGGTGGAGGATGACACGGTTGCGTTGAATTGTTGTGTATGCATTACACCATTGATTGTTTGTGTATATGACGTTGTGTTTATATGCATTACTTGTGTATGGGAGGAGATAGGGGATGTACTCCACGGTTTAGGGGAAGATAGGGGATGTACCTCTAAACCGGTTAATGATTATGGGAAGATAGGGAATGGACCCAGGGTTGCTGCTTATATGCGCACCTATTGCAGAGATACAGCTCATATGCTTATCTATTGAAGTGTGATACAGCTCATATGCTTGTCCACCGAAGTGTTTGTTTATTTGATATAATATATCACCAAAATGTGTATCAGTTGGGAAGTATGGAAGTGAGTTTGATTGTGATTGTTACGATACCAACATGTGTATTCGTTATGTTATCAGATATGTTTAACTTGATTTGTTATCCCTGTTGAATTTGGAAATATTGTTAATGAGAGATGGAACCCTTGTTGAGTTATGTGGCCAGGTTCTGAGCCATAATTGGAAGGTGAATTGTGCCATAGACTATGTGTCATAGGCAATGTAGATATTCATGTCATGAAATTGTAATTGGATTATCTTGTGTTAATCATGTATTAGTTGCTACCCCTTGTCTTTTAGAAGTGTAAAGAGAATCAAACATTTTAGAAATATGTTCTAGAAAGGCACATCTGTTGTATGTGTGGAAATTGGAGAATAGTAGTGGTCTTAGTGAATTTATTTCCTAAGTAATTGCTTATGTATAAAAGGTTGGGTACGGGGTTAATGAAAGGAAAAAGGGAAAGATGAAACGCTTATAGCATTGAATGAAATAGTTGTTTTTGAGAAAAGTTCATATACATATATATTTTGTCTAAACTGTCACATTACTATTCTAGTATGAGAATGAGTGTGCATGATCATAGCTATCTGTACTGTTGTTATTGTTGAGGATCAAGTTGAGATCCCTACTGGACTATATGTTCATCCCACGTTGTTGAATCTTTTTCAGGTATTAAGCAGGTTGAGCTGCAAGATTTGGATCTACTTATTTGTTGGCCACGGGGCCTCTTTCTTGTTGGCGGAACGCCATATGTGTAAAAGGGTTACACCCTTCAGTTGTTTATTTAAAAGTTGTAAGCCTAAGGGTAATTTATTAGTTTGTTCATGAAACATTTACTTACATACGAATGAGAGTACTGATATTCATTGCTATGGATTGAATGTATGAGTTTATTTCCGCATATTATCTCTGAAATTGAATTAAGTTAATGAACTTGGTAATGACCTCGAGTAATAAAAAGTGGGGCGTGACAGGCCCACTGGCCGGCACCCTGGTTGTTGAATCGCGTTGTCTCGAGAGAAGATTTGAATAATATTAAGGATTATCAAATAAATATTATGAATTTTTTTTATTTTTTGATTTGTGTGTGGTATTGTATGTGTAATTTAACGATGATGAATCTTTTATGATCATTCTCATGTTATTTTTTTTATGATCCCTACCATTATTCGGTAAATTTTATTATGGTTTTCTTTTGGCTTGTAGAGTTTATTATGAATTTTATTTTAATGATTTAAATTATTTATTTTATAAATTTTTTGTGTATATTATTTATAAAAAAAAATTAAATTGATTCAATAATTATAATATTTTCATTTTATCTTATTTTTAAAAAAAAATCTATTTTAATAAAAATATTTGTTTAATTTTTCGAAAACAAAAGTAATAAAATAAAAAGATTATGATTATTGGTTCAACTTAATTTTTCTATATAAATAATATATATTAAAGACCCTACAAAATAAATAATTAGGATCATTGAAACGAAACTCATAATTGATTTCATGGAGAAGCTCAACTCTCCTTTAAATAATGTAAAGGAAGTTTCACTGTGCCCTAAACTATCACTCAAAATCAATTCAACATCCATTCTTTCGATTATATGAATTTTACACATAAACCATTCAATTTTGGATCAATTTCACCCCGTTGTCAACTGTTGTCTATGATCAGACAGAATTTGCTGACTTGGCATCATGTTTTCATTTAAAACTTCATTTTATCCCCAAAATTATCTATAAAATATTAATTAGACCCTCAAATTTCATTTTGTCCAGGGGTCTAATTGTTATTTTAGAAATAGTTTGAAAGGTAAAATGAAATTTGAGAGTCATATCAACAACTTCTGTTTAATTATAGATGGCGATTAATGGTGAGGATAAAATTAAATAGTCTATATGTAAAATTGATTTTATTAGAAGAATCAAAATTGATTTGATTTTTAAGTAATAGCTGTGGGGGCAAAATAATATTTTCTCAACAATGTGCCTCCTTCACAGGGTGTGTATCATATTATTCTATTACAATATGTATAATATAATTATAGCGTTTCAAAACAAGCACTAAATAATATGTTGTAATTTTATAACCAAAATTATTCCTAACATTTTTCATCATGAATTATTTGTAATATGTAACAAGCTGAAAATTTAAGTTGTTACTTAAATTTTATACTAGTATTATGGTTGTATGTGATAATATATTATTAAATAAATAATAATAAATACAAAATCTAATTTGGCATTGAATTATCAAATATGAGATTAATTAGAGATTATTATTTGGGGCCAAATTAATAGAAATATAGAATTATAATACTAGTTGGGCCAAATTAAAGTTAAAGATAGTTAATAAATAAATATAAAAGTAAGAGTAAATAATAATAATAATAATAATGGGTGTGGTAGTAAAATAAATAAATAATTTTCTATTTGTATACGATAGAGTGTAATTTAATTAGGAATTAATTTATTTATATAGTTGTATTAAAAAAAATTGGACCAGAATGTAATTATCTTAAATATTTATTAAAAATAAGTATAAATCTAATCGAATCTATAGGAGGATTCGCGCTGATAACGTTCTTACATCCCTATTTATAGGGAGGAGGTGATCTGTGTGGAAAGAAAAAGAAAGAAAGGAGGAAAAAGGAGAGAGAGGAAGAGAAAGGGAAATAGAAAGTAAAAGGAAATAGAAAAGGAGAGCGAAGGAACATCTGTGAGAAGGTAGTAAAAATAAGAAAGAAATAGTAAGAGTTAATATTAATATGGGTTATATTATACCTTGAGTCATCATAATATATTTTACGTATATTTTGATTTACCATAATTTTATGCAAATTATATTTTATTAGTTATATTAATACAAGTTATGTTTGGATGTTAAGAAAATCTTTGATAATGGAAAGAAATAGTGAGGTATTAATTTTAAGGTGAGTTATGTTATATTTTGAGTTATCATAATACATTTTACGTATATTTTGACTTACCATAATTTATTTTATATAAGTTATGTTTTATAAGTTATTATAAATTATATTAATATTTCAATTACGTGGGTTATGTTCTAAACCCTATTTATTAAAATGAAACTCAATGATATGTTTGTTTATATTTTAAAGAATATTTGACTATGACCTTATAAACAATTATGTTTTGTAAGTACCACCACGACAGTCCCATGCCTTGGGGGACTTAAATAATCATTGGCTTCTGTTTGACCACATTGTGGTCCTCTGTTGTCATGGATCCATTGACCCTCTGAATTTCTGTGCGAAGCAAAGTGCTGTACTGTCACGACCTAAACCCGCCCCTATAGGTTTAGCATCGTAACCGGCCAGTAATCCTTGGACTACCGAAGGCCTCTGAATAGATTAACAAAATTAAGGGGCTAGCGGAAGCAAATACATAATTATAGTTGTCCAATGAGCTGTGCTGACTTATATGAAACAGAATATTTAAAACTTTATATACATAACCAGTAATCATACATTATACCCACACACATTACATATTTTAAGTACAGCCCACGACAACAAATGAAGTCTTAAATAAACAGAACCACAGAACTTAAACACAGGACGCTTCGGGAACCTCCACGTAAGGCACAATGGTTGGCTGACAACAGAACACAGATCCAGACAAAAGCCTTCGGGCTTGAACTCCAGAATGCTCACCTATATACATATATATACTAACAGTGAGCTAAAGCTCAGTGAATAACATTAAGGTAAAGGGGTTAGTGAACGAAATCCGAATATATCATAACTAGAAAGCAGAACAAAGCATAACCATTCTCATGTCATAACATAATAATGGTACATCCCATAGAACACATCACAGAACGTCTTCCGACTAGAGTAATCGGTTCTGGATACCGATTAAACACATATCACCACAATGAAGCGGCTAACGAGATCTCGTAAACTTGTATGTCATGGACCCGCATTTCCATGTCGTCCCCGATGACTTGGGACTATCTATGGGTGCCATAATAGATTTCAAACATGGAATATTCGTTCACGAAAACAGATATCATTTCAGAAATCAGAACTTATCATATTTCATTTGGAACATAATTCATATGAACGTATCTTTACAATAACGTTACTCACAGTGGTTCCAGTAAGCGGTCAATCAATCCTCGAGTCTTGACCTACAATCACAAAATACATTACACAAGCACGTCTTATCATTACACATTCAGGTGGCCAACACGGCTTAGCTTTCATTACGTTGGTTCTTTTTCTTTCTTATCACAATGCTTAAAACACACACACTTGCAGTCTCGGAACTTAGTACATTCTTTTCGTAGTGTGTTTCTAATCCGTAACCTCCTTAATATGGCTTAATTAAGGTTTAGGAAAGCCTAAGATGCAATGAGGACGCCAAAACATGCCTTGGAACACTTAGTCAAATTTTCTAAAAATGAGGTCTACGCTCGAGCGTGGGTTTCCTCACTCGGGCGGACATGCAGACAATAAAGCTCCGCTTGAGCGTGCCTTTCCCCGCTCGAGCGGACTGTAAACTCTAAAAAGTACTGGATGCCAGATTTTCATGCTCGACGGGCGCTCAACCCACGTTTGAGCGTGGTGCATGAATTCAGGGTTCACGTTCGAGCGTGAAAGTCCCCACTCGAGCGTGGGTCAAATTTCTGGAAAATCTAGATTGACCTCCCAAGCTCAAAACTCGAATTCCAACCTTCAAAACACATCTCTTGGGCCCCAAAACTTGAGATAACATAGTACACTTGTAAAACATGAAGAATTTAGGATTATTTCATAAAATCATGGCCCAAGAGTTTGTTAAAAACTTACAATTTCAACTCAAAACATGATGAATGTTCATGAACACAATATGCATGAATTTTCTTGTATCAAACTTCTCAAAACATGGTCAAACACCACAAAACAACTTGAAACTTGATGATTTCCTTAAATGAAGATGAATTTCAAACATGCAAGAGAGGTTTCATGGAAATCATGCTCAATTTGTAAGAAAATGTACAAGCATGCATGAATTAACTCTAAATTCAACATCTTTGGTTCAATTCTTGTACATAATCACAAATTCTTCTTGAAATGATCTACTTGATGGTTAAAAGTCGTAATTAAGTCTTAAATCCTTACCTAGAGTCTTCAATTAGCTAGGTACTTGCACAATCTTTGATCAATTCAAGCTATAGCCTTCCATTCTTCTTCAATCTCTTCTTCTCTCTCTCTAGAATTGTGCTCCCTCCCTCTCTCTAAAATGTCTCACCAGATTTTTCCACTCAAGGGATGAAAGAAAATGAGCTCACAAATGAGCTTAAGGGCTGCATATAAGCTTATGGTGCTAAAACACATTAATTAGAACATAAGGCTTACCAAACGCGACTTAACGAATCAGACTTGATAAATTTTTAATAAAATTTGCCAAATGGTTCTAAAAATTCCAAATAACATATCAGTGTAGTCAATTTCGGTTTTGGATGCCGATAAGGCTTTCAATTTACATATTAAAGTGGAATTCCAAACAGATATTTCTACAAGTGACAGATAGAAAGCCAAATCTCATGCAATTTACATAATAACCCCGTAATTTATTTTATTCACTTAATTAACATCCTTAACTACCGATTAGTGGCTAATTGTGGATCGGGGTTATTACAGTCTCCCCACCTTAAAAAGTTTGGTCCTCCAAACTCAAGTTATCTTATATCAAAAGAAATGACACTCATCGAGAATATAACTGCAATTCTTTACAAAACAGAAGCATAACCATATTCATAAATATGCTCATAACCCAATCTCGACCTTAGCTTCGTACAGAAACAGAATCATAAATCATATACAGAGATTAGGGTTCGTATCAAAGCAGAGTCCCATACGCATTTAGATTTTAATCAGAAACAGATTCATATACATGTTCATATTCACATTCTTGCCCAGATTATATACAGACAGAAATCATAAGTCATGTTCAATCATACATAGTCCATCCGTTAGTGCTAACAGATTAATTACAAAGCATCTTAGACCGTACTTGTCAGTTCCATAAAGGAACCTCCGGCCGGGTGAGGATAATTTGTCAGTTCCGTAAAGGAACCTCCGGACTGGGAACTTGTAAACTTGTCAGCTCCACCTAGGAACCTCCAGCCGGGTACAGATAGCTTGTCAGTTCCATAAAGAACCTCCGGACTGGGTACGGATAACTTGCCAGTTCCATAAAGGAACCTCCAGCCGGGTGCAGATAACGTGCCAGTTCCATTAAGGAACCTCCGGTCCGAGTACAGAGAACAGATATTACATGATGCTAAGGATGTCACGAATACATAACGGAAATTGGACAATCATTCATTGTACAAAACATGGCACTTTAGAAAACAGATCTCATTTTATCACACAGAAAATAAATACAGTTGAACATAACTTTACTAAGTTATTACTCACATTACTTATATCAAATATTTATCGGACGTCATAAAAAGTTATCAAGAATGCCAGACAACTTCGTACATTAACCCCATAGCAGTAAACGGAATTCCGACGCAATCATTCATATACTATTCATCGGCCTCAGTTTCCACAGATTTAATTGTACTATATGCCAATATAGAAGCATTCCTACTGATTACATACACCCCCAGGTAGTCGGAGTTTATAATCAAACCAGTCTATTGTCACAAATCCCAGTAGTTTTGAAGTACAGTAATACCAAAGCAATCATTCTCTAGTCAAACAAGTTCAGGGTCGAAACGGTAATACCGGGTAATTAATCACATGTCATGTATACAGTATTCCCATATTCCCCAAGCATAAGTTACCAAATTCCATAATCTCATTCGCGTGTTTCCAATCGGTTATAGGTGTATGGTAAAAAGGCATTTATAATCACATAGTTCGCTGTTAACGGTTCACCTTCTTCCTAAGCGTTTGAGATTGATTCTAATTCTCATTCGGTTAGTTCCCTTAGCAGCACGGCCTTGTTATTCAATCATAAGCAATTCACAATCCCCCATAATGTAATCAATCAGATAATAGCTCTCAATAAGGGTCTCCTCAGATCAAATCAATGAAAGTTCAATCAGGTAATAGCAGATGCAAGTTCTACCCAGTCATATCAAATCAAAGTTCAAGCGTGAGTCATCAAACAGAAATTCTCTCAGGTAAACAAAGGTCTCCTCAAACCATAGTTCTATCACATTAGAGCAGGTAAAGGTTCTAGCCTTATTATTTCCTAACGGGGTATAATAATTCTATAGTTCATACTCCATTCACTTAGGTGCATAGTCAGTAGTTCTACAGTTGTTCCAAGTTCCTCGGTTCTCAAATCACATCAGAGTTATGTACCACAATAGTTCCTATCGAAGAGTTCAGGTCAAATACAATGTTACATTCTCCAAGTAAGTTCGCATGCGGGCGCACAGGTATGTAACTGTTCAAATCAAGAAGTGGGTTTCAAAGCGTTCATTAATCACAGTCCAGCCCCGTTAATTCTTCCAGGTTTATAATTCAATATAACGTAATTAGTCACTATCAATGTTCTCACTAGTTCCATAATAATATAATTTCAGTAAATGAAGTCTTACTTCTTCAGATATCAAGTAGGAAAATTTTCATTGGCTCAAATCGTTTAGTCTTTAAGTTAGTTCAAATCTTAGCGATCCTCTAATAATAATTTCCTTTTTAGCAACCTCGGTTGAGTTCTAAATGATTCCAACAAATGAGTTCCGTCTTAATCAAATAACACACAACATAACTGGTAACAAAACATGGGATGAATTGAGTTCATCAATCAAAATCTTTCAAAGCCTCTAGGGTTGTTTACTAACATATACATAACACAAAGGATGACATTCTTGACAGAATAGAGGAATAATCGCCCCGGAATCGAAGCACACCTGTTCATGACCGTCGGTGGCCGACCCGGAATCGGTTAGACAACCCACCCATACAAGACCATCGGTGGCAGAACATAACCCACCCGTACAAGACCGTTGATGGTACCATCCGTACATGACCGTCGATGGCAAAGAGATATCTCAACAAGGTGCCACATAAGCTTAATGTCCCCTAGCACGAAAGGACCTTTCAAGAATGTCATCAAAACAAGCTAACACTTGATACAGAAACTAATGGATAATCATTCATGCTAGATTAAATACTCTTCTAGAACAAAGCAAAGCAAAACTTTATCAAAACATTATAACACAACTTTATTTAAAAACAAACACTCCCACATAAACTCTTAACTTCAAGCAGTCCTACTTGTACATAAGTACTATCCTTAACCAATTAAATTATTTAAGCTTTCTCTTAGGTTTTGGGTAGTCTTTTATTTAATGCCCCAACTTCTCACATTTCCAGTAATTCGATGACACAGTCCCCGATAGATCTAGTGACATATAACATACTAGGATAACTTACTTTTCTTACAACTTTACCTGGAATTGCTCGTCTTTCCTGCCACAAAATTCTTAGTTTTCTTCCTTGGTTCACTTTTCACTTCCACACTTAATTCTCCCTTTTGATCTTGCTATGTGTGGTAGGATTCACTACTTTCGCTACGTTCTCTAGTACTTCTTCTACTTAACCTCATCATTCTGATAAAGACTCAATTTCCACTTCATTCATATATATATATATATTTTTTCTTTTCACCACCTCCTCCTATTGACAGAAGGGAAGGGTTAAGCACAAGAAAATGGTTGACAATACTTGGGTTGATTCATTGACTTAAATCATATTACAAAGCACATATCATATACAAGTAGACATACACACATAGACATATAAGGACGCTGGTAGGGTGACCTATTCATTCCCAAGGAATTTACCAAGAATTTCTTACTCGAAGCACGCTGGCCAAACGTGATTCCAATCAGACTTTCAAGGTCATTCTACAAAGGATACGGTTTACTATTCCACATAATAGGTTTCCACTAAAATGTACTATCTTACATATCAAATGACTTCTCTCGTCCTCAATCACCATAGTCCCACGCATCTCGTTGATCATCAAATTCCTCAATTTTCCCAGTATTCTCATAGTCCAGTTTAACATATAGTGCATATAGCTTCCATGAACTTCATTGAAGACTATAATTTTGCATAATACTATGTTTCCACAAATCAACATGCCTATTCTCACCAATGCTTTAGTCAAACTCTTGATTCCCTTATAACATTAGACATTTCACAACATTTCTGTGTCATTGTTACCATATCATAATTAGCTGGTTCGGGTACATGTATTTGCCCATGTTGCTGTTGTTTCAGATTTTCGATTAAGCCTTCAACCATTCTTTCTATTCGGCTAATTCTAGCGTCAGAAGATTCAGATTCGTCTACATTCCTTGTCCTTTCCATCGGCTACACACAAACAGGGTGCTTATTAATATAAGAAAGGTTCTCACTGTTCTCACATTTCATTTCATATCAGACGCATTTATACTTTCATTTCAATTCAGACATGATCCTTTACTTTCATACGTTCATGTTCACATAGATTCCACATTCGGTATTGAAATTAACATTACCTGTAATTCCACTTAACCTCTTTGATCATGCACAAAGGTTTCCTTTCAATTCATTTTCAATAAGGACGTGTTCATAATAGTTCATAAACTTAAACATGGTAATGCAATATCCTTACTTCATTTCTAATACATCCTATAGCTCATATGGACACGTGTGTGCAGTATAACTCGTGCTCTGATACCACTCCGTCACGACCCAAACCCGCCCCTATAGGTTTAGCATCGTAACCGGCCAATAATCCTTGGACTACCGAAGGCCTCTAAATAGATTAACAAAATTAAGGGGCTAGCGGAAACAAATACATAATTATAGTTGTCCAATGAGCTGTGCTGACTTATATGAAACAGAATATTTAAAACTTTATATACATAACCGGTAGTCATACATTATACCCACACACATTACAGTATTTTAAGTACAGCCCACGACAACAAATCAAGTCTTAAATAAACAGAACCATAGAACTTAAACACAGGACGCTTCGGGAACCTCCACGTAAAGCACAATGGTTGGCTAACAACAGAACACAGATCAAGACAAAAGCCTTCAGGCTTGAACTCCAGAATGCTCACCTATATACATATATATACAAACAGTGAGCTAAAGCCCAGTGAATAACATTAAGGTAAAGGGGTTAGTGAACGAAATCCGAATATATCATAACTAGAAAATAGAACAAAGCATAACCATTCTCATATCATAACATAATAATGGTACATCCCATAGAACACATCACAGAACGTCTTCCGACTAGAGTAATCGGTTCCGGATACCGATTAAACACATATCACCACAATGAAGCGGCTAACGAGATCTCGTAAACTTGTATGTCATGGACCCGCATTTTCATGCCGTCCCCCATGACTTGGGACTATCTATGGGTGCCATAATAGATTTCAAACATGGAATATTCGTTCACGAAAACAGATATCATTTCAGAAATCAGAACTTATCATATTTCATTTGGAACATAATTCATATGAACGTATCTTTACAATAACGTTACTCACAGTGGTTCCAGTAAGCGGTCAATCAATCCTCGAGTCTTGACCTACAATCACAAAATACATAACACAAGCACGTCTTATCATTACACATTCAGGTGGCCAACACGGCTTAGCTTTCATTACGTTGGTTCTTGTTCTTTCTTATCACAATGCTTAAAACACACACACTTGCAGTTTCGAAACTTAGTACATTCTTTTCGTAGTGTGTTTCTAATCCGTAACATCCTTAATATGGCTTAATTAAGGTTTAGGAAAGCCTAAGATGCAATGAGAACGCCAAAACATGCCTTGGAACACTTAGTCAAATTTTCTAAAAATGAGGTCTACGCTCGAGCGTGGGTTTCCCCGCTCGAGCGGACATGCAGACAATGAAGTCATAATTAAGTCTTAAATCCTTACCTAGAGTCTTCAATTAGCTAGGTACTTGCACAATCTTTGATCAATTCAAGCTATAACCTTCAATTCTTCTTCAATCTCTCCTTCTCTCTCTCTAGAATTGTGCTCCCTCTCTCTCTCTAAAATGTCTAACGAAATTTTTCCACTCAAGGGATTAAAGAAAATGAGCTCACAAATGAGCTTAAGGGCTGCATATAAGCTTATGGTGCTAAAACACATTAATTAGAACATAAGGCTTGCCAAACGCGACTTAACGAATCAAAATTAATCAATTTTTAATAAAATTTGCCAAATGGTTCTAAAAATTCCAAATAACATATCGGTGTAGTCAATTTCGGTTTCGGATGTCGATAAGACTTTCATTTACATATTAAAGTGGAATTCCAAACAGATATTTCTACAAGTGACAGATAGAAAGCCAAACCTCATGCAATTTACATAATGACCCCTTAATTTATTTTATTCACTTAGATTAGTGGCTAATTGTGGATCGGGGTTATTACATGTACGGAGCTAAGTGCTACACTATTGTGGGAGCCACGTGTAGAGTTCATACGAGCCACCTCTTGAGTCCATGCATCTGTTCTGTTCTGTTCGGTACAGTGGTTATGGTTATTTATTTACATAATCTTAGTTTTGCTACTTAAATGATTATTTGTTCAGACTAAGTTATCTTAAATATTTTAGTTACATAAATATCCATGGTTATTTTGCATCCTTTATACTCTTGGTATAATATTTCTCACTCTGTCATGTGCTTATAGATGTTTACCAATTTTTAGGAAATAATGCAATTCAGAAATAGCTTTTGGAAAATCTTAGATGCGGGGCTGCAGAATAGACACACACAGCACTTTTATGATATTTTTTATGTAAATATCGGCTTTTTTGGTCAATAAATTTTGTACTAAAAATAGAAGCTCCAATATTTATTTTGGTACCCTCACTTGAATATTATTTTCACTCGCGTTTATTAATTTGTTTAAGAACTGGCCGAAGGTAACTTCAGTTACTGGCCATCACGATACTTAACCCTTGGGTACAAGGAGCGGGTCATGACATAATATACATAATCACAATGGTTATAAATTTTGCTTTGGTTGCGTGCATCATAGATTCACCATTTGCAACTTTATCATAGAGTGAGTGACATAACGTACATCACAAATATTCTTAATTTTCATCACAAAATACAATAATCAATAAATATATTTTCCTAACTAACAAAAAAATTCATCACAAGATACAATAATAAAAAAAATTCAATGTAAAAGAGATGACATATCATTTTATGACTAACAAATTATTAAAAAAAATAGAATTAAATGTCATGTAAATTAAAATATAAAAAAAATTTGACATAATTATATTAAAATTATGAAATTTGATATATTTTTTTTTTAAAAAAATCTCCAAATTGATAAGTGTGATTTACCCAATAAATTAAGGTGACCCCATTTTTCTCCATAAATGATAAAATTCAGGCAGCGTTTTGACTGGTTGATCTAGTTGACCATAAAGGCCTCCTTTCCCGTCAAGTTTCTACTAAATCAGTTTGATCGTATCTCAAATTTTAAATGATGAATACATTGATCTATTTATACAAAAAAAAAATTCAAAGAGGAAATTTGTTAGAACTTTCTCTTACAATAGAAAGCTTCTGGGGAGGTTCAAATAACCTCAAGTTTAGCTTAGCTTGCTAGTAAAATCTCTTAATAATTTAAATTTTTACATAAATAACAAGTTAATAAGTTAATATGTTATTAGAGTAGATAATTAATTTTATGAAGACTAGTGGTTAGCACACGCGATGTGTGTGTAATTTAAATAAGTAAAAATAATAATAAAATTAACATCATAATATGTATTGCTTAAGTGGTGTGCACTCCTCTATATAATGTTTTTTTTTTTTAAATAGAGAAATGAGTAATACTACAAATCCATCTTTATCAATTTAGAAATCATTCAGAATATTTATCTTGTGGTTCAGATTTATTTTATACATAAACATCACTACACAAATTCAATCACGACCACACAATCTCATTCAGAATAAATTAAGAAAAATTAAAGATGAATATCTAAAATTATTTATAAAAAAAAATAAAGGACATGTATTATAAGAAAAAGTGAACAAAGATTTGAACACCAAATCTAACTTTCGGCATGCAAATCGTAGTAAGTATTGTGGTGTCCTTCAAACCTACCTCGAATGTGCAAAATAAGTTTTTAATTAAGGAGATAAAAAATATATATAATACCAAACTTAATAATTTTCCATGGAGGGAAGAAAGCTGTAACGCCCCGAAAATAATCCCACATAACTATTACATCAACCCATTTCCAAAATAAGATATTAACCATGTTCATTTACATGATTCCAAATGTTTTACAAAAGTAATCTCACATGCGATTATACCTTCATTGACAAACTAGTACATGAATCCATAGCATGTAAAAATCATTGAATCAAAAGAATATGGCCCTCAAGGGCTTACAAGTTCTAAGGCAATAGCCCGGTTACACAAAGTGGTCTCTCGGACCCATACACGTTAGCCCCTATGGCTTTACAAAATTTACAACAAAATAGGAGAGCTATTTACTCTCCACAAAAATATCCACGCCCTCAGTTCGGCAAGATCACCACATCTTTACCTGCACCAAAGTCCCATAGGGGTGAGCATAAAGCCCAGTAGAGAATTCCTTAACAAAGTATATACATTTATGTAATATAAACAATGTTAAATGCAAATGCAATACCGTGCAATGCCATTTCAAAATTATCACATACCATGCTTTTCTTGAAGATCACCATTTTTCTATTAACATAATTTCAATCTCGTCAATTTCCAAACATCTAGTTTTAATCATAAGGGGAGGTAAATACAACTTTGGTAATCCCTAGGCTAGTGTCTGCAAGTAGACTCTACGAGTACTACCAAACTGTCATTTTTACTGGTATTAACTGAAAGGCTCGACACCTATCCGTGCGGGTTTCTGGTCTTTCACCGTGGACAATCAGGCCAACTTATCAAATTCATCTACACACCTAACCGGACTTACCAACGTATTTACCCCATAACCAATTCCATAGTTCTCATCGCAACAGGATATTTCTCAAGTAAACGTTTTCCAATTCATTTTAAGAAGTGCAATAATGATGATAAATTAAATGAGAATATGATGCAATACATGATATCTCATAGCATTCCTCCATGGTTTCATTCACAATATTACATTCTCAAAGAGAGTCAAATTCTCAAACCAATGTTCATGATATGCAAGGTTTTAGAAAGGATCGATGCAACAATTACCATAGTTGACATATTTCTCCACTTTCAACAAGGTTTCTGTCACGACCCAAACCCGCCCCCATGGGGTTTAGCACCGTAACCGGTCAGTAATCCGTGATTACCGAAGGCCTGCTTAACAGTAAAACAGTAATACAGAGTACAGGGGCATGGCGGAAGCCAATACAGTAATTAAACAATGTCCAATGAGCTGTGACAGTCCTGTATGCCAAAAGATTTTCAAACATATACATATAAACACAGTACGGAATAGTACATATATCATTTACAAACATTCAGTATAGGGACCTAATCCCTATTAAACAGTACAGTGCAGTGCTATCAGTCCATACAGTTATACGGAACCGATACAGAGACAGACGGGGGAGAATAAAACACCCCTAAGACATAGCTTGATAGGCTCGGAACCTCGCAGTGAGGCAAAGTGGTTGGCTTGACAAAACTAAAGCTTGCCTGACGCTCCTAGCCGCGGTCTGGTACCTGTACACCTACATATATATATGAGCAGTGAGCTAAAGCCCAGTGAATAACATAATGCGTAAAGGGGTTAGAATGGATGTCCTTTCAGTATATTGAAAACAATCATTTCAAACAGTTATCAGTTGTTCAGTACAGTAAACAGTCATATGTGGTACATCCATAAGCATAACAGTACAGTAAACAGTAGGTCTAAAAAAACCGAACAGTCGTTGATGGCCAATCAACCAGTAAACAGTAGTGGTTCCAACAAGGGAACCGACAGAGATCTCTGTAACAGTAAACAGTCAGTAATAGTAGTGCTAAGGATGCCACAGTACAGTTCAGAATATAGGACATACATTCATTCAGTTAACAGTATCAGTTCAGAAAACAGTACAGTTCAGTTGTTCAGAAGATAATCATTTTGAACATATCTTTACACAATTGTTACTCACAGAGTTCTGGGCTACAGTAAGCTAGAGCGTCTCCTCAAAAGCCAACCCTACACAGTATACAGGATGAACACACACTAAGCTATACAGTTGGGAAAGATCAATAACTTAATCCCTAATTTGCCTCGGTGTGTTCTACGTCTATATCCTCATTAAGATGTCTTAACTAGGCCTAAGAATGCCTAGAATGGAATGAGGATGCAAAGATGCACTTAGAAAACATTTTGCAAAATATGCTGAAAATAGGCGCCTCGCTCGAGCGAGCTCTTTTTTGCTCGAGCGAACTTCCAAAATCAAAGGCCTCGCTCGAGCGAGGAATCGTTCGCTCGAGCGGTCTGTAAAAATGCAAAAGTACTGGATGTTCGAATTTTATGCTCGAGCCACCAATCCTTCGCTCGAGCGTGGCTCAGAGTAAACGTTGGTCGCTCGAGCGAGGAATCCTTCGCTCGAGCGAAGAAGCCAAATCTGGAATTTTCAGATTTGCCTTCCAAGCTCAAACCAAGCATTCAACCACTCTATACTCGACCTCTTGGGCCCAAATTCTGGAAAACACATCTCAACTCAATATACAACAAGTTTCAAAGCTCAATTTGAGAATTCAAAGCCCAAGGGTGAGTCAATTAAAACCATTTTCAAACCCATTTTTCATGAACAATGCTCAAATAGAACATGCATGGATTAAAACCATTTCAAAGCTTCAACTCTTGCTCCAAACAGCTCAATCTTTTCAAAACAGAATGAAAACATGGCTTTAAACATGATTATGAACATGCATGTGGCATTTGACCATGAAATCAACTTCAAACTCACTAAAACCAACATGCATGCAACAATTAAGCTTCAATCTCACATGCTAAGCTTAAAACATGACTTAGCTCATAAATTTAACATGAAACATGCAAAATCAACTCAAATATACAATGAAGAAGGTCAATGATCTACCTTAGGTCTTGTATTTCAAGGATAGACGCTCAATTGTGAATTCAATCTTCAATTCTACCAAGATTCAAGCCAATACTCTAGATGAAATCCATTTTCTTGTTCTCTCTCTCTCTAGGGTCTGTTGTACACTCAAAGTATGGCTGAGGGAAATGTTTTGATTAAGTGTATAAGGCTCAAAGATGAATAAACAAAGGCCCCACTCACAATGGCAAAATGGTAATTACGTCAAACTCTTTAATTAGCTCAATTTAATCTAATTTAATCATACCTAATCAGTTTTCAAATAAATATACCATAAAATCACATAAATTATGGTGATCATGAAACACTAAACAATTTTCAGTTCGGCCGCCGATAAGGCCTTCAATTAGCAGGTTAAACGTAAACACACGAACAGATAATTAAACAATCGAACAGATGGAAATGCAATACAATAGACACACTCAGTCAATTCAGTTCTAGTTTTCAATTAGTCTGTTCAGTATTTCAGTTGATTCAATTATCAGTCATAAGCAGTCTCCATTTCACAGTAATCAGTAATAAATCAGCGGTCAGTGTTTAGTCAGTAATCGGTAACGAGGGTTGTTACAGTTTCATCCAGTATTATAAAATAAATAAAACTTCCATCTTTCTTTCAATGTCATTCCACAATTAACCAAAACTTACTACAATCTATCAATAACATAATGATATGTTTCCAACTTCATGCACTTCCATCATTTCATCATTTCATCATTTCAAGGTTGTAATACAATTTTGGACAAACAATCTACGACTTTAACAATTATCATCTCTCAATTTAATATTTTTCATGCATCTAATAACAATTTAAAAGTAACTCCTCCATTTCTTACGTCTAGGAGATTTCCACATTTCTTTCCAAAAATGTGAACTCCACACTCACTGACCCATATTTACTCAAGAAAAAAAATTTATTCTATGGATTTCCCCATGTTTTAAAAAAGCCCCAATATTCTAGGTTTTCACAAAAAAAAAAAAAAAATAACATTGATCATCTCTTTCATAAAGTCTCACCTTACTCTTGAATCCTCACTCATATTGTCCAATAACTCAAGACAATCTTTAAAAGAACACAAGGTAGTGTTTATTTCATAAAAATCATCAACTTTTCTTTTGAAACGCCAAACCCATTTTCAAAATGGCAAAGAAAACTCACAAAATCAATTTAAAACTTACATAAACATATATATAACTCAAAGGAAACCCTACCTCAAGGTTTGGTGAAGAGGAGGATGAAACCATAGAGTCAAAGGATGAGAGGATCTTGGATTACCGCCACACCAAGTGAAGCCCTAGTTCTTGATCTTCAAGATTTAGAGGAAGTTGATGAGGATCTTGGCCCAAAGATTGCAAGAATCAAAGAGTTTTGGTGTTTTGGTGAGGATTTCTAGAGAGAATGAGGAGAAAATGGGGTTTAGTGAGAGAGAGAGAGAGAGGGAGAGAGAGAGAGAGAGAGAGAGAGAGAGAGAGAGAGAAGAGAGACCCAAAAATGAGATTCAATTCGGCCAAAAAAACCATCCCAAAAAAGAAAAAAGCCCCACAAAATATAGGAATCCTATGGGGCAAGGATCCTCTCCTTGGATCCTTTCCTTGCCTTCTTACATGGTGAGTCGTTGGGCTCACTTTTGGGCCCAATTTTGATGATCTGAACCATTCACATTTTAAGATTTGTTGAGTATATCATACTTGTAAAAAATCAAGTTGATCGGATATCGGAAGCTGTAACGCCCTCAAAATAATACAAATAACCCAACTCATAAGAGAAATGAATATAACATAATTGGTATGCTTTCACATAACAGAGTTCGTATTATAAAAGGGATTACATGCATTATACATTCACAAATGTTCATTCTGAATCTACAGCATGTAATGCAAATTAATAACAACAAATTAAAAGCCCTATGGGCTTACATCTTTCCAAGAGATATCTTGGTTATAATCAAAAGTGAGCTTAGCTCATTACATCTTAAGCCATTGGCTTTACAAAAAATATACAATCAAAACGAGAAGCTCTTGCTTCCAAAAGTTTCTCCAATGCTATTGCCTTGGTAGAGGTATGCCATCATTACCTGAAAATGTTATTCCCAAGTAGGGTGAGCCACAGCCCAGTGGAAACCATCTAACACAGTATATGAAATTTAGCAAAGGTATAAGTACACTATGCATATTCAAGGTCAAAGATAAAGGCATCCACATTATGTATAGTATTAAATTGCCAAACTCAATCATTAAGCCATTTCCTTTCATTTCATTTAACTACATAAGCCAATTTCATTATTGCTCAATAACCCAAATGAGATTACAACTCATTAGTTGTAGAACCACATTATCAACATGTAAACACTTCAAACTTTTCTTTCACAGATATTTCGTCCGCGGGTAACCGTCAAACGGGACCTATGTATTCTTTCATGGATATTTCGTCTGGGGGCAGTCGTCAAACGGGACCCATGTAAACGTAGGCTATACAAGCACTACCATTGCCATTTTACGGATATTTCGTCAGCAGGCTTGGCACCCATGTATAATTTCGGGACTTTCATCCAGGACACTCCGGCCAACTTAATTATAATGGAGTCCATCCCCTCTCTCCTCCCAAACAATCATTCATACATATGCAATGTATTTAATCACAAACTCAAATAATGGAGTACAGCCTCTTTCCACTTCCAAATAACCATACATATACAATGTACATAAATACAATCATATTCAATGACAAACACAAGTGATTAGTTTCAATTTACCTAATCCACATGCAATTTCTACAACAATCATAACTTTCTTCGACCGATAGCCCAATACAGTTATTTCTAAATAGATATCAAATCTCATAACAGATAGTTTATTTGAAACTATCAAAGAATGAAATAACACATAACCAATCCCACCATTCATATCAATACCCTTTTAATTTCACATTTTTAATGTCAATTTCCAGTATTTATACAAAATAATAATTTGATTCAATTAGGGCAAATCCCCTTTTTCCCAAAATATTAGTCAAGTGCCAAAATCATCAAATCGTACACAATACAACATCATTTTCAAACCCCTCAAGCATTTATTTCACATTTACCCCAAAACCCCTCTTTCTATTTTATGCCCAAACCCTAGGTTTGCCTTAAATACCCCCAAATCACATCATTGTTACACAAGATACTAATAACTAAGCTAAATATCATATGGAAGTGTAGAAAAGATCTCTACCTCAAGCTTCGATGAGAGAGAAGAGAGGAAAGCTTAAAAATCGACGGCGACGAAACACTGATTTTCCTTGATCACAATGTTACTGTGGACTCGCCTTTTTCTGCGCCCCGCCTTTCGGAAAGGGTTTGAAATGAAAGGCATCACAGTTCGGACTTCCGCGGTTCTGAATCTAGTCTCACAAGTGCAATGTGAAACTAATAAACACCAAAGAGTCAAAATCCGGCAAATCTTTTTGGAAAATTGATTTTAAAATTTAGAAAACCCTGACTTGTGCCAAAGGCCATGTGTCCGTCATCACCAAAGTTGCCTCGGCTCAGGAACTTGGGTACGAGAGGGGAAGGTCATGAATTAAGCACCCTCACTCGTCCGATAAAAAATCGGTCTCTACTAATCATGATATGATTTTTATAAACATTATGCGCTCTTATTCCGGTTATTAATCTAACCTTACTATGTGATGCGCATACATACAAGTATAGACTACATAGCAAGAATTGGAACATTTCAAGTCATGTTTGTTTTGCAAAAATGGTTTAAATTTGCCACCCTCAAGTGGGCTTAAAGTTGCGGATTTGCCACCAAACATAGTGGGCTTAAAACATGATTTGTCACAACAAAATGGGCTTAAAACGCACATTCGTTGAATCGTTCCAATTCAAACAACAAGCCTTCATCCACAGGCATTCATGTAGTTTATCACTTAAGCACATAGCCTTATGGCAAGCATGTTAATCATGGCAATATGGCAATCACACTTGTGCAAGTATGCTAAAGCATAAAACTCATCGAGTACTCCAAGCCAAAAACAAAAACTAGTAAAAAAGATGCATGATCCTAACTATACAAGATGCCTAATGCAACACATGCAATATGAAATTAATAGGCTTGGCTACTAATTTGGCATATGGTCAATTTGAACAACATGTTGTTAAACACGTATTCAAAGAAGATATTGAAATAACAATGCAGTTTGAATGATGCGCCGAGCCTCGGTGCATGCAAGACAAATGAATGGATGCAAACATGCAAGTATAAGGTATGCTAATCAAAATATGTCCCTAAGCTAACCATCGAAAGCGATTAAGTAAAAGGGAGAAAGACGCGGGGTTGGAAGACATGCACACACGCACGCACACTTATTACAACATTACGCCCTCACAAAGGAGGGTCCGAATAAAGCTAATCTAAGCTTAAGCTAATTAATACAAAACAAAATAAAGAAATAGCTAAAGATAAGCTACTTAATTATTACAACAATCAATTAACAAATCTACACTAATCAAATACATGTTGCGCTAATTAACTAAACTAAATTAATTAAGTAAAAAACCAACTCAAAAATAACAATAGGCATGTTGTCCTAGCTAGTTAAACTTGAGACGCATCAAATGCACATGTGCGCGCTTGTTTTCCACCCGGAATTCCACTGCTTTGCTATTGACTGCCTCTGTTTGCACAGTCGAATTCTGGTATGCTGAAAGGGCACTATTCTAAGAGTACATCAGTGGCTGGTCGGCCACTAATGGAGGCTGTCGGCCATGTGCCTGCTACAAAAAGGGCACTGCCGGCCATCAATGGGTGGCTTGCCGGCCACTGGTAAACAACTTCATTCTGTTGCAACAGAGCACAACACAGAGTAGGAAAGAAGTAATTTCACAGGTTGTATGTATTCTATGCCACTCCTTATCATCAAAACATCTCCAACGTGTGGTATTCTTGGCTCCAAAACCACCAACCAAGCATTTTTAATGCATGATGGCCAAAAAACCAAGAAATACAATTTCATTGTATGCAAAAACAAGACTTAAGACCACCACCCTATCATGTGTGATCAAGGGTAATGGAGACCAAGGAGATTGGCCCATTTCATCACTTTGAGTATGAAATGCTCCAATCTTCCTTGTGTTCAATATAACATCCGATTGAACACATGCAATGCAACACAATATACTTATCTTGCTCAAGTTTTACCTATCACTTTTGTTTACTCATTTTAGATTACCAATCCATTCCTTAATTGATTAGTCCAAAAGGTGAGTGTCCTCTAATTGAAAGTGGGCTTAAACCATAAGCACCTTGAACATGAAAGAGACCTCATGCCGTTGATAATGAACTCCCGAATGAATTAAACCATTAGGCATGGATGACTCAATTTCACACTCAAGCCAACAAGTGGCTTAAAGCCACTTTCAAAATAAATGAAAGAGTGAAGAATAGAGGGAGATTGCAGAGATTTCAGTACTGAAATGGAGTGCGAAATGACACTAAAACATGCAAGCAACTCATGCAATTCATGTTTAAAGGCACAAAACACTAAGCTAGTGAAGCCCTTTACACTACAACTATGCAAAACACTACTCATGCAACACAAACAGCCTAAAATAGAGCCAAGGCAGCCCAAATCAAAGGTAAAAACATGCTGGAAATAGGCTAAGATAAGCTATAAAAACATGCAAACGTATGGGGCAACTAGGCATGCAAGCAAGACAACAAGGAGGGGAGGCTAACCCCTCCAATTTTGGACTTTAAAATATAGTTTTTACCACTAAAAATCCTCTGAAATTCAATGGTTCGAAGGCCAAAAAAAAGTTGATTTAAAAGCTTTGAAAAGAGGCACAAAAGCTTAACAAACTTAGTAGCAAAAAGGGTGAACCACCCCCAACTCAAAAAAGGGCCTTAAACCACCATTTTTAAACCATAAAAACAGAGATTTTTGGAGGTCAAAACCATCTAAAAAACAACATGTAAAGATGGCAAGACAAGTATCTAAAAGAAGCTTAAAATACAACTGTTGTAGCTCTTGAAGACAAGATGCAATTTAGAGCAACAAAAAAAGCTAAATCAAGCCAAAATCCTCTTCTAGAGCTCAAAAAGGACCTCAAGAGACCTCAGCTCCAAGGTGAGAGTGTTTGGTTTAGTGTTCAAGTGCAAAAGTGTAGAGAAACTAGACTTAAGGCATAAAATAACAAGAGAGAGAGAAAGAGAATTTTTGTCTTCAAAATTTTCTAACCCTTTCACATGCAAAAGGGGGGTCCTACATATAGAAGATACAAATTCCGCTCACAAAGATCCAGCTACACATGTGTTAGAAGATGCATCAATCTGTGCAAACAACTGGCACAAAATATCACAAAATATCTGCTGGAACACTGCTGGCTGGCCAGGCACATCAATGGCTGGCAGGCGAAAAGCCATAGCCGGCAGCCCTCAAAAATGGGCAGTAGGCCATCACCAACCTCAATCTGAAAGGACTTAAGCATGGTCCAAAGATGAGGCCAAAAGGATGCACGGTTTGGAAAACTCAAACCTGTGGCGTTCCGTCGCAGACCTCAAGCACTTGGTGGGTAATGAGACTCGCCACCGGATGTACCTGCAAGATCATCCAAGTCTTAAAAGCCCATAAAAAAAATAGGGTGTCTACCGTTGCCCCTCTTTGACAAAACTCAGAGTCATGAAAGGACGCGAGTGAATGTCAAAGCCCAGAGACAACCCATTTTGACAAGGCCGTAAGACTTGGATAGACAATCAAGACAGCAATAAAAGGTTGCGCCCGCAAGCTGCCAGGGCAAGATGCAAATAACATGCATGATGCAAGAACACAACTTATGATCATGCAATGAGGTTGCACAATGAAACATTTAAATGCAAACGATATGCAAAGAAATGCTACAGTAATCTCATACATGAAAAGAAGTACACGAACCAAACCACATTTCATGCAGAAAGGATGTAAGAAAATTATGCAAGCTTAACTACGTATCACGTAAGAAAGGCAAAGAATAACACAATCCATCGAGCGCACCCGAGGTGTCAAACAAGATCCTAATGCGTTGCACGCAGAAGGAGAGAAGGGATGATGTGAACACAGGGACACACCCAAATGTTCCTAACCGGAGCGGTGATAAATATCGAAACATGTCCAAATATTTGTAACCAAAACAAGGAGTGGTATAAGCATCGAAACTCGTCCAAATGCTTTTAACCAAAACGTCCTAACGTGTCGCATGCGAGAGGAGAAGAGAGGGTGGTGCAAACACCGGGCGTACTCGAATGTTTCTAACCGAAAATGTCCTAACGCGCCGCAAGCGAGAGGAGAAGAGGGCGGTGTAAACACCAGGCGTACCCGAATATTTCTAACCAAAAAGGAGTGGTGTAAACACCGGGGGTGGTATAAACATTGGAGCACGTCCCAACGTTTCTAACCAAAAGGAGTGGTGTAAATACCGGGGGTGGTATAAACATCGGAGCATGTCCCAATGTTTCTAACTAAAAAGAGTGGTGTAAACACGAGGCGTATCCGAATGTTTCTAACCAAAAGGAGTGTGGTTTAAGCATCGGAACATGTTCAAATGCTTCTAACTGGGGGGGTGGTATAAACATGGGAGCACGTCCCAATGTTTCTAACCACAAAGGAGTGGTGTAAACACTGGGCGTACCTGAATGTTTCTAACCAAAAAGAGTGATTCGAAGGACAGGAATGATTTCACCTGGAACTCCTCTGAATGAACCGCACATATAATATCGTGCCTGTATAAGAAAGCAACTCAACAGGCATAACACAATAAGTGCGCATGTTCTATGCAAATGTAGGGATAGCATGTTCTATGCAGGAGATTGAATGCATGTTCTATGCAAGACGAATAATCATGGTATAATGTTAGGAACATGCAACACATGCGAAAAACAAAATGAGAGTATATTCTGTGCAACAAGAACTGTGATATGGGCTATGCCACTTCGGAATGCACATTCTATGCAATAGTATAGGATGCATGCAGTGATCAATAGTAGAAAATGCATGCTCAATGCAAGATTAACATGTTTTATGCAAGAGACCAAACGCATGCTCTATGCAAATGGGAAACAAGAGTACGTTCTAGGCATAATGGAAGAGTGAATGCACACTTATGCAACTAGAGTAAGAACATGTTCTATGCAATAGTTATAAGTGGAACACACAAGAGACGCATATTCCATGCAATAACAAAACGCATTTAGTAAGATCAATTCAAGAACAACTCCCGCTATACCTCTGGGAAGAGCTGTAATAAATTAAAAGGATACACCTCGCTTATACCGATAAGCAATGAACATCATATCCTGGAAGTGCGATCCCGAGCCTTCGCGGGGACATTCTGAACCAAACACTGAACATTCTTTTCACTTCTTAAAATCCAAGAACACAAAACAGACCAAGGGACACATAGGAAACTCATGGACACCTGCCGGCCACTAGGAGGAACCGCCGGCCACCTGCCGGCCACTTTTGTGCACTGCCGGCCACCAGTGTGCCTTGCCGGCCACTGGTGGTGCCTTGCCGGCCACCGATGGTCGGCCAAGGGCAAAAATGGTTTTTTGACTTGGGTCTTTAAGTATAGAGCATGGCACTTCATTTCCTCACAACCCCATGTCCGAAATTCATTCCTTTCTCTTTCTAGGTGTTCGTTCTCTTTAGATCCGTGCTTTTTACGAGTTTTTCAACACCCTATACAAACTTTATTCGCTAAACCCTCCTAGTTCTCTTTACTTTGAACCGATTGGAATTTAATTTCGATGCTTCTTTCCTCATTTCCACCATTCTAGGCTCATTCCCCTCGAGTTTCCCTCGAGTTCTATGCACTTTTCCTGGCTTTGACTTTTTCCGTCATTTTCTCTCTCTTAAGGTTGACTTTTGTTGACTTTTGGCATTCTCCGCCCATTTTCCTCATTTTCGCCCATTTTCTCACCTCCTTTCCAGATGGCGGATGATCTTCCGCATGATGGAGTTCCTCCGGAGCTTCCTCCAGTAGATTTCAATGCGGACTTCGAGGTCGAGCCTGAGGCCAAGCCAGAGCCATTACCGCTGAGTATACGCCATTTCGATTCAGTGAGGTATCATCCAAAGACACACATAGTGCCCACTGTAGGAGGCATCAGATGTTTTACTGACTTTGCCGAGGACGTGCCAGAGGACCTCCTATTAAGGGAGCCAGCGTCTCATTTATCGGCCATTGCTGTTGAGGTATGACAACTGTTTTCATGCATTAATGCCCTTATCTATTTTCATTTCTCGCACTATCTTCATCTATAGACTGCCGTATACACTGTATCGATCTGTTTGCATTTTATGCATTGCCACAGGGCGGGGTCACACGCCTTTAGGGGCTATGGTACGACGACTGCTCGAGATTGGTATGGTGAGCTCCTAGTTAGGGTTCATGACATCGTTGATGAGACAGGCTTCGGTCTCTTCTGCTCCAACCTGACTCGGGTTATAGAGAGCTGTCCTCTCTTGGGAGCACTGGTGGAGAGGTGGTGGGACACCACCAACTCCTTCCACTTTTCCACTACGGGGGAGATGACGATGACTCCCTATGACTTTTCCATGATTACTGGCTTAGGCGTAGGGGGTGATCTGATCCCTTTCGACCCTGATATGGGGGAGTGGGAGGCAGCATGGCTCGAGCTGCTTGGGGCACATCCACTGATATCCCAGGCAGGCATGGTGCGATACAGCTGGTTTAAGGAGCAGTTTAGGGGGAGTGAGCCTGAGACGATTGAAGAGATAGAGTAGTACACGAGAGGCTTCCTCATGTTCATCTTTAGTACCACCTTGTTCTCAAACAGGTGGAATACTGTGGGTCTGTACTTGCTGAATGCCTTGGTGGTGCTTCCTCGAGGTCAGTTTTATGATTAGAGCGGAGCCGGCCTCACCACACTGTACAGATATATGAGCTCCTGCTCCGGTCTGCGAAGGACTTTGGTTGGAGGCTACTAGCGAGCTTGGGAGGTACACATCTCAACTCCCTCTTTACACTTTGCATTTTCTGCTCAAGCATTTCATACTTTATATTTATTCCACACGTGTGCTTTTTGCTTTGCACTTTCCACAATTGTCTTTACTGTAAGCTTTCTGCCTTGCATTTTCTGCTTCTGTTCATACTGTATTGATAATATACACACTTCGACATTCTTCTTGCAATTATGGGTATACGCATACTTCCCGGCTCTCGCTCCTCAACCTATAAATGAGGTGCCATTGACAGCCCCTATTTCTCAGGTATACGACGGCCAGCTCCACCGTAAGACTCGCGAGTCTTTCATGTCTTTCCACTAGTATTTCGACATGGTCGCGGCATACAAGGTAACTCGAGACATAGTTATCATCATTTTTGCTTTCATACAGTTTTGATCCACACATTAGCAACTGATAGCGACTAACAATTCATTCACTTCCATTTCAGATCACATGGCAGCCCTGGCAAATGATGCCGAGAGGGCTTCAAGTCCGATACATTATAGCTCGAGGCATTTCCCAGCATCACATTCTTCTTGAGGGCTCGATCTGTCGAGCTTGGTTCCTGGGCTAGCGTTTCGCCCGTCAGACCTTGGACCTGCCTGCTTAGTTTATACCGATGACACCACCTGCATCTATGAGAACGACACACATCCTGACTTCCAATGAGGTGATCCAGTTCATGATAGGCCTAGAGGCAGAGTACTTCCGTGTAGAGGGCGATTATGCAGTCTTTATCCAGACACACTTGATGCCACCTCTGACTGGCGTTCGCGGGGGTGAAGGAGCGAGAGCTCCTGCTGTGAGGGTGAGTCGCAGAGCGAGTCAGGCGAGTAGGGCCCGTAGCAGAGGGGTTTCCTAGGCGAGATAGGAGACTGGCTGGCCAGAGCTTCCCACTACACTTACCTGTTGGCGGCATACCGGAGAGGTTTACTAGATCCCTATTGAGCCTGCACCAGCCGGGCACGAGCTTGTCAGGGTTCGAGGCTCGACTCCAGTATGTACCACACTTTACATTTTCCATGTCAAATCCATTTCAGTTATGCTTATAGAACACTAATCCTCTCAACACACTTGCAGGCACCTATAGAGTACACCGGGGAGGCTCTCGAGCTAGCAGCTTCCCTGATGGAGATGGTGCAGAGGTGCATGAACCTGCTCAGCCTCTACAAAATTTTGGTAATTTCCTCCAGTTCGCATTTCATGTCATTAAATTTTCTACCGATACATTAGCATCTCAACTGTAATCTGTTCCACACTGCAATGACTTGATACATTGCACACAAACACTACATCTGACCCAAATTACACTGATACACTGCATCTGAATTCATACACTTGTCTGACACGCATACTGTGGCTAACATATGACAAATACCTTTTTAGGTTCCATTTGTTCCGATAGCATTAGTGGTGGCTGCAGCAGGACCATCAATACCTCCTCCGGTGGCAGAGAGGAGAGAGAAAGAGACTCCAACACACAGTCAAGGCCGAACTGGACGCACCCGAGCTGAGAGTGGCCTTTCAGAGCCTATCTTGGGCAACGATGACACTGATACTAGTGAGATCGAGGAGGCGGCAAGTCGGCATGCAGAGTCGTCCGAGAGTGAGGACGATGATATTGGCTCAGGTTCTGAGAGTGGGGATGCTGATGGCGAGGAGGGCTCTGAGAGAGGGAGTGGAGATGGCTCCGGTTCAGATTCTGGCCCAAACTCAGACAGTGGCACCGACAGAGACAGCGCTGTAGAGTCCGCTCCACCGAGGAAGAGGACGAAGAGGGTCTCTAGATCCTGAGATGGATAGCGCTGATTTTTGTGTTTGTTTTTTGCTTAGTTTCTTTTTGCTAGTAGCGTTAGCACTTTGTACAGCCTTAGACGGGTTTTATTTTGCTTTAAAAACCTTGTATTGCACTCTTGTAAAAAGTAGTCATGATCGGAATGAAAATTAGCCTTCATTTGAAAAAAAAGTGTTGTACTTTTGCATCATAAGCACCACATTGCATGAGATTGAGATAAATTTGACATTGAAAACCAAATATTTGTATTGTCACAACAGTTTAAATCAAGTAACGAACCAATCAATGACTGAAATAACAAATAGAGTAAAAAAACTTGAAAAACAATGCAACAACTCGACAAGCAACACAACTACTTGAAAAACAATGCAACAACTCGACAAGCAACACAACCACTTGAAAAACAACGAAACAACTCGACAAACTAATTAACGAGAATACAACTCGATAAGCAAAACAAAATGAATTCAACTTAATGAACAAGTTCAAGCTGAAACAGGACTCAAAACAAGACCTGGGAACACACAAAATAGAACAAAACTACTGCATACAATTGAATCTTCACAAAGGAGGGCAGCAGGCACAAAAGGAAGGCTGCCGGCTATGTGGGGTGGCCTACCGGCCATCAATGAGCCCTTGACGGCCATCAGTGAGCCACTGTCGGCCACTAATGAGCCTTGCTGGCCATCAGTGCGCAGAACCTCCAAAATGTTGACACCTGGCCTCCACTTCCTACCTTATCTTCTACAACAGTTTTAGCTTCGTGATTTCTTCATTTCAGCTGCTGTTTTGCCACAAATGGAGCCATTCTTTGCTGAAAAACTCTCAAATTGGATTGCCACTTTAGATGGCTCGGAAAAGGTGAATTTCCGGAGTTTTGGGATAAATGCACTATTCTCGCTAAGTCATACCCCGCTGTGTTTTCCATTCCTCCACGCCACGGCTAGATATTGGAACCCGGTTACACATATATTCAGCTTCATGGGACAAGAGCTATGCCCCATAATTGAAGAATTCCAAGTTCTGATGGAATTCCGGCGTGACAAGGAAATCCTGCCCCAATCCCGTTTTGGCCACATCCAAACTTTAGGAAGGATGTGTGGGCTCACTTTACAGGAGGCTCGATCATTAGTTCACAATGGAAAGCTGGATATCCCCAGGTTAATTCATCGATTTTCTGACGCCGGTGGCCGCGGCGACCGTCTCTGGCAGAGTTTTTGACAACATGCCCTATGTTTATGTATGTTGGCTCATTTTCTTCTTGCCCCGGGTTTCGAAGGGTCTACCATTCGCTTGATCGGAGTGGCCCAAGGTTTGAAAGAGGACAAAAGCTGTGTTGGCTTAGCGCTAGCCGAGTCTTTGATAGGCTTAGACGCCTTCCATCGGTGAGAGACAACCAAATTGGTAGGGAGTCCACTACTCTTGCAGGTACTGTTTCCCACCCTATCTCACATGTGTTTCTCACATCACTCGGCCCTCAGGCTCTGTTTTTCTCTCAAAATCTTTTCTCACTTTTCCCTCTCAACACACATCTCTCTATTCTTTAATCTCTTTTATTTTTCATCCCTCCCCAGATATGGCTCATGGACAGGTTGAAGGTAGTGAACTCTTTCCCTACGTATTCAGCAAGAGGCTATTTATTTCGCCACCAACTAGTTGATTTCCCGAACGAGGGGTGGTGGTGCCATTGGATGTGCAACAGGTTCGCTGTTGACATTGCTTGGTGTTGCCCCTGGTTTAATCTCCCAAGATGAGCTACAACATATCTGGATAACCTGGCATTCAGTTGATTGGCTTGACATACTACGTCTTCTATTTTTCATTCCGGTTCAGACGTCAGTTCGAACACGACCATACTTGCCCAGAATAGGGGGTAGAATACCCGGCTTCATTTCCAATTCGAGGTTCACAACTAGCTCGATATCCCACTGCATGGAGGACAAGAGAATTTCTAGCTCCCGCTCCCAATTTCAGTTGCGCCCTTTTCTGGCGAATGCATAGCTTGGCTTGAAGATGAGGCGCAAACCGGGTCTCCTTTAGCATCTGAAGCTTCCACAAGCTTTGGGAAGGGACGTAGGAATACCTGATTTATCTATGCCCCCAGGTCTATTGCTTTGATTTGTACTTTCAAGTTTTCCTTTTGAATGTAATAAAAAAACAACTTTGATTTGTATCGAGAGTTGGAGAACTCTGTATTGAAATCAATGAAATTGGTGTTGTTGGCACTGAAAATTTTCCTTTTGGTCCAAAAATGGTCTAAGCTATAAAAAGATTAATTTGAACAAAATCAACTTTTATTAAAATGTTTCAAAACCGTTTTCGATAAGGATCTCAACTTGACACACCTGGGATCTATCCTCGAGATGTACAACCCCGAATCCAGCAAATGGAAAGTTGTCCCTTGACTGAATAACACTGCTCAACACTGTAATCAGCTCTTCTCTCAGGGTAAGGATCACAACTGAAATTTTAGATAACGAGCAGACGAAGATGCCTTGATCAAACACATGGACACAGTTGATTTGGAAGTGTTTATGGCTGGACTTCAGAAGGAAGTTGCCTATGTATCTCGAAGATGGGAATCAAGCCTTACGTAGTTTGGTTCAGGTTCACTCGGGTATTAACACTCTCCTTTTGCGCTCTAACTTTTGCCAAGGCCGCCTTTTCCGGATTTTCAACCTCATGAGCTCAGTTTTTCTTATTTCAAATTTTTTGTGCTCTAACTTTTGCCTAGGTCGCACTTTCAAGTTTTCGGCCTAGCGAGCCACTCAAGGATAGTATTTCTTCAACTTATCCATATTATTTGTTTGGGAGAATTCTAGACCATCTAAGTCCATAAGAATGATAGCTCCACCTGACCAGATTGACTTAATGATGTAAGGACCAGTCCAATTAGGTCTGTACTTGCCCCTAGGGTCATGGATGGGAGCTCGGTTATCTTTGAGCACCAAATCCCCTTCCTTCAGATTCCTGGACCTAACTTTCTTGTTGAAAGCCTTGGCAATTCTGCGTTGATAACCTTGGATATGGTACAGTGCTTTCAGTCTTCTCTCGTTGAACAACATTAGTTCCACGAACCTGCTCTGCTGCCAATCCGCTTCTGCTATCTGGCACTCAGCCATAACCCGCAGCGATGGAATCTCAACTTCAATCGGCAGAATAGCCTCCATCCCATAAATCAGAGAATACGGAGTTGCCCCAGTAGATGTCCGAATTGATGTTCAGTAGCCCTAAAAAACAAATTACAATTTTTCTGGCCAGTCCTTATAAGTCTCAACCATCTTCTGTAGAATGTGCTTGATGTTCTTGTTAGCGGCCTCAACAGCTCCATTGGTTTACGGTCGATATGTGGATGACTTATGAAAAGCCACGCTGTACTTTTCCAACAAGTCAATCACTTCTTTCTTGAAGTGGGAACCATTGCCTGAAATGATCTCATTCGGGACCCCATAACAACAAATAATGTTATTCCTGATGAACTTGGCTATATGCGACGCTTTCAGCACTGCATAGGATTAGGCCTCAACCTACTTTGTAAAGTAGTCTATTGCCACCAGGATATACTCATGCCCATTTGAGCCTTTTGGCATAACTACCCCAATAACATCAATTCCCCAGACTAAAAACAGCCATGGTGAAGTCATGTTGTAAAGCTTCGACGACGGGATGTTTATGCGATTTGCATGAATTTGGCATTTGTGGCATCACCGAACAAAACCAATACAATCCTCCTCCATGGTTAACTAGTAATAACCCTGCTTGAGAATCTTCCAGGCTAGCATTACTCCGCTCATGTGCGATCCGCACTCTCCTCTATGGATGGCCTCCATTAGGCGCTTCGATTCTTCCGTATCAACACACAGCTTGTGCATTCCCAGATGGCCTCGTTTGTACAACTTACCCCGCAGATGATAAACTAAGCAGCTATTCGTCATATTGCCCTTTTATCTTTGGTATTTGCCCCTGGTGGATAAGCCTTTTTTTCCAAGAACTTCCAGATATCATGATACCAGGGGTTTTGATCTTGCACTTCATCTATCGCGGCGATCAACTCGTAGGCCGGCACATGCCTCTGTTCAATAATGATCGAACGCATCCGGACTCCCAAAGAGATGTCTATCATAGAAGATAGAGTTGATAAAGCGTCAGCAAACCTGTTGTTCTCTCTTAACAGATGCGTGAAGGTTAGCTTCTCAAACCTAGGAATCATAACATCCAGGGCTTGGTGATAGATTTAACCTCCCAGTCTCCTTTTGCTTGAGACACAACCAGGTTCGAGTCCCTGATGATGTCCAACCGTTTTGCCCCCAGTTCCAAGGCGGCTTCCAAGCCAGCGATACATGCCTCATATTCTGCTTCGTTGTTAGATACCTTGAATCGGAGTTTAAAAGCTAAAGGTATATGGGAATTGTCGGGTGCTATCAGCAACACCCCTATCCCATAACCGTACTAGTTAGATGCTCCGTCAAAGTACATAGTCCAAATCTCTTCCTCGACCTGTAGAATAACTTCATCTGGGAACAGATATTCTACTGCTTTGTCCCCTTCCACTGCATGATCTACCAGGAACTCAGCTACCGCTCTCCCCTTGACAGACTTGCGAGTCACGTACTTCAGATCAAATTCGGAAAGGAGAAACAACCAACGGGCTAGCCTACCCGTAAGCGCTAGTTTCTTGATGGGATATAATATTGAAACCAAAATTACAGAGTGAGCTAACAAGTAGTGCCTCAACTTCCTGGTAGCCCATACCAAGGCTAAGAAAGCCTTCTCCAGCGGAGTGTAGCGGATCTCATATTCTAGCATCTTCTTGCTCAGGTAATAGATGGCCTTCTCCACTCTATCCTCAGATTCCAACGCAAGCATACAGCCCATAGTCATGTCGGTTACTGACAGATACAAAATCAACGGCTTCCCTGGCTCTGGTAGTGACAACACTGGCGGGTTTTGAAGGTACTGCTTGATCTGTTCAAAAGCAAACTGGCATCAGTCATCCCATTGAAATTTCTTTCCTTCTTCAGGAGACCAAATAGTGGTTCATAAGTCAAGGTTAATTTTGCGATAAACCGTCTTATGAATTACACTTTACCCAGAAAGCCTCGCACCTCCTTTTCAGTACTTGGTGGTGGTATTTCTAAGATGGCCTTGATTTTGGAAGTATCAACCTCAATGCCCCTCTGTGTGATCAAGAACCCCAACATTTTCCCTGCTGTGACCCCAAAAGTGCATTTTTGTGGATTCAGCCTCAACCGATATTTTCTGAACCGTTAGAAGAATTTCTTCAAGGCGTTGTAGTGGCCCTCTCTTTCCTTGGACTTGACAATCATATCGTCCACGTACACCTCAACCTCTTTGTGGATCATATCATGCAGGATCGTGGTTGTAGCCCATTGATAAGTAGCCCCAGCATTTTTCAGACCGAACGGCATCACCATGTAGCAGTAGGTTCCCCACGGCGTGGTAAAGGCAGTCTTCTCTCTGTCCTTGGGTGCCATCAAGATCTGGTTATACCTGGAAAACCCATTCATAAAGGAGAGCCACTCATGGCCTGCGGTGAAGTCCACCAACTTGTCGATGTGCGGCAGAGGAAAGTCGTCCTTCGGACTAGCTTTGTTCATATCTCTGAAATCCACACACATCCGAATTCTGCCATCTTTCTTCGGCACTGGAACAATGTTGGCCAACCAAGTAGAATACTTAGATACCAGCAAGAATCCTATGTCTATTTTCTTGGTGAGCTCTTCTTTAATCTTCAAAGCCCAATCCGGGCATATCCTTCGAAGCTTCTACTTGACGGGTCGGGCCTCGGGGTCAAGAGGGATCCGATGCTGTACAACTTCGGACTAGCTTTGTTCATATCTCTGAAATCCACACACATCCGAATTCTGCCATCTTTCTTCGGCACTGGAACAATGGTGGTTGGCCAACCAAGTAGAATACTCAGATACCAGCAAGAATCCTATATCTATTTGCTTGGTGAGCTCTTCTTTAATCTTCAAAGCCCAATCCGGGCATATCCTTCGAAGCTTCTACTTGACGGGTCGAGCCTCGGGGTCAAGAGGGATCCGATGCTGTACAATCTCATGATTGATTCCAGGCATGTCTTCATAGGACCACGCGAAAACATCTTTGAAATCTTTTAATAAAATGACTAAGCGCTCGCGTTCCTCCGAAGACAACATGGACCCGATCTGGACCAGACGCGGATCCTTCTCAATACCCGCATTAATTGCAACGATTTCATCAACAAAAGGTTTTACAAACCTCCCATTCTCTCGATCAATCAAATGTTTCAAAACTAGAGGAATTCCTTCCTCGTTGTTTTTATCAAAATTTTGAAAGTCATGATCAATGCAATATACAAGTGGCACAAAGAAGTACTCGGAAACAGCAGTGGTACCACTCTTATTCAAAGCTTCCAGCTCATCCAATTCCTCGGTTACAACCGACTCAAAAGAAAACTAAAAAGACAACCTGGACAAAACAATGGCATCCGGGTTATCAACCCCAGGAATACTGGACTCTGACTTGAAAGAACTAGAATCTGATTCTGATTCCACAGACTCTGTGGAATTAGATTCCGGCTCACTATCCGATTCAAAATTACTGGACAAAAAGCCCTCCTCTAGCTACCAAATGAGAGAGGGTGCAATAGATGCATCTAGAATACCACCAGAAGGGTCCACACTTGATTGATCTCCGATCATGGAAACAGTGAAGTCGTTCCCCAAGTTCTTCGGTTTGATCTGAGGATCCGAAAGGAGACATGCTAGCGCTGCTCCTATCTTAAGTTCACTGCCATTGGACTTATCCTCTGTACTCTGTTTTGCCTCATCAAGCAAGTTCGTCTGTTCCTCTATAGCTTCATCCTCTTGCAGCTGTAGGCCGAAGAAAATCTTAAAGCCGGGCAAACGCCATTTCTCAGAGTTCAACCATGGCTCAGGAAAGCCCCAAAATAGGAAATCCTCCCTCTCCCGGACAAAGCGGCCATTCAAAGTTCCCTGAATTGGTCTGTGCACAAGCTCATAGTGCTTCCCACTTTGCTTAGCTTTGACTCTTCCTGCCATTTCCTTCCATTTTCTCACCCACTCCTCTTTGGTTGGCATGTAGCCTAAGCCAAAGGCATGAGGGTTATGTGGCACTTCGGCTAGTGCGGTAACGCCCTTCCAGTCGCTCTTTCCTAATCCCATCTCGGGTACATGCTGTAGCTTATCCATGAGGTAGACTGACTGAGCGCTAACATACAATCCCTCATCAATAGCTAAGATGTTTTGCACCACCCGGGCCTCAGCCAAGGTAAAACCAGACAAGAATACATCCTCGTTGCCATGTACAATCTTGAGTATTGGTGTAGTGACCTCCGGCGAAGGATGTATAGAAGAGTTCCCAAAAACAATGGCTACTCCTTTTCCAAGAGGGTATTTCAACATTTGATGTAAGGTGAAAGAAACAGCTTTTACTTGGTGCAGCCACGGCTGTCCAAGGAGCAAGTTAAAAGTGGCCAGAACATCCAAGACGTGAAACTCGATGTCCTGTTGTGCCGGGCCAACCTGTGTTCTGATCTAAACTATTCTCATCACCTCTTTACTCGTGTTGTCGTAAGCCCGGATCACCTGGGTTGTAGGTACAAAGTCTGCTGGCTTCAAGCCAATAGCATAGGCCGTGAGCAACGGATAAACATCAATCGCAAACCCAATATCAACTAGTACAACGGGCACCCACTTCTCTCTGCATTCAACTGAGATGTATAGCGGTTTGTTAAGCTCAGAGCCCTCAGGCGGTAGTTCCTTATCCGTGAAAGTCAAAGTCGGTGAAACACCTCCCAGGAAGACAAGTCCCACTAAATGTTCTGAGGTTGTGTCGATAGATAGCTTGGCCTTATCCATTGCAGACAATACAGCTTGCTGGTGTACGCGCGAAGCCATGAGCAACCCCCAAATAGATATGTCCCCCTAAATCTTCTTCAGCTGCTTTAGTACAGCTTCTTCTTCTAACAATTTCTCCATCTGTTTCTCAACTTCCTTATCCTTTCTAGATGCTTCTGGTTGGTCCAGGTGTAGGGGCTTGAAGTACCGCCCGCTCCTAGTCATGTGATCCACTTCCTCAGAATACCAGGTATCGTCTGGCAGATTATGTCCCTAATCTTCATCAGTATGAGCAAGATGCAAATCATCATCTTTCCACCATATTCCTCCAATGATCAACAAGCAACTGTCCGGTTCCACTATGAGTATTCCCGTATCCACATCACAATCATTCCCCATAGGGCCTTTGGCTTTTTCAACTTTATAACTATTCTCAGTTCTTTCCTGTTCAAACAGCTTCAGTGCGGCCTCTTGCTCTGTATCAGTTGTACTAACACTACTCAATTCTTGAGCAAAATTTTTAGTACCGGTGCTCTCCGGTAACTTTCCCTTGTCCTCGGCCATTATGGCCCTTGTAGCAGTTCCTACTTCTGGCTGTTCCAGCTTTGGTTGAAGTCCCTTATTCACATCAGGTTCATCACTGAGCCATCCCTAGTTGTCTGTCAACCCATTTATATCAAACCAGTCAATCTGTACACTCTCCAGATCTTATTCGTCGAAGAACTGCAGATTGCTGATGTCCTCCTCGAGGTCGACTAAGTCATCTAACCCCTAGCTTGGTCCATCCTCTCGAACCACACTGACCTCCAGCCCTGTTGGCAACTCCACCGCTAGTTTGGCCTGATTGGTTAGCACAATGCAGCGGCAAGGGTCGTATTCTTCTTCATATGAGTCCACAGAGCCTTCAGGCGTTGAACTGACATTCTCATTCTCTACCAAGGTTACCCCGCCTTCCTCTTCCACAGTCACCACTACAGGTTTGGGTTGGGATATGGACGCGCTCATCATGCACAAGTCTGTGTTTTCCAGGATGAATAGCACTGGCTTGGGTAGGTGGGAGGGGGTGATGTATATATTGGATCGTAAGGGACGGCCAGTGTATAGATGAGATTTACTTGCCGATGGGGAGGAACCTGGTTATGTGGTAGGAGGAGATTTGTAGTGACGTTAGGCTTTTGAGGAGGCGCTATCACCTTATTGTCAGTGAGATCCTGAATCTCATGATGCAATCTAAAGCATAGGTCAGTGTCATAACCATGCTATTGGTAGAAGGCGCAGTACTTGGCCGGGTTATGTGTAGGAGGGAAATGATTGGGTAAGGGGCAAGGCTCTAGTGGCTTCAGATGCCCTTTTTTTATTAGGACTCTCAGGGCTGTGGATAAGGACATGTATAGAGGGGTGAAGACCATTTGGCCTCGGGGTTGGTGCTTCGCAATTTTTGAGGTTGTATCGGATGTACCGGCAAAGGGATTAGTTTTCGGTGTGGTGGTGACCATACCGACATCAGAAGGCCTTACAGCTGCACTACTATTCGTAGCCGCATTGGAATTGCATATGAAAGCCATCTTGGGCTGCTCTTTCTCGTGGTCTATCAAACCCTGCTTCATTGCATCCTCTATCTGCACCCCTATTTCATAGAGGTCAGCAAAAGTAGGCAAAGGTATAACTATCATCTTCTGTAATAGTCTTGGTTGCAGATTACGGACAACCATTATGATCTGGTCCTTTTCAGCTGGCCGAGTGGTCATCATGGAGGCCTTGGCCCTCCACCGAGAAACAAAATTGGAGAAGCCCTCCTTCGGTTCTTGGCGAGTTGCTTCGAGATCACAAGTTGTGACGTCGATTTGAGTGTTGTAGGAGTATTGAGCAATAAAGGCCTCAGCCATCTCTTCCTAGCTCCTCTTCAAAGAGTCTTCAAGTTTAGCATACCAAGTGGCCGCGATACCTGACAAGGTCCGACCGAAGAGGGATAACTTCTGCAGTCTAAACAGGCCCATCGGCCGCAGAATGTCTAAAAATAGCCACAAGTGGATCATGGGATCACCCGAGCCATCAAAGCGGTCTATATGCGGCATTTTAAACCTATCTGACAATGTCACTGCCGAATCTATATAGTCGTCCTCTATATCTAGGATCGAATTCACACCCTGAGCTCGTTTAAAAAGCTTCTCAAGCTTGCTCACTTTCAGTGCAGTAGGGTCGACCTCAAACTCAAAAGGTGCCTCTGTTGGGTAAACCGGTGCTTTGGAAGTCTGGGGTAGAACTGGCTCTACCGGAATGTCCATATTTTCCTGGACATTAGTTGTAATCCCGAGTATTGAAACCCTGACTGGTGGTGGATGTGAAGCAGAAGCTGCTGCTTGTTGTGGTTGTTATTGCTGTTGGAGCCTATTGATCAACTCAGCCTGCTAGACTACAATTTCTGCTTAACAGGCGGTGACTTCCGCTTGGCGGGCAACATCCAGCTGCATATTCTCAATAGTCTGTTGGAGTTGGCGAAGTATTTCTTCCATGTCGACTAAGGGGTGCTAATCTATCAGAACTGGTGTGTACTCTCTTTCCGAAGCGAAAGTAGAAAACTAGACTTCGCTGAATGAAGGTAACTGTTGAACGGGTGAGTTATGCCTGACTCTCCTCCGTCTTGTAACCAGGGGTAGCGAAGCAAACACTGGTTGTCCTCTTACAAGATCCCCAGATCGGTAAAGTCACCTTACTCGAGTCCAGAGTGCTTGGCGGGTAACTACCTCGTCTGAAGTAATTGTGAAAGACTACCTTGCAAAAATAAAATAAAGCCAAAAGAAACAAAATCAGAAAACGCACAGCACCTCGGCTCAAACAAAGACAACACACAGTTGCAATCTTAAGCTAGATGACCATACTCAAACACTAATTTCTGCCCCAAATTTCTGCCTCAAAACTGAAACCCTCAAACTGATACTCAGACTTGCAATTGATACATACATTCTTGCAGAGTTTTACTCTAAAAGTACGTATCAAGCAAATGAGAGCCAAAACACCCCTATGATGGGGTAGGGTTACCCTGTCCTAATTTCATCAAGAGCTAGGGGTTCACTACGCAAACAAGTGGTTTCAAACCATCCTGCATTTGGGTGAGCAACTTGTCCTAGTTTGGAACAGTCTCTAAGGCTTCCAATATGCAACTAGGTCAATTGGTCAAAAAGGGTACCTCAGCAAGACTACCTAATATACCTCTCACACCTAACACCGAGAAGTGAAAAGAGGATCAAACGGTACAGTAGTAGTCCAGATCCAAGGGTTGTGTTCCCATCGTGGCAGAGCCTGCAACCAGTTAGCCTTATGGCATGCTTTTCCAAGCAAGCCTCCGGCAAACCATTCAGGAATAACAGATGGCAAACATGTGACTTAAGCGCACCGATGCAAATGAAAATGCAAAGAAACATATAAGTATAGATAAAACAACATATCATGAGTTCGAGTCAAATTCTCTAAATCCCTAGCAGAGTCGCCAAAAACTGTGGACTCGCCTTTTTAAGTGCCCCGCCTTTCGGAAAGGGTTTGAAATAAAATGCCTCAAAGTTCGGACTCTCGCGGTTCTGAATCTAGTCTCACAAGTGCAATGTGAAACTGATAAACACCAAAGAGTCCAAATTCGGCAAATCTTTTTGGAAAATCAATTTTAAATCAAATAATGCCAAAATTGGACTGCTTTGCCAGATTACAGAGTTGCCACCTAAATATTTTATTTTGGAAAAATTTAGGAAACCCTAACTCGTGCCAAAGGCCACGTGTCCGTCATCACCAAAGTTGCCTTGGCTCAGGAACTTGGGTACGAGAGGGGAAGGTCATAAATTAAGCACCCCCGCTTGTCTGATCAAAGATTGACCTCTACTAATCATGATATGATTTTTACAAACATTATTCGTTCTTGTTCCGGTTATTAATCCAACCTTACTATGTGATGCGCACGCATACAAGTATAGACTACATCGCAAGAATTGGAACATTTTAAGTCATGTTTGTTTTGCAAAAATGGTTTGAATTTGCCACCCTCAAATGGGCTTAAAGTTGTGGATTTGCCACCAAACATAGTGGGCTTAAAACATGATTTGCCATAACAAAGTGGGCTTAAAACGCACATTCGTTGAATCGTTCCAATTCAAACAACAAGCCTTCATCTACAGGCATTCATGCAATTTATCACTTAAGCACATAGCCTCATGGCAATATGGCAATCACACTCATGCAAGTATGCTAAAGCATAAAACTCACCGAGTATTCCTAGCCAAAAACAAAAACTAGTCAGAAAGATGCATGATCCTAACTATACAAGATGCCTAATGCAACACATGCAATATGAAATTAATAGACTCAGCTACTAATATGGCATATGATCGATTTGAACAACATGTTGTTAAACATGTATTCAAAAAAGATATTGAAATAACGATGTAGTTTGAATGATATGCTGAGCCTCAGTGCATGCAAGACAAATGAATGAATGCAAACATGTAAGCATAAGGTATGCAAATCAAAATATGTCCCTAATCTAACCATCGAAAGCAATTAAGTAAAAGGGAGAAAGACGCGGGGTTGGAAGACATGCACACACGCACGCACACTTATTACAACATTACGCCCTAGCAAAGGAAGGTCCGAATGAAGCTAATCTAAGCTTAAGCTAATTAATACACAAAAACAAAAAAAAAAAGAAATAGCTAAAGCTAAGCTACTTAATTATTACAGCAATCAATTAACTAATCTAAGCTAATCAAATACATGTTGCGCTAATTAACTAACTAAATTAATTAAGTAAAAAACCAACTCAAAAATAACAATAGGCATGTTGTTCTAGCTAGTTAAACTTGAGACGCATCAAATACACATGCACACGCTTGTTTTCCACCCGGAATGCCACTGCTTTGCTGCTGACTGCCTTTGTTTGCACAGTTGAATTTTGGTATACTGAAAGGGCACTGTTCTGAGAGTACATCAGTGGCTGGCCGGCCACTAATGGAGGTTGCCGGCCATGTGCCTGCTACAAAAAGGGCACTGCCAGCCATCAGTGAAAGGCTGCAGGCCACCAATGTGTGGCCTGCTGGCCACTGATGAACAACTTCTTTCTGCTGCAACAGAGCACAACACAGAGTAGGAAAGAAGTAATTTCACAAGTTACATGTACTGTATACCACTCCTTATCATCAAAACATCTCCAAGGAGTGGTATTCTTGGCTCCAAAACCACCAACCAAGCATTTTCAATGCATGATGGCCCAAGAACCAAGAAATACAATTTCATTGTATGCAAAAACAAGACTCAAGACCACCATCCTATCATGTGTGATCAAGGGCAATGGAGACCAAGGAGATTGGCCATTTCATCACTTTAAGTATGAAATGCTCCAATCTTCCTTATGTTCAATATAACGTCCGATTGAACACATGCAATGCAACACAATAAGCTTATCTTGCCCAAGTTTTGCTTATCACTTTTGTTTACTCATTTTAGATTACCAATCCATTTCTTAATTGATTAGTCCAAAATGGGAGTGTCCTCTAATTGAAAGTGGGTTTAAACCACAAGCACCTTGAGCATGAAAGAGACCTCATGCTGTTGATAATGAACTCCCGAAGGAATTAAACCATTAGGTATGGATGACTCAATTTCACACTCAAGCCAACAAGTGGCTTAAAGCCACTTTCAAAATAAATGAAAGAGTGAAGAATAAAGGGAGATTGCAGAGATTTCAGTGCTGAAATGAAGTATGAAATGACACTAAAACATGCAAGCAACTCATGTAATTCATGTTTGAAGGCTCAAAACACTAAGCTAGTGAAGCCCTTTACACTACAACTATGCAAAACACTACTCATGCAACACAAACAGCCCAAAATAGAGTAAAGGCCATCAGCCAAGTGATAATGGTCATCGACCAATTCTCAGGCTATCGGCCAATCATTGATAGCCGATCGGCAGACAAAGTAATCGATCGGCCACTGCTTCCTGCAAACTTCCCTTTTTGCTGCAACAGAGCACAAACAGAGGCATGGCAATGTATTTGCAAGAAAATATGTGTGCCACCACACTCCTTATCATGTCTAAGGCTCTAAGGAGTATAGTGCTCGGCTCTCGAGCCATCAATCACACATTTCGATACATGAAGGCCGAAGAGGCTGAGTTGCACAAGTCAATGGCAAATGAATGCACAAAAACACATAAATGCGTTAACCTCTATCATGCATGCTCAAGAGGGTCGGCGACCGAGGATTGAGGCATGTTTCATCACTTCAAGTATGAAACGTCTCTCGTTCCTCGTGTTTGGACTAACACTATATCCAAACAAAATGCAATGCAATGCATACACAACTTAACAAAGCTAATGGCATGTAAACGATGTTAATGCAATATGAGCATGCAAGTACCATGCAATGCAACATGATTGACTTATCAAAGCCAAAGGCATGCCAACTTAATGCAATGCGACCTAAGCATGCAAACTAAGCTAATGCAACATGAGCATGCCAACAACTATGTAAACAAAAGGTATGCAAACAACATGTAATGCAAACAAGCATGCAAGATGGAATTAAACTGGACATGGACAGACCTCAGCCATGCCCAAAACAGTGGCAAAAGTATGTTGAAAATGGAGTCCAAAAGTATATGCAAGCATGCATGCCAATTGGTTCACAAACAAAGCATGAAGGCACCAACTCTCAAGCACATTGAAGGAGTGTAAAATGTGAGAGTGTGGTAGTGAAGTAGGCTCTGAAATCACATTCCAGCGGATGCTAAATCATGCACACATGACAAACAAAACATGCTAGTGGGCTCAAAGCTTAAAGCTAGCCGAGGGACTTACACCATGGCCATAACAAGCAAGCCCCAAAGGGCCAAGGTGACTAAAAACAGTCCCAAGGAAGGTCAAAACAAGGCTAGAAACATGTTTGAATAGGGCTAACTCATGCTAGAATGGAAGGCACAAAACATGACGCATACAAGGCCAATAAGGATGATTGCATTACACCTACCAAAACGAAGCATGGGATGACTTTACCAATAAAAATCAGAGTCATGGCATGTCAAAATAACACCAAAAATGGGCTAATACCAAGTCAACACATGCTAGAATAATAAGCTCACTCATTAGGCATGCAAGGCTAGCAAAGAGGACTTACACTACAAGTGTAAGAAGCAAATGAGGGATGCTCTAAACAACCAAAAACAGAGTTGTATCATGGAAAAATAGGACCAAATACATATTGAAATGGTGACCCAAGAGCCTAGGCAAGATGGTATACACAATGGCTCATTTTTAAGGTATAAAGAACCAACCTTCCAAAGCATGGAAAGAGTGAAAGATATGAGTGCATGACCATGAAATATGCTCTGAAATCACATAAAAAATGATGCCAAATCATGAAGATAGTCCAAGCAATGCATGCTAGTAGACTCAATACACAAAGCTAATGAGCTAGATTGAACCATGGCTATACAAAATAATGCATGCATGGCCAAAACAATATGAATTAGACCTTAAACATGGTAAAACATGAACAAAATCTTCTTAGAGTTGAGCCAAAAGCATGCTAGAATGATGATCAAAAGTATGATACACATTAGGCTAGTGAATGGAAATGCACTACAAGCGCATGGAGCATGCAAGAGGCCATCAAACCAACTTTAGACAGAGTTATGACATGCTAAATATTAACCAAAAACATGCTGAAATGGAGCCCATACATGCTTAACAAACATGCTACTTCATGAGGCATATAAGGCTAGTTTGCAAGAATTACACTACAAGTGTATAAAGCATGCATAAGGTGACCAAACCAGCCATGGACAGAGTTAAGGAAGGTCTTAAAATTCACAAAAAAGTGCCTGAACTAAGCCTCAAAATGGTAGAAACACATGCTCATTTGATAGGCCAATAAGACATGCAAACAAGAGAAGAGGAGGGGGGACAACCCCCACCCATTTGGGACCTCAAAATAGGGTTTTTACCACTAAAAATCCTTTGGATTTCAGTGGTTAAAAGGCCACGAAAAGTTGTTTTGAAAGGCCTTAGAAGATGGCTCAAAAGCTATACAAGTTAAGGAACAAAAGGGAAAGACAACCCCCTAACACAAAATAGGCCTAAACCATCACTTTTAGGACTGAAAAACAGATTTTTCTTTAGTTCAAAACCAAGCCAAAAATAGTTTACAAAGGTGGTAAAACAAGCATGCAAAGCAAAGGTTTAAAGGAGCAAGTGTTTACCCTTGAAGAACCTTGAAGGACAGCAGCAAAACCAGGCCAAAATATGAGCCAAACAACCTTCAATCAGCCCAAAAATAGGTTCCAAGGGACCTCAAGCCAAAGGTGATCAACTCTTCTTAAGGGTTGATAGGTTGAAGATGGTTGTATGCAAGCCTTCTAGCACAAATGCTCAAGAGAGGATTGTAGAGAGAGAGGTTCTAGTGTGAGAAGCTCCCAAACCTTTTGCCAAAAATGCTCTCTAAATGTTCTCCTCCTTGAATATGAGATATAAGGCTTCATATATAGCAAAATATCAAGCTTGGGTCGAAATATCTGATTTGGGACAGGTGGCATAAGCTGGAAACAGCTGGAGGAGAAATATCTGCCAATTCTGGGCTTTTTGGACATTTTTGGCCAATCGGCCAACATTTGTGGCCGATAAGGTTCACTTTTGGCCAACATATAGCTACTGAGCTCCAATTGTGGCCGACGCAATTCCATAGAGGCCGATGGAAAAAATCAATGTTGGTCCCTGACTTGAAGCAAGCCTAATTCCTTCATCTGGGCTCCTTTTCAGGTCATTCTTGAGCCTAAATTGTAGCCCTAGATGTGATACCCCTGTTTCATATTGCGCTAATTGGTCCTTAATTTGAGTATGATTATGTGATTAGCATGATTTTATGTGTCATTATGTGAATATATGTGATTTTGAAATTCTATCTGTTCACCGTAGGAATATCTGTTTGAATAATTCGCTTCGAAAATTAAATTGAAGGCCTTATCAGTCACAGAACCCGAAATTCATTACGCCATTGTGATTGGTATCATTTTTAGAGCCTATGGTGAAATTTAATTGAAAACTGATTCGGGTCAGATTAATCAGATTTAATTCACAAGTAATGCTCAATTATTTTATGATTAAATAATGCATGTGAGTGGGGCTATATTATAAGCCTCCTTAAGTTCAATTCTTTTCCTCATATATGATTTTGGCTGAGCAAACTCTAAGAGAAAGAGAAGGGAGTCGGCTGGTAGAGAGAGAGAGAGAGGGAGAAAATTGTGTTATTTTGACTCAAGCTTGAAGAGTTTTGAAGTCCATCTCCAAATTGAACCATAGATTGAAGGAATTGGGCTTCTAGGTAAGCCATTGACTCTTGAATTCATGAAAGTAATGTATGATCTTGTGTGTTCAAGGGTTGTTTGTACTCAAGAGCATGAGTTAAGTTGGTTTTGTTGGAATTAAAGCTTGAGATGAGCATGCATGTATGAAATTGTGTTAAAATAGCATGTGTAAGCTTGAAATACATGATTCATGTAGAGTTTTAGTTGAAACTCATGTTTTGATCACCATTTGTGTTATCCAAGTTGAGAATGTGGCTAAATCATCGCATGCATGTACAATTTGAGAAGATATGAGCTTGAATGCATGAATTTGTACATTATTAATGAGTTTAATGGGAGATTGGGGCATGCATGTGGCTTATTTGTGAAATTGAGCCTCATTGAGTTGTGATTTGGGGTCTATACCATGTTAGCATGATTATACATGAGATTTGAGCCATTGCATGCATATTTGGTTGGTTGGAATTTGATTTGGAGCTCAAGAACTAAATCTGGAAAACCCAGATTTTTGATGACCGCTCGAGCGGGAAAATCGTGCTCCCAGCATTTTGTTCTTGCAGGCATGGTATCCGCTCGAGCGGGTAAGTTCACGCTCGAGCGGGGATCATGAAGGATGAACTTCCGCTCGAGCGTCCTAGTTCACGCTCGAGCGCAAAAATGAGGCATCCAGTACTTTTTGCAGACATGGTTTCCGCTCGAGCGGGTAAGTTCACGCTCGAGCGGGGAGCTATGTTGAGAGGCTTCCGCTCGAGTGCCATATTGGATGATCGAGCGTAAATTTCACCTATACAGTACTTTTGCAGGCCTTAAGGGTCCGCTCGAGCGGGGAAGTTGACGCTCGAGCGGGGGCCCTGTTTTCTGAAATTGTGTTCATGTGTTCTATGTCTCGTTTTCCGTTCTCTTTCACTTGTAAGCACTCTTAGGCATATGTTAAGCATGGTAAATAAGTTAATGAGATAAGAGTAAGGCCTAAAGAGGATTATGTGAATTAAGGAACGGATGGAATTATTAATGACCCTTTTTGTATCCATGAAATGTGTAGGGTCAAGCTCTATGGCAAATCTACAAACCGATCACTGTGAGTAATATCTTAACAAGATAGTTGAAATATAGTGTTGTCCAATTGTTTACTTATACTTAAGTTTTGTAAATTCATTAATTTGAATGGTGGACAACAATTGACATGGATGATTGGGCCAAAGGCCGATAGATATAAATGATTGGGCCAAAGGCCGATTGACACAAATGATTGGGCCGAAGGCCGATTGACATGAATGACTGTGCCAAAGGCCGATAGATATAAATGATTGGGCCAAAGGTCGAATGACACGAATGATTGGGCCGAAGGCCGATAGATGCGAATGGTAGACATAGATGATTGGGCCAAAGGCCGTTAGATGTAAATGATTGGGCCAAAGGCTGATGGATATAATTGATTGGGCCAAAGGCAGATGGATATAAATGATTGGGCCAAAGGCCGTTTGATGTAACTATTTTAATGAATGCATATATATATATATATATCTTCCTCATTTGATATTATTCACTGGGCATTCGCTCACGCTCATTCATGTACATGTAGGTGAGCCAAGGGACGTCCAGAACCAGCCCCGATGAATTTGTGAGAAACAGCTTAAGTTTTGAGGAGTCAGCCCAAAAGTCTCACGCACGAGACGTTCTTCGCCTTTGACCTTTGTTTATAGTTTTTGTTATGTTGGCGAATACGTTGGACTACTTTTGTAAATAAGTCCTGGGTTTGGCTGACTTGAATCTGTATGATCCTGTACGTACAGTGTTTTGTGTTAGTACATATTTCGATGTGAGTTACTAACATATAAATGTTATGGTGTGCATTTAAGCACGGCTCTATGGACAAAGTCTTTGAATTGCTTCTGTTTGGCCCCTTTATCTCTGATAAGTTTCGTTTTATTTGGTTTGAGACCGTAGGTAATCACACGATTACTGGCCGGTTATGGCCTTAACCCATAGGGGCGGGTTCGGGCCATGACACTAGAAGTCTTCTTTCCAAATTTGGAAGCCTCACCTCAAAATTCCAAGTGTGCTAAGAGATATCTCTCTTTTAGTGAAGACTGCTCAGTTTCGGTCCAACCAGAATGATGCCCAACTTCAACCAATCATATCTTCCCCATCCGGACTCAGCTTTAGGAGATTCTTGAGTGAAAAATGAAGCCCCGGAAGTAAGATTTCCAACGGTGGTGGTCTCATAGCTGCAATCCAAGTATACAAAAGGATAGGCCCGACTTAGCGAGGGCCACTCGACTCTCTCTTAACGGTTCATGCCCGTCTTCTTCCTCAACTAGGTTTCTTCCCTCTTCTCCTCTTTTCTTCAACTCCAAACCCCCGAACAAGGTGTTTTGAAAGATTTTTCAAAGATTTCATCTCTCTTTCATTCATTTCTACTTTTTCCTTGCTCGGTTTATCGAAAAGCGCAACATTTAACAAAATGCGAGCATCGGAACATCGTAGGAACTTTATTTCAAAAATATTTTGAAAAAGAGGGTTTTAAGGTCTAAAATATTTTGAAATAACTTTGGTCCAAAATGGGGTGTGAGATTTGGATTTGACTCTCCTCTCGCCGAAAAAATTGACCCTTTTGCACTGCACATCTTTCACCACCAAGTAAACTATCAATAGCGCCCAAGTCTTAAGGGCGGTCAAAAATGGGGTGTCTACAACATGTTATCACATAAGTACATAACATTACATCTAAGTCTCTAACAAGCGAGACAAACCCACTTGGTACTAACCACTTCCCACGTACCCAAAGTATTCAAACCCGGTACGCTCTGATACCAAGTTGTAACACCCTCAAAATTATACATATAAACCCAACATTCTTGACATCCATAGACATGAGAAAATAAAGCATATTTCTATTTATCAGAGTATTCATTACAAACATATTACATGTTGACAACAAAAGTAAATGTCCTACGGGCTTACAACTTTCCAAGCTAACACTTGGTCACAAAAAGAGAGTACTAACTCAAATACACATTAAGCCCTTGGCTTGAATTTACAGGTAATACCAAAAGAGAACAACAAAAATAATCAAAAGAGTCTTCAACTCCCAAGACCTTCCAAGCTACGTCCTTGGAGGTGGCATAACACCTGAACCTGAAAATGATGTCCCATATAGGGTGAGCCAACGCCCAGTAGAGATATGCTAAACATAATATGAGTAATAACTAAAACATTAGCATTTGATAAATGTTTAACTCATATAAAAAAACGTACATCTCTTTCTTATCCAATCCATATTCATAGATATATCAATATCAGTCTATTTTCGTTTCATTATCCAAATCAATTCATAGCTATGGTCCTCTATTCATCCAGACAGTTTATAATGAGACTACAACTCATATCATTAACATTTCAATACTCCAATTTCAAATGAGACTACAACTCATATCATTAACACTTCATTACTTCCATTCATCTACGTTATGCAAACGTAATCAAGATTTCAGGACTTTCACCCTGGACACTCCGGCCAACTTAGTTATCAATGGAGTCCATCCCCTATCTCCTCACAAACAGGTTTGAGAGTGCATCCCCTATCTCCTCCCAAAACATGGAGTACATCCCTTATCTCCTCCCAAATAATATACATATACAATGTATTTAAACACTTATCATATATAATGATCAAGCAAAGCACATATTCAATGTGTTATTCCATCCGTCATATTCAATGACATACTCAATTAATTAGTTTTAATTCACCTAATCATCATGCAGTGTCTACAACAATCAAGACTATCCTCCACCGATAGCCCAAAACAGTTATTTTTAAACAAATAATAAATTATCAAACAGATAAATTATTTACAATTTCAAAGGTGAGTGATTTATCAATTCAACTCCACCATTCCATCTCATAATTGCCCAATTTCATTATTTCCAAACCAATTTCACATTCCCATAATTAATTTCATTAATCACTTCAATGACCCGATTTAACCCAACTAAGGCATTTTTCCCCTTTTCTCAATATTGACCCAAGGGTCCAAATATCATCAATAAACATCAATAACCTCATTTCAAGACCCAAATACACATGTATAGCTCAAGGGAACAAAAACCCCTCTTTATACATTTCAAACTTTGAAACCCTAACACCCAAAATTCCCAACTTCAATATTAAATCAAAAAGACTACATGTTTATGTCAAAGACCATAAATATGAGTAGTTATTCCTACCTCTAATGAAGGGATCCAAAGGAGATGATGAACAAACTCAAAGGTGCTCTAAACCCACAATTTTTCAGATCAAAATGGAGGCCTAGAAAAGCTCTAACACTTTAATGAAGACACAATGTTTAGGTCTCACTAAACCAAGATCAAAATGTAGAGAGAGAGAGAGAGAGAGAGAGAGAATTCTAGAGAGAGGAGCTCTCAAATTAGGGTTTTGAAGAGCTAGAGAGAGAGAGAGGGTCGAAAAAGTGGTTCAAAAATGGCTTCTCTTGGACTAATATAAAAGACAGTCCGCTCGAGCGTGGAACGCCCCGCTCAAGCGTTAGACACAGACCCTCGCTGGAGCGTAAAAAGCGACGCTCGAGCATCGAATGCACACTACCAGAAGTTCTGCAGACGAAGGTCCTCACTCGAGCGTGAAAGTGGACGCTCGAGCATTCGATAACCTGCAGAGAAAAGTACTGAAGGTTGAATAATCCCGCTCGAGCGTCAAACTCCCTGCTCGAGTGGAGGAGCACAAGCAAAGGACCTGCTCGAGCGTCAAAAGCCCTGCTCGAGCGTGAGGGCCAAAATTTGGGCATTAACTCTATGTTTCTAAACACAACCAACCTGTTCCAAACCTGCCCAACTCAACCTAAAACTCAAATACAAAGATTAAGGGATGGAAATGCGATACAAACAACAACAATCATCCACGGAACCGAGTCTGGGTTACAATAAACAATGAAGGGAAAATCGGGATCGCTATATTGCCCATCTTTATTTTCTGACTATACTACTATTAAAGCTTCTTTTCATGTTAATGTATATTTAGAGCATTGTGAATCTGTTTAACAATTCTTGTGGCTCGAATAAATCAGGGAAGGGAAAGAGGCCCGAAAAGGGAGGGAATCAATACTGGAAAAACGTTGGATTGGGGTTCAAGACTCCCAAAGATGCCATTGAAGGTATATGGTATATAATGGCCTTTTTTCTTTTCTTTTTTTTCAATTTTATTTAACTGTGTACTTGAATTATGGTTTTTTAGCAGTTATTTTTTTAATGGGTTTGTATGCTTTTAAGGTGTGTTTGTTCTTGGATTGTGTATGAGAAATGACAAGTGGGAAATAAGTTGTTCCGGGCTTTACCTGAAATGCTTTATTTTGAATGTTGCATTGGACTTGTTTTGTTGGAGTAAAATTTGAAGAAAACCATGTGAGCAATTCTTACAGCCAATAGTTAGAGAGTAGAATTTCTTACTACAATTTCTCTATCTTTTATGTTCCATTCATACCAAAACAGACTATAACAGAGCATCTCAACCAACTACATTAACTGACAAAGGCCTGATTGGCATGGACTAAAAAATCTGGCCTAAAATATCTGGTGGCTTGGCAACCACCTAAATAAGTTGTTTATTGACTTATTTGTTACAAGTTGTCACATCACCTCTCTACTTTTCTATACGTATTTTTGTAAAAGTCAAAAAATCACTTAATAAGTCGTACCCAAACCACCCAAAGCAAAAGCATGTCTGTCTTGAGCTAAAAAAATAATAATAATAAAATAAATTTCTCAAGAAATTATAATAGATGAATAATCATTTGATAAAAAATTATTTATTTGAATATCCTATTTCTTATCAGAATAAGCATATAAATCGTATCACTAGGATTATTAACAAAGGAGTGTGAGTACTAATAACAAAAAATCAACTTTCTTAATGCATTTTTTTGGATTCTAAAAAAGTAATTGCCAAACTCCACCTAACTACCTTTTGTCTAGCCTAGCGTTTGCCAGTTGTCCATTTATTGGTTACCTATGTCCACGCCAGCCTTTATTATATCCCAGGTGCCTTAAGTTTGTAACAATCAGAGTAAGAAAATTGGCATTTTTGCCTATACATTATTGTTGAGATGACGTTCTAAAAAAAAACCCATAAATTCAAGATACTAGGTTTTTTACTGTTTGGGTGAAATCTTGACCCAAGTCTGAGGCAACCAATTAGATTTTGTTGTATTTTTGTATCTTAGCTAACCAAATCTACTTCAAATTAGTAATTTTTAATTTCATTATTAGGAAAATTTTGAAGAATCTATCTGGAACTATCCAATCATCCATTGTTTGGTAATTTAGCTGCAAGGTTATGCTCCATGTAAATTTTTAATTGTTTTGACATTTGAATTTTTTGTTAGTTTTTATAATTGGCAATTCTGTTTGATAAAACTCTTTTCAGTTGTACTTTTATTTGCTCTTTTGTTTTCGTAAGGATGTGAGTGTTTAGATGCAAATCCAATCTAAATTGTGTCTATGTAGAGGAATTTGTGATCTTGATCCTTTCATGTTTGCCATTTTGCTGATTATTTATGAGGATTGAGTTGCCTGGTCAGCTCGCGAGGTCCAAGGAGCAGTGCCCCACCCCACCACAGGTCCAGGGCAGCACCTAGGCGGGGTTGAGAGGCAACGCCCTCGAAGCAAAAAAACAAAACAACAACGATACATCAACATTGTGAATTTAACGTTGGGCAAGACAATTCCAAGGTGAAGACAGTGGTGGAAGATGCACATTGGGTTTGGTTCAATTCAGGCATGAATTCGCTAGGTAATGAGGATACACATGTGTAATTCCTTTTTGTCTTCTTAGTGGATTGTTTTGTGATTTTGGCTCGTAATTTTTTTATCATAATTGGAGGCGCTCCAATTGTAATTTTTTCACGTTAAATCGTTATGTTGATTTGTCTTTAATTATTTGATTGAGATTGTTGTTCATTCACTACGTCAAAGTTAGTCTTTAACAACGGTTTCAAAAATGGCGGTAAAAAGATAGCCATTAAAGATCTTTATTATTGACGGTAAATAAACTGCCGTTAAAAAGTTATTACTAACGGCGGTTAGAAAAAACAGCCAATAAAGGGTGTGTAATGACGACCAAAAACTGCATATTATGGACAATGAAGCTGAAGGGTCATTCTTTTAAGGCAGTTGCTTGAAGACTGCCGTAAAAAACTTTTGTTTTTTTCTAACACTATATTTGGATTGAGTGATTTGGAGAGAAAAGAAAAGAAATGGAGAGATATGTATTTCTCTTGCTTGTTTTGATAAATTAAATGGAGAGAAATTTGAAGAAATAGAGAGAAACGGAGAGAAACTTAGGCTCCGTTTGGTAAGACTTTCTAACTATGATTTGAAAATATGAGTTGTATTTTGAGTTTGTGTGTTTTGAAATTATGATTTGAGTGTAAAAAATTTGTTTGGTTATGATTTTTGAATAGCGTGTTGAATTGAGTTTTGAATTGAGTATGAAGTTGAGTTTTGAAAGTTTGATTTGACATGTGAAGTAAGAAAATTTGTTTGGTTATGAGTTTTGGAAAGAGTTTTCAAAACTTAATTCAAATTGTTATAACTCAAAATAAAACACACTACTTTCACACTATTGAAAATTTTGATCAACACTCATAACCAAACTATTTTTAAAATTTAATTAAAAAAATTTATTATTAACCGAAAATAACATTAATCAAATTTTTAATTGAAAATACTACAAAAGAAATATTTTTTTTTCAAAATAAATATTCAAAAATTTTAAATCATAAATATTTAAATAATCTAAAAAATTTAATAAGTAAAAAATTAAAATAAATATCCAAAAAATTTAAATAATTTAAATATTTTAAATTTTAAAAACAACTCTACACTCAAATCGTAACCAAACACATAAAACAAAACTCAATTAAGAAATTATTTTTAAAACTCATAATCAAACACATAACTCAAAACTCTATACTACTTTCACAACTCTACATTCAAATCGTAACCAAATACATAACAAAAAAAATAAAATATTTAAAAATATTTTTATAAAATAGAGCTTGAATTTATTTTTATAAAATATTGTGAAATTTAAAAAATTAAAATCGTAATATTTAAAAATTAAAATATTTAAAAATATTCAAAAAATTAAAAAATTAAAAAATCGTAACATATTTAAATATTAAAATATTTAAAATTTTAACAAAATTAAAATATTTTTAAAATATTTAAATATTTAAAATATTAAAAAAAATTAAAATATTCATTTAAATTGAGTTTTGAAAAAAGTTTTAAATTATATGTTTGGTTATGAATTTTGAAAAGTAATGATTATGTTTTGAATTGAATTTTGAAAAATGAGTATAGAATTATGATTTAAAAGCTCAAAACAAACACCATACTAAAATTAATAAATAAAATTATAATTTGAGAGACTTACCAAACAGAACCTTATTTCTTTTATAATTTTCAGTTTTAATCTTCTAACAAGTAAAAAGATTGAGAGAGAAAATTTTCATATTTTTATAATATCAATTTCATCCATGTAAAAATAAAAGAAATAAAATGATTTACACCAGCATGTTAGACGTCATCGTTGTCCCTTGTATTACCTATCTCGGAGTTCTGAAAGAGGCTTGCTATTGGAGGCAGTCAACGAAGAGTCACGAGTGAAGCTTCAGCATCGGATCGGAGGTCGTTCGAAGTACCATTGTCGCACTGCAGCACCATCGTCGGAGGTAAGAGTCCTTTGCCTACCTTCTGATTCCCCTATTAGCTTCATTTTTTTCACTCTTTGTTGTTGTTGCCTCCATTAGTTTCTTTTTCCATGTTTTCCCCTTTCCTTCTTTTTATATTGCCATTCCTTCTACCTTTTTTGATGGTGTTTCTACTAGGCCATGAGTGATTAGAGAAAGGGTAATGTCATTTTAGGGTTTGTTTCAATGAAAGCAAGAATCAACTATACATTTTTAAAATCTCCCTCTTATTATTAGTTTAGATATATATATATATATTGGTTAACAAAGATGAAAGAAGCGAAAATAGACAAACCCAGAAATAAAAATAGAGTTTTTAAGAGAGATTTTTGTGGGTCTCTTTTCACTAAAGAAATTTTACAGAGTTTTGATGAGCAAAAATGCTTTACCTCGTATTATTAATTATTGAAATTCATATATGTTGTGCTTTTGTATGTTTAAATTGTGAATTTTAGTGGCACTCACCACCTGTTCGATAAAATGTTTATTATGTCTTGTACTTGTTAAACCTGTAATATGAGTAGGAGGGTAATGTTATGTTTGGTTTTAAAGGTTTGTTTGGGCTAATGGATCATATATTTTGTCATTTGCATGTATTCTTTTCTGAATTCCGAGCAACATCTTGATTAATTCCTTTCCTTCATTTTAATCATGTCTTTCTAAAATTTTTAAAATTTATTAGGCTCTGGCGAAAAGATGATCTTCCAGGCTCTTATTGGGCACGTATTCATATATCAATAGACATTGTATCCCTCTTTTCCCATCTGCAGAACAGTATCCTAGAAGTTTTAGAAGCTTAGGGTAATCGAGAACACCGAGAAATTGAACTTCAGCAAGCCATTGTTTATACCGTATGTGAGAAAAATGAAACAAGAGAGAATGAGAGAGTAAATCACTTTATATTTTTTAAAATCACAAATGGGCAGTTCATGCAAATGGCATAGTCCTCTGCATGTAAGACATTGGCCATGACTGCTCCCACCAATTGACCATATCTGACCAAAGCTTCCAAACCAATCAACAAAATAATAATACATGATCCACTGATTCTCCCTCTGTTTTGCAGAACAAACACTAAGTGTTGACATTGGTATCTAACACCCCAATCCTTTTCAAGAACACTGAGATTTTAACTATTCCTTTCAAAGCTAGCCAACTAAAGAATTGCATTTTTGGGGGTGCTATGCTTTCCATGTGAAACCTCTAGCTCGATTGAGTTATCGCTGCATACACACACATTTTGAAAGTAAAATATGCTGGTTTACCATATTATGTTACTAAAAGTGGACGTTGATTAAGAGTACAAGCATGGTCTCGTTGAAAATTTTATAAATGGTTCAATGGAATTATTTTTGGTTGGATATATCATGTGGTCTCTCTAGCTGGGGAAAAACATTCATCATTGAGGGATGATTCATTTCCCACGCCCAATGTAGACCATGTTGCTGGTTATCCAAATTTCTCATTATTATTTAGGTGCGTGTATGGCTTGCTCAAATTTTCATTAAAGTTGAGCTGTTGTGTAGAGTCTTCCATCATTTGTGTCTGCCTTTTTCTATTTTCTATTTGTTCTTCATTCATCATTTGTACTTTAGGATTTGTGTATGTCAAGAATTGGTGCTAACTTTTTTTTTTCTTTAAAAAATAAAATTAAAAATTAAGTGTAAAGCAATAACTCTAGTAGCATGAATATTTTGTTGTTGCATCTCCTCTATCTTCATTGCCACTTGTGCCTGTATATCATGGTGAAGAACAAGATATTGACCTTAGGAAGTCTGAAACAGACAAGATTGGCTATCCTATTTTGATAAAGCCCACTCATGGAGGTGGAGGGAAGGTGTGACGATTGTTGAGTTCCCTCCGAACATTTTTCTGATACTCTCTTGAATATGGGAGGCCATCAAGTAATATGTCGTATGCGTTGTAGATTAGCACAAGCCTGGGTATAACAAAGCAAGAGTAGTATATAAACTATGGGAAAATAGAACAGAAAAAACAATTGTAAGGCTTGACTGCAGTCTATAGCACTCTTTTTTTCCCCTTTTACAGTCAACTCCTCTTCGATGCTTGTTTACTAGCTTCAACTAAGTTACACCTACCCTATCAAAGTAAACATTTCATGCAATATTTGTATATTCACGTTTCTTCCATTCTTTATTAATATTATATAGTGCAACTTTTGTTCAAACCTCTAACAACATGCTTAGCAAAGGTCATAATAGGAGTGTCCTTGTAATATGGACATCAATTATGTTTGAGATGAAATTCTCAAGATATGTGTCATTCTCAGGGTATGAGGATTGTGCAAAGTCTAAATGAATTTGTTGACTCATTCTTGAGGGCACAACATGAGGCAACTGTTTCTTTTGGCATAAATACAATCTTGCTAGAGAAATATATCACACAGCCGAGACACATTGAAGTCCAGATACTCTTATTTTTACACGTCTCTTGTTTCTATTCATCCATACTAAAGTAATGTTATCTGTCAAATTCAGCATGTCCTATATCATACCCAGTTTCCTTAATTTTATTTATTTATTTATATTTGGGTCTAAAATCTGTAGATGATGCATTGATACTTTTATTTAATGGCATTATAAGAAACATATGTCTATGAGACTTATGTACCGATTCATTGAGTGTTCCTGAATTTGCTTAATGTTATAGGTGTTTGGGGACAAACATGGCAACATCTTACATTTATATGAAAGAGACTGCAGTGTGCAGAGAAGACATCAGAAAATAATTGAAGAAGCTCCAGCTGTATGCAACTCTATCTATATTTTAAGTTTAGGTTTCTTGTTGTAGATGCCTATACTTTTGACAGAAACACTGTTTTTGCAGTCAAATGTCCTGAATGACTTTCGCTCTCATGTGGGTCATGCTGCTGTATGTGCGGCCACGGTCTGAATGAGCATTCTTGTCAAGGCAATCAGTATTTTATTATCTCATCTCATATTTTTGAACTTGATATATCTTAATTTTTATGAAAATGATGATTGTTCTCCAGAATTTAAGACATTTTCTTCAAACTATGTGTGAAAATTTTAGATGCTAAATTGCTATGATGTTGATCTAATGGTCATGCTTATGCCACAAATTTCATAGTTTCATTTGAACTTTGCCCTCGAGTGTTGTCATAGTTGATGGACAACGATTGAGGCCAGAATAATGGAAAGTTCATATTACAAAGGCGATAAAGCCTCGTCAAAATTTGGTGAAAGGTCATCAAGGTGTCAAAACAATTGGAGATGCACTTCACAAATGTGTAGCTTGGCCTTCAGTTGATGTAATGCACATTCACTAATACTATATTTATTATATTTTTAAATCTTAGTGGTAGTTAAATTTCTATACATGTGCAGATTGAGGATCCACTTGCAGACTATAGATTGAGGGAGTTAGATAGACCATGTAGATAATGCACATGCTTTTTGGAACTCTTATTTTGGCACTTGTGTTTTTAGACAAATATTTTGGAACTAGTTGCTACATTTGCAGATTGAAGGGAGCTAAATGGACCACGTTGATGATACACATGCTTTTTGGGACTTTTTATTTTGGCACTTGTGTTTTGAGACAAACATTTTGGAACTAGTTGCTGTATTTGCAGATTGAGGGAGCTAAATGGACCATGTAATTGATGCACATGCTTTTTGGGACTTCTATTTTGGCACTTACGTTTTGAGACAAATATTTTGGAACTAATTGCTACAAGTGAAATGTATTTTGGAACTAATTGCTACGTGTTTCATGTATTTTGGAACTTTGCTACATGTGACATGTATTTTGGAATAGATTTTGAATACTGAATACGGTGTATGGGTTTCTATGGATATAATATTGAATGTATGGAAGCTTTAATCGGTTATACACTTTTATTGAATGACTTTCATTGAGTACATTAGCAGGTATTGAATATAAATGTATAAACAAAATCAGTTTAGCAAATGGTTCACAATTACTGGCGGTTTAATTTTGTCACTAATAGAAAGTCACATTTAATTTTACAATATATTTAACGGCAGTTATTTACTGTCGTTAATTGTTGACATCTTTTGTGGCGGTATTATACAACCGTCTTTCCCTTGAAAAAACCGTTGTTAAAGGAACTACATTTACGACGGTTCTACAAAAAATGCTTCTAATTTCTAGACGTCGAATTCTTTATGTGGCTGTTAATAACCGCCATAGATACCACCATTATTATTAACAGTTTAATAGTACTGCCTTTATATTATTCGTGACACTTAGATGACGGTTTCAATTTTTGTCATCTTACCGCTGTTAAAAGTATTTGCGACGGTTATTTACCTATTAACGACGGTTTGTTACCGCCGTTCAAGGCAAACTCTGGTATAATCACAAATTAATATCTCAGAGATTTTATTTTTTTTTCATTTTTTAAAAGGGTCTAAATTCAATAATAAGTTTAAGGATTAAGCCCATCTTTGTTCTTTTTGTGAATCCAATACAAGGAGTTCTGCCATTGTGGCTGTCCACGATTTGAATGATGTCAACAGTCGTTCTTTTTATGATTACATTGCTATGTAGTCTGACTCTAAGCTTGAAATTTTGCTCTACCTCTTTTAGCAGTGTTGTTAGCATTCATATTTCTTATTTCACAAGGACTGAAACTTCCATTATCTATGGTGAAATGTTTTTGGTGTTAAAGATGGAGTTTGACATCAAAAATTTATATTTATGCCATAAATTTTATTGATCTATATGTTATCATAAATCTTTATATGGGTTGTATGTATCCAGTATGGGTACGGGTACAGCTACATGCGTATTGGATACACAAAATACATATCCGAAACTTTACTTTTTAAAAAATTGAATGTTTGTACAACATGGGTACGTGTTGGGTACTTTTGTGGGTACGCCAGGGCGTAAATATTTGTTTTTGTTTAAATCTCAGGCTACTAAAATGAATGTATTGTGTATTTTTTAGAACTCCAAAAATAAATAATATTTTTGTAAATATCACAAATTTGTTTAGAAATGTACTTAAATTAAATAGGCTATGATTGAGTAAGCTTGTGTGTGCGCGTGTGAGACACAGAGACAAAGACTATATATGTATGCTTATGTCTATATTATATAGAAAGGTTTAGTTCAGAATATGGTAAGAACGCTTATGTCTATATTATATAGAAAAGTTTACATATGTATGTTCATGTCTATATTATATAGAAATGTTTAGTTCAGATTATAGTAAGAGGATGAGGGTATTGAGGTCTATTTACAAGTGTCGTTAAAACATGTTAGGGTGTGTTTTAGTTTACAAATCACATGGGGTTATGTGCTTATTTCTTAATGTCAGGATTATTTTGCAAATTTAGAAGTTGACTTTTGATGGGTCAAGTAGTTATATGCCGTTGGACCTGGCAGAGAAGAGGAAGATGAGTTAAAAATGAGAGAGGTATACATACATGTAATATAGAGAGGTTAAATTTAGAAGAGAATAAGATTATGAGAGTATTTAGGTCCATTTACATATGTTGTTAATAGATTTTAGCAGTGTGTTTTAGTCCACAAATCACTTGGTTTGTGCACATGGCCCAAACCATGGGGAGTAAAGTGAAATTTACTCTATAAGGGAATTAAAATTGTTTGCTACTCTTTGCTATGTCTTCTAGATTCACATCAATTAGTAATTAAATACGAACACATTCCAACCAATTTTCAAAAAAATATAAATTTGTATCAAATTAGAACTAGTAACTAATCCCAATGTCTTCCATGTTTGCAGGAACTTATATTGACAAGAAATGTCCGTTCACAGGCAATGTTTCTATAAGGGGCTGCATACTTGCTGGAACTTGCCACAATGCAAGATGCTGTGAACAATCATTGTTTGACGGAACTATCTTCATTTTGTCAAGAAATACCAAGGGCAAGACTAATCACTTTCATTTTAATCAATACTATTTTTTCTACCATTTTTATGGAAATTTTGAAATGTGTGATCAATTTTTTTTTTTTTGTTGATAAATAAAAGTCAATATTATTAACGAAAAAGCATCAGGGCAAATATTAACGAATACACCGACAAAGAATCAACAAAACAACAAAAACTAAGCAAGAAGAGTATCTATAAAATCCACAAAACCAAACAAATCTAGGGACACTCTCCCCAACACCCAACCATACAGAAACACTAAAAATTGGTCCTTCAAATGAGTCACTGATTCTTCTTCTCCCTAAACGACTCTCCCGACTTCTGACTCATTTTTTTTAAAGCATAGCGGTCTACAGTCAACTTGTCGGTTACGCTCTAACCAAATCATCTATATCAGACACAAAGGTGCCAAAGCGCACACCTTCCTATACCTCTTTCCAACCTTACCCCCTCTGCAACTATGAAGGACAGCCTCAACACTTTGTTGTTGTACCCAAATCACACCAAGCAAAGAAAAATTCAACACCCAAATCAAACAATGAAGAAGAAGATGAGACACCGACTCCGCATCCCTACGGCACATACATTACCAATTGACCATAATCTACCAACGCCGAATAAGAGTATCAATAGTGAGAATCCTATCCAACGCCGCCGTCCACGCAAAGAATGCTACCTTGTGTGATTATTGTTGTCAAATTGTGAATTGTAGATCGTGAATCATAATGGTAATGTTCACTTTATATAGCAAACCAAGCCTTAAGTTCCATTAAATGGGGTTGGCTACATGAATCCTTCTTCTCCACTCGACTCTATCCAAGGCCATTTCGTTAATCAAATTAAGGAGGTTCATATTTCTACTTACTACACTAGTTCATGTCAATTTAGGTCTGCCCCTTCCCTTAACACTTCCATCTACCGCCACTGTATCGCATTTCTTTACTGCTGTCTTTGTTAGTCTCCGTTGTATATGACCAAACCATCTCAATTTATGTTCTCACAACTTATCTTCTATTGATACTACTCTTACCCATTCTTGAATATATATTCCTAACTCTATATTTTCTAATCTTGCCACACATCTATCTTAGCATCCTCATCTCAGTAACATTCATCTTACCTACATGTTGTTTTTTAGTTGCCCAACATTCTGGCCCATACAACATCGCTGGTCTAATAGCCGTTGTATAGAACTTTCCTTTTAGTCTAATAAGTACTCGTTTATTGCACAATACCTCAGACGCACTCTGCCACTTAAGCCACCCTGCCTTAATTCTATAGACCACATCCACTCTAATCTCCCCAGCGGTTGATGATCGATCATAAATAACGAAAATATTCATTTTAGGTAGTTCTTGGTTCTCAATCTTTACTTCTCATCTGCTTATATTGTTACTGTTACTAAATTACACTCTATGTATTCTGTCTTAGTTCTGCTTATCCTAAATCCTTTAGATTCAAGTGTTTCTTTCCAAATTTTCCAATTTAGTATTAACTCCTTCTCTAGTCTCATCCACTAACACGATATTATCTGCAAAAAGCATATACCATGACACATCATTCTGAATATTTCTCGTCAACTCATCCATAACTAAAACAAAAAGATAAAGACTTAAGGTTGATCCTTGGTGTAACCCTACATTAATTGAAAATTTACTTTTGTTTCTAGCAGGTGATCTAATAATGGTCACCATACCTTCATACATATCCCCAATCACATAAATGTAACCTTTTGTCACTACTTTCTTCTCTAACACCCATCAGATTTTATGCTGAGATACTCTATCATATGCTTTTTCAAAATCGATAAAAATCATATGAATGTCTCTTATTTACTTTATATAGCACAATATATAATTATATATATATGCATATAAAAACACCCACATTATGTTAAAAATGAAATAAATATTAATATAATTAAATCATGTATATTTATATACTTAATTTGCATAAATCATTATAATTAATTGATCTCTCTGTTGCGGAAATGACATCATTTCATGCAGCATACACAAATTGTACAATTTGCTCAATTTAAAAGTCAATGGCACAAATTAAATTATTTTGGTTGAAACTTATTGAATCATAAATCGTGAGGTTCTAACAACCATGTGATTATTCCAGCGCACATATCCCCTTGCTTCCTTGTGAAAGAGGAAGACCATGTTATTATTGGTCAATGAAGGTTTGTCTTGAAGCTCTACTCTTTCATTGAATTTTTGGAGGATATACTTCTTGGTAACTGTGTACGATTATGTCCCTCTTTGCAGGCCATTGTCGAAGACTGTGAGGTTTAATGTGTTGAAAGTGATTCCAGCTGGTTCTTCTGGTGGTGGGAAGAAGGCATTTACATCAATGTGAGTTTAGTGGATCAACTTCAGTTAGAGTGTTTCTTTTGATGTGTACTCTCTTAAGGTTTGAGTTTTTGTATGTGGCCAATTTACAATTTTTTCAATTTCTGTCAGTCATATAACTTGAGTGTGCAATGTGGTGAAGTCGTCATTGTTTGCTAGCTAGTAGTTTGTCCCTTTGGAAACATTGCCTCACATAGTATACATTTCTATCGGATTATTGACATTGCTTCTTGTATTATACATTTCTCTGGGATTATTGTTGTTATTAGTGAAGCATTTGGATTTTATGTGGACCAGGGTATTTCTTGTGTGTTGTCTGTGATTAGATTTATTGGCTAGAATATATATGATAGGCCAGCTAAACTGTAAAACTGTTGGTAGGCTAGTAGTAAATTGTAGCTCAACCTCACAAATGGGTTTTTTTTTTTTTTCCCTTCCCGTTTTTCTGAGAACTAACCATATATGCTCTTCTTTTGGACCTTGAGCTGGCGTTGACCTATGTTACAAATAAAGTAGCACCCCGGTTGGCATTAAACCACCTGGACAAGTGTATGGCATCACTTGGATAATGGTATAGGATATATTGTACATTTTTACATTAATTTTTCCATTTAAGATGAAGGGACATGATTTCAAGGTATTGGCATAAATACCAATAGATTTTACCAACTATTATGTTGTCTTGTTCTTTCTATCCATTGTCTTTCTCTTCCATACTTGCTAATAAATTGATCTGAATTCATGATTGGTGTCTGCAACAAAGCCATAATTATCTCCATCCACTGAGTAAATTTTGTGGTGGAGACCACAACTTGGTTGGGTTAGTGGGAGGTAAGCTTTGTGGATTTAATAGTTCTTGTGATTTTTTATTTGTATGTTATACTACATGAGATGAGATGATATTACTGTTACATTCTATTTGTTCCTTCAAGAGATGGAAAAGCAAGAGTCTTGAGCTAATAATTTAAATTGCAAAATCTGGGGTAAATTAAAATATATTCTCAAAATTTGCTTAAAATATTAATTATTCCATGTAGTTTTGGAAATTACATCTTATCATTTTAAATTTATAATCGCATAATAAATTAATCCTTTCATTAATTAGTTATAAAGTTAACTAATAGTTTTTAATGATGTGCTAAAAATATATTTTAATTAATAATTATGATAATTTTATCATTGTATAGGAGTATAATTAAGATTTTTATTTTATTTTTATGAACTCTATTAAAAGATAAATTTTGGCAAAAAAGTATTTGTAATTTTCAAAATTACAGAGGGTAAATTGTATTTTAAACAAATTTTAGAGGGTGTATTTATAATTTGTTCAAAATCTATGGAAAATTGTGGAGAACTTTTCTCAAACCTCCGTGAAATGGAAAACCATTTTCTGGAATAGCATATATTGCTTGTCCTTTGTGCTTTCTCCCAGGCACATAAATGACTTGGTATGAAATGAAATTTTTTTTTTGCTTTCAAATTCAAGCAGGGGCAAATGTTTTCTAAAGTTACTCGTACATAATTTAGAAAAATTGGCAAGAGTTTCTTAGAAAAATTGATGAAAATGAACCAACTTATTGAAATTGATTGAAATTTTAATTTTCGGTCATTTTTTCATAATATATGGCTTGTTTTAGTTTTGAAGATTTGTATATTGATGCAAACTGAATTGATCGAAAATTATATTTAAATACTTTTATATTTTAGTTTTTTGGGCATTGTATGATAAGTAGTGACTAATATAATGTATGTTTGTGATGAAAACTAGTGAAACATTATAAAGCAACTTTCATACATTTTCTTAATATATTTTTAATGTAAAATTCTATGAACTTTTATAAAATCTTTTAAAACATCAAGCAATCCCTCTTCTACATCAAACCCACAAAATCAATAAGATTGAACAATAGTATATGGTCTGCATCAGTTTTTCAATCATCAAAACCAAAAATATCAATTTGTTACTTATTCTCAACAATGACTATATTGATCCGAACAAATTACACCCCTAGCAATTTCTAAAGGAGTTTAAAGTAAGTTTCCAAGTAATTATAGCCCAAAGCGATTCAGAATTTTAAGCATTTTTTTTTGTGATATTTATCATTTTGGGCTCTGTTTGGCAAGTATTTAAAATATTTAAAAAGTTGTTAAAAAATCGAAAAGTCATTTGAAAAAGTCAAAGATTTCTTCAATTTCTCTCTAGTTTTGATTGTTTTCTATAAAATTAATGTCAAAAAATCATTTTTACACTTTAATTTGTTTTTATTAACATGCAGTAAGAGATAAGTTTTTTTTATTTCTTTTTGATGGGTTGTACAAAATAAGCTAGCTTATAAGATATAGGCTCCGTTTGGTGGAGTTTTTTTAAAGTTAAAAGTGGATTATCATAAAGTATAAACTAAAGCACCCCTACCTCAGTTTTCAAATAATTAGTTTTTTTTTTTTTTTTTCAGTTTACTTAAACTATTTCTACCTAATAAGCTATAAGTAGAAGCTGCACCAAACAGTCTTGGACAAACTCCCAAATCAAAATAAGCTATAATTACCTCCAAAAGCTGTAACAAACAGTCCCATAGTCAAATTAGACAAGTACAAGCCGCATCATTAAAAATGACTGAGTAAACAGGTCACTTTTTATACTTATGAGCCAAAATCATATTTGTTCATAATTGGAATCAAATTGATCATAACTTTAGTTATGAGCTACCATCACATATTTTATAACCACATCTCATAACCAACACCTTTTGGCTCATAACCACACCACTTTGATCATAACCAATATCATATATCTCATAACCACTATCCACATAGCTTGTAATCACATCTCATAACCAACACTCATAGCCAACCTCACATATCTCATAACCAACACCCTTTTACTCATAACCACACCACTTTGATCATAATCAATATCACATATCTCATAACCGGGTACCTTTTGACTCATAATCACACCATTTTGCTCATAAACAAAATCACATATCTTATAATCACTAATTATCATATATCTCATAACTCATAACTAACACCATTTAGCTCATAACAATATCACATATATCATATCCACTAATCACATATTTCATAACCAACACCTTTCGGCTTATAACTACACCACTTTGATTATAACCAACATTACATATCTCATAACTAAACACCCTTTGACTCATAACTACATTATTTTGCTCATCACCAAAATCACATGTCTCATGATCACTAATCATATATCTCATAACTATTACCTACATATCTCATAACTATTACCTACATATCTCATAGCCAACACGTTTTGGCTCATAACCAATAGCACATATATTATAATCATTAATCACATATCTCATAAACAGCACATTTTGGCTCATAACCACACAACTAATATCACATATCTTATAACCACTACTCATATATCTCATAATCACATCTCATAACTTATACTATTTGACTCATAACCACATCACTTTGCTCATAACCACTAATTACATATCTCGCAACCACATCTCATAACCAATATGCTTTGACTCATAATCATACCACTTTGATCATAACCAACCTCACATATCTCATAACCACATCTCATAACAAATATCACTCATAACCATTAACCATATATCTCATAACCAACCCCATTTTGGTTCATAACCACCCAACTTTGATCATAACCAACTTAGAACCACTAACCACATATCTCATAACCAATTTCAATCACTTATCTCTATTTTATATTTATTTTAGTCATAATATCTCTATTGAATATAATAGAAAGGGTAATATACAAACAATATACATTTTAAAACATCTATATACACACAGACATATATATAAATAATTTGACTAAATTTTAATAAAAAAAATACGTTGAAAGATGTGATTTATTTTTGTCTAGTAAATCACTGTCCTCTTAAATTTTTTGCCCAACTTTTCCTCTTTTATTTTCCTGTTCTATTTTCTTTCCCTCGATATGTCCTACTTATGTCTCAAATCTCTTTATTTCTCACTCAGACTCCTTTATTTCGCTCAAATTATCAAACGGTCAACGTTGATAGTTCTTCCTTGTTGGATTTTTACTGTTTCAACCTCAATCGTCTCTCTACTCTTGTATCTTTGTACCAGATCCTTGAGTTCGTCGCTACTCTCTCTGTCTACTTCAATCATATTGATGGTGATATTTCTCTATCTACCAAATACATCTATCTCAAAACTCTAGTTCCTTCACATTAATATGTCATACATACACAAACCTTTGCCTCTAGTTTTGATTCAAAATATTTTGTTTTTTCAATTTGTACACACATGTTCTATAATGGTTGGAAAATGATTTTGGATATATATAACTAGTGGTGTGTCGCCGCTCGATGTGTATGCAATTAAATTACAAATTTTGGTTTGAATATAATTTTAATTACTTATAGGACACATGTTTGTTACAAGTGACAATTATGCGAGAATATTTTGGGTAAATGAGAAAAATGTGACATCACACTAGGGGTGGGCTGAAATTTTGCCTGAGCAAGGATTGGGATAAAGAGTTATAGTCAAGTTGGTCCATTTATAAAACAATAATTATAATTTTATAACATTTTAATTATAAAATAAAGCAAATATATATATATACCTTTTTGTAAGAGTTAAATTAAAACATTTGTTAAAAATTATTTTCATTTTATTATTTAATTTTATTAACATTCTAAATTCAATGATATATAAAAAGATTTAAATAAATTAATATACATTCAAGAAAATAAAAAAAAGTTAACAGTGTATATTTATTGGATTAAGTGGTTGGGCTTGGAATTTGAACTTTTTTAGAGTCGGATTTGGGATGGTTAGATTAGTCTCGATGTCGGGCCGAATTTGGGATGACACATATCCCAACTATTTCCCTTTTTCTTTTCTTATTATATTTTCTTTCTCTCAGTTTGTCTTAGTTATGCCTCAACTATCTTTATTTCTCACTTAGATTCCTCTATTTCGTTCAAATTATCGAACGATCAACGCTAATAGTTCTTTCTCGTTGAATTCTTACTCTCTCAACCTCGATCGCCTCTCTCTACTCCTGTGTCTCTACACCAGATTCTTGAGTTTGTCACTGCTCTCTCTGTCTATTTTAACCCTATTGTAGTTGATGTTACGACTTTGTGACTTAATTACAACATTTGTGGTTTCTAATAATTTTGAACAATTTTGTTATGCCAATTAGTGATGTGGTTACATATTTTATGTTTTATGTCACGAAATTTTATAACTTGATTACGATATTTGCGATTTCTACAAAGTTTAGATATTTTTGTTACACCAATTAGTGGTGTGGTTGTACATTTTGTGATTGATTACTACAATACACAAAAATAGACGAATAATTTATATTAAAAGCAAATAAAAAATTTAAGGTTTAAATTGATAACATAAAAAATTAATAATTTATTTTATTGTAATACTCAAATCATGGTTTTTGTTTTTTAATTATTACTAAAAAAAATTACTATCAATTTTATCATAATTTTCCCCCCCAAATAATTGTCAAAAATTTGGAACAAACACGTGAAATTTTGTCCAAATCAAAATTCCCTTCTAATTTTTTTTGGGGACAAATCCCTGGACCATTTCTTGGGCCCGAAACATTTTGAGAAATTACGCTCTCTCTCTCTCTCTCTCTCTCTCTCTCTCTCTCGCCGGTCTTCGCCGTTGACCATCACCACTCCAAGTAAGTCCCACACCTTTCTCTGTTTTATTTCGGAGCCCTGATTTTAACCCTTTAGGTGTCACTCTCTCTCAAGGGATCCTACACTTCCTGCCATCGACTCAACCGCCTTCGTTTCCACTGTCATCTCCAACTTAAACAACCTATTCGATAACGCCCAACCCCCTTCTGCGATGACGAAACCCTAGATGTATTCGAGCTGGATTACAAACTGGTATGTATGTAGTTCATAATCGCCCAAAGCCCGTACTTTTACTGTTATTATCTGCGATTTGCTTGTGGTGAGAGGAAATTTCAAATTTAGGATTTTCAAGCAGAGGACATGTATTTTTTTGTATGATTAAGTAAAAAAATCGAAAACCCATCTTCATGCAGTCTCATTTCCTTTGAAGAAAGACCTGATTTTTTGTTTAGGTGTAATTTATGAGATTATGTGATTTTGAAGACCATTTGAGCCTTGATTGTTTGTGTTATTTAATGTTTTGTGGTTGAATCTATGTTGCTCTAGACTTGGTGGGTCCACTACTTGGATGTGTTAGATGATGTGTTATAACTGCTATTGAAGTTTTGTTATTGTTATCATTATCATTATGGTTCTACAAAGAAAATTTTTCATTGTTTATGTGCTGTGGCAACTTCATTGCCTTTTGTGAATATTTGTGTGAATAGCATTGGTATTTCAGCCATTTATGTTCCCAGTGGTTTCCTGAGCTATGTTTAATTGGATTGTGATCTTTGATTTAATTAAACTATTACTACTGATTAAAGTCACATTTGAACGTCTAGATAACTGTTCTGTTTGAAAGTTGACGATGCTTTGGGTTATCTTAATGGAGGGTTGAATATTTTTATTTTTTATTTTTAAGATAACCTTCACCTTGAAATTGTTTGTGTCATGAGAAACACAATCTCGTATGATCACCAATTAGGCACAATTATGAAGATAGGTTATTTATTATTTAATATTGTATCTTTAGCTATTGTTGATTTGCTGAAAGATTGCTACTTTGTTTTCTTTTTATAAAATTGTCTTTTTGTTTGTTTTAACTGGAAAAGTTATGGTTATAGAGAGAAAGATGGAAACTTACTTTGTTTTATTTTTACTTTATAAAATTCATAGCTATAAAAGGTAAATTCATCAGTTAATTGGGTTTTTTTTATTTAAAAGATGTTTTCAAATGAACGGTTTCTTTATGTTCATGGTAAGGATTTGAATTTTTTCAGTTAATTGACTTTGAAATTGAGGAACAATTTAAAATTCCCCTGTTGTTTTCATTAAACATGGTGACTTATACGTCCACTTTTATAATTATTTAACAGTGTTCAAGCTGAGGGGAATTGGGATTTGGTGAGGGGCACTATGTATTGTAATGAATATAGGTTGAAAGATTTTGTTTGAATGGAGTGACAGTGCATATTGGAATGGTGCATGATAGTACTTCTATAGTGATATTGGTGAGTAATTAGATTTTGGTAGTAGAATTGCAGTTCCAGTCCACTTTAATGTTTTGCAAAATACTGAACAACCACAAAGAGACTGGAATTGCACACCTAATTGTTTTCAAAGTTGATTTGCATACTTTGCTTTCCGGTCTGTTTCTTTATATGTAACAGATTTTAGATCACTACTTTTGGTTAAGATTCAGTTGCTCCTAGTGGAAATCAATATGTTGATCTCTCTCCATTGTCCAACTCTTTCCTATTTCAGGTTGAAATAAAAAAGATAAACACTACACATTCGCTACCTAGGAGGCACTGAGGTAAGCTTAGAATAAACCGACAGACCCTTTTAAAAATATATATATATATATATATATAATTAAAGAAACTATTAAGTTTACCTGTCGTGGAAAGGGAAATCTCTTCCAGCACTTTCCCATGCTTTGGCACTTCATCATAACACCAAATGAGAGAAATAAAATAGTTCACCAACAATATATTCAAATGGTAGAATTATATGCTTCGATGATATCAAAATAAGGTATTCATGCATTTTTGGTGGTTCTTTTGTTTTTTTTATTAGCGAGATAAGTTTAGTTTGTTGTTGTTGTGAGAAGAACCATACAAAGAGACAGAGAGAAACAATCGCAAACTAATAGTTGTCAAAGTAGAGTTGGTTTCATAATAATTGTTTATATTTAGATATTTTGGTTTTTTATTGTTTGTTGCACATTTTTTGGAGTACATTAGTTGGTGTCCTTTGGTTTTATTGAATTTCCATGCCATTGGTATGTTGTTGGTGAGAGTTAGGAGATAAGAATTTTTTTTGGAGTGCATTAGTTGGTGCCCTTTGGTATGTTATTGGTATGTTGTTAGTGAATTACATTAATTGGTATCCTTTGCTTGATGAGATTTGTTGTTTTCGTATTTTATGAATTAGCTGGAAAACTCAGATTACTTAACTTTCTAGCTGGAAAACTCAAATTACTTAACTTTCTAGAATGATTTGTTTTAGGAATAGTATATTTGTTTTTGTATTGTGGAGGAGGGTTGTTGACTTTGGGGTTGATATTAATGTTAGGTACATTTTTTAAAAAAAGTTTGCAGACCAAGTGTCTTATTGTAAATTGTAATTTATCACTTCAAAATTGAAGTGCTACTAATGATGTTAGGACTTAGAGTTATTGCTACACCTGCATGTGTCCACTCACCTTGCATTTATATTTCTTTATTTTCTATCATGTTCGGATGCCATCTTCATACTAGCTTTTTTTCCTCCGTGATAGCTGGGAGAAATGAATGAAAAATAGCATCTTAGCTACCGTTATAGCAGACATGGTTATTTTATTAGTCAATCTTTGTAAACATGGATATTGTATTTTTGTTTTCAATTGGAAAATTTTTAGGTTTTGGAGGTTTGAAAGGGCTGTGCAGGTCCATTGACGAGTCTTTTATTTTAATTTTTTGCCTTAACATCTTCAAATCTTTGTTTGGAGAGCTTGAATCTGATTTATTAAGCTAGAATCAGATTTTTTGTTGGGGTTAGAATTGTTAGAAAATTTTACTAAAAATATTTACAACATTATATATGTTAAAATTTTACATAGAGGGAGTTTATACTTTTGTGGTAAACAGCTTCAGTTTTTTTTTGAATTACATTTCACATTGACATATTTCTTTTGGTTGGAATATAGGTTTTTAAATGATTTTGATGAAGCCTAGAGGATTATTGGAACTGGCATGAGTGATTTGAAGTTCATATATTGCAAGACAACTATCTCTCTTAGCTTTTTCTATTTTATTTTTTTTAAAACTATTATTATTATGGCTATGCTTCAGTGGAAACTTTTGGCCTTGCTCAGGGAAAGGAAAAAGTTGTAATTTTATTAATTAAATGACCCTCATTTGTTCTTTGTGGACACCCACGCGATTTTGTAGTGGAAAATATATTTATTGGGTTTCAATGAAATATGAATATGTTAGAAATTTTAGAGATGTAAATAAGGTAGGAATTGTACTAACAAATTCCACGGATGAAAATGTATGGAATGATGGAAGTCTTCTACTGATATAACGATTTAAAAACAACGCGTAAAAGAATTAAAAAAAAATTCTTTTTATGTAGAAAAATGATTTCATTTATAAAGTACAGACAAAATTAGAATGGACACAAGAAACAACCTCAATTAGAACCTCTTCCATTCAAAGTGACCATAGATGGGCAGTTTCATTTCCTAGCATTTTGTCATGAATACAAGTAGATTTAAAACTCCCATCCACTCTTTAATATCAGATCAGCAATGATATTTCTAATAGATGAGAAATTTTCTTCATTACAACTAATTTGTATGGTTAAAAGAAACTACTCTCAGCTTGTATGATTCCCAATAGATTTAGAAATTTTCTTCATTAAAACAAATTTGTTTGGTTAAAAGCAAATACCTCAGCCTGTATGCTTTCCAATAGATGATAAATTTTCTTCATTAAAACAAATTTGTTTGGTTAAAAGTAAATATTCCTTAGCCTGTATGCAACAAATTCAAGCCATTGGCAAAAGACACAACTTTGTACACCCCAACTACTTTAATGTTGTCCACAACAGATTCATTTGCACTTCTCTCACTGCTTGATGCCATTTCTCATGAAATCTCTCACAATGATATACCGATACCAATACCTATCACTCCCATCTTTTAAATTTTTATATATATTCCTTTTAAATAGTTCACTAAATTCCATCACATTCACATAATAAAAATGTTAATGTGTAAAGTAACTGAAATATTGAATATAACTTAATGCAAGAAAAATGAAGGGCAGTGGAAAATTAAAACTCAGCATTATTTATTACAAAGTTAAAGACGTGTAATAAATTATACATTTAGATAAAAATTTAAATTTAAAAAAAAAAACTCATTTGAAATCAAGAATTCTTCAAAGCTGATAAAACATCTTTCATTGTAACTTATAGGAAAGTAGGTCGATGGTTTAGATTAAAAACAAATCAAAAAATTAGAATTTAAATTGATAAAATTAAAAATTAAGGCTTGTTTTTTCTTTTACAAAATTCAATCTTTGATTTTTTTTTTTTTTTTGTAATTTCCCCTTAGAAAAAATTACCAATAAAGACATGCTCTGCCTTACCCAAATGCAACTTTATTGAAAACTTGTAAAGAAGCCTTGATGAATGACCTTCAAGACATATACATTTGATTCAATAAATAAATACGTACAACTAGTTTTTCATGAGAGGGGGAAATTACTATATACTATCTTTGAAGACATTAATTTGCCAGCCTAGAAGTAGAAAGGGAAGATAATAGAATGAGGTTTCCTATCCTCTCTTAGTAGCTTCTTCCACCACATTTGTCGTCAATGGCATTGTCTTTCCTCATCCAAACACCATTCTGATCACACGGGAAGGAATTGAGGCCGGGACATTCTACTTTCTCCAAGTAAATCAAATTGGGAAATAACATCATAATGTCTTTCCAAGGCATCTCTAAGTTACTCAAGTACTTCAATTGTAACATTTCAACTGTGGTAGCTACTATTTTGTTCAGATTACACAATAGTCCTCCTCTGATGTAAAGTTTCTTCAAGTTCTTCAAATTGCCAGACCACAACCAACCGGGTGTATCTATCTCAGGAAAACCATCAAGCTCTAGTTTTTGCAACGATGAAGGAAGTTCCAATAAGAGAGGAAGTTTTGGATCACGCTGCTCAATGAATGATCTTGTCAACGTTGTCTGCTTGGAAAATAGTTGTGCTTGCTTAGGTGAATCATCAGTTTTACCTCGTAAAATGCATCTTGACCAAGATATTTTCAACTTTTGTAGAGATTTTAATCTTTGTAAATGATGAAGCTGCAGATCTGTTGGAAATTCTTTCATATTTGTGAATATGCTCAATTTTTGCAGCAATGACAATTTTGTCAAATCATTGATAGTACATGAATTTTTGTCCTTAGAATCTCTAATAATAAATCCCTTAAGGACTTCGAGCTTATATAGTGCACCAAGCGCCTTAGGCATGTGATCTAAAAGGTAACACTCAGATATATCCAAGTGTTTCAAATTTTTAAGCAAGCCAATCCAATCTGAAACCACCTCAAGGTTGTGACACGCTTTGAGATCCAGAATTTTAAGATCAGTCAGTTGTGAAATGAACTGAGGAAGCTCAGTAATCATAGAAATTCCTCGAAGGCTAAGAAACCTCAATTGTTTCATATTCTTGAGTGCATCGATATTTTTGATGTCTGAGACTTCAATGTGATGGGTGACCGAGTTCTGCCACCTTCCCAAGTAAACAACTTTGACATCGGTGCCGCTTTTGAAAATAATTTCATGTCTTCCATCAATAATAGCCGCATCAATGTTGACTATGGTTCCTTTCAGACGGACGAAGCGAGTATCCGGACAATAATCAAAATCATGCCCCTCTGATTCAAAGGTTACAGCAGAACGAATGTAAGTGGGCATCCTGTAGCTATCCACAACCAATCCACAATTTTTGTAGATAGGCTCGATGAAGCCGTCTGCAGTAAGCTCATTCAACATCACGTTGGCAATATCCTCTGGTCGTTTTAGGTCTAGAAATCTCTCTCCAATCCACCAGTAAATCACAAACTTTTTCTTCATGGTAGCCATTTCTGGGAAAATCCGGAAAAAATCCAACATACGTTTTTTTACCCTAGGGAGGCTAGGGAAATATACCTGGATATCTGCAACCTTTGGCTCCTTGTACAAGCTGTTCAAATGACCGGCCCTGTTTACATCGACTTGGTAGTTGCTGCTGCTACTGTTAATGGATCCATCAGACCATGGTTTCCGATGTGGTTTTGAATCATCATCATAATGGATTTTAAGCTTGGAGGGAATCTGGGATTTCAACTTCTTGACAGACATTTTCAGTTGGTCGAGTTCGTTAGTATCACTCCCTCCTCTTGTTTTGAGCTCCTCAAATTTCTCACAAGCCTGGTTGATTTGCACATTCATATGATCTACAAACTTCTGAATCTGTGTCATGGTCTCTTTCATGAAATTAAGATCTCGACCAATCATGTTAGTGAGATCAGGATCTGCAACTTGGTAGTCGTCGTTGTTGTTTGTGGCGGTGGTAGCTTTGTGGTGGTGGTTGTTAAGTGGATTTGGTTGGGAGATACTACTGTCCATGGTTTTGAAAGGAACTACTACCAAAACAGGGTCGTGTTGGAGTCTTGGCTAGAGAGAGAGAGAGAGAGGACAGGTTTTTTCTTTGATGGTCTGGTCTGGATTTCAAAGAGAACAATAGATCATGAGAGAGAGTGAACACGTTTTTTCTTTGATGGTCAGGGTTTCAAAGAGAGGGATGGATCATGACAGAGAAGAAACGCTGACACCAAGAGAGAGAGAGAGAGAGAGAGACCAAGTGAGACTGAGAAAAGGTACAGAAGAGATAAAGAAGGGGTGGCCTACTACAGATGTTTGCCGAGGCAATAATTGATGAGATGCGGGGAAGAAATATGGCCCACTGGCCGGAGACCCAGTGAGACTGAGAAAAGGCACAGAAGAGATAAAGAAAGGGGTGGCCTACTACAGATGTTTTTTTTTTTTTTGAACTGGGCCTACTACAGATGTTTACCGAGGCAATAATTGATGAGACGCGGGAAAGAAATATGGACCACTCGCCGGGACCTAAGTTGTTGAATGCGTTGTCATGAGAGAACTTGAGGGTCGATTTGAATAATATTAGGATCATCAAATATATATATATATTATGAAATATTTTATAAAGTTTTTTTATTTTTTGATTAGCGTGTAGTGTTTTGTTGTATGTGTAATCTAACGGTGATGAATATTTCATAATCATCTTTTTGATATTTTTTTTCATAATCCCTAACATTACTCAGTAAATTTTATTACGGTTCCGTTTTGGTTTATAAAGTTTATTATGAATTTTATTTTAATGATTTGAATTATTTATTTTATAAATTTTTTGTGTATATTATTTATAAAAAAAATTAAATTGATTCAATAATTATAATATTTTCATTTTATCTTATTTTTTAAAAAAATAAATAGTCTACTTTAATAAAAATATTTGTTTAATTTTTCAAAAACAAAAATAATAAAATAAAAATTTTATGATTATTGGTTCAACTTAATTTTTCTATATAAATAATATACATTAAAAATCTTACAAAATAAATAATTAAGATTATTGAAATGGAACTCGTAATGGATTCCACGGAGAAGCTCAACCCTCCTTTAAACAATGTGAATGAAGTTTTACTTTGCCCCCAAACTATCACTCAAAATCAATTCAACATCCATTCTTTCGATTATATGAATTTTACACATAAACCATTCAATTTTGGATCAATTTCACCCCGTTGTCAACTGTTGTCTATGATCAGATAGAATTTGCTATCTTTGCATCATGTTTTCATTTAAAACTTCATTTTATCCCCCAAATTACCTATAAAATATTAATTAGACCCTCAAATTTCATTTTGTCCAGGGGTCTAATTGTTATTTTAAAAATAGTTTGGATGGTAAAGTGAAATTTGAAGGTCATATCAACAACTTCTGTCTAATTATAGATGACGATTGATGGTGAGGATAAAATTAAATAGTTTATATGTAAAATTGATTTTATTAGAAGAATAAAAATTTATTTGATTTTTAAGTAATAACTGTGGGGGCAAAACAATATTTTCTCAATAATGTGTCTCCTTTCACAAGGTGTATATCATATGTATTCTGTTACAATATGTATAATATAATTATAGCATTTCAAAACAAATACTAAATAGTATGTTGTAATTTTATAACCAAAATTATTCCTAACATTTCTCATCATAAATTATTTGTAATATACATAATCACAATGGTTATAAATTTTGCTTTAGTTCTGTGCATCATAGATTCACTATTTGTAACTTTTATCATAGAGTGAGTGACATAACGCACACCACAAATATTCTTAATTTTCATCACAAAATACAATAATCAATAAATATGTTTTCCTGACTAACAAAAAAAATTCATCACATGATACAATAATAAAAAAAATTCAATGTAATCATTTTATGACTAACAAATTATTAAAAAAAATGGAATTAAATGTCATGTAAATTAAAATATTGAAAAAATTTAACATAATTATATTAAAATTATGAAATTTGATATATATATATTTTTAATAAATCACCAAATTGATATGTGTAATTTACCCAATAAATTAAGGTGACCCCATTTTTCTCAATAAATAATAAAATTTGGGCTGCGTTTTGACTGGTTGATCTAGTTGACCATAAAGACCTCCTTTCCCATCAAGTTCCTACTAAATCAATTTGATCGTACTTCAAATTTTAAATGATGCATTGATCTATATATACAAAAAAAAAAAATTTTTTCAAAGAGGAAATTTGTTAGAACTTTCTCTTACAATAGAAAGCTTTTGGGGAGGTTCAAATAACCTCAAGTTTGGCTTAGCTTGCTAGTAAAATCTCTTAATAATTTAAATTTTTACATAAATAACTAGTTAATAGGTTAATATGTTATTATAGTAGATAATGAATTTTATGAAGACTAGCGGTTAGCACACACGATGTGTGTGCAATTTAAATAAGTAAAAATAATAATAAAATTAACATCATAATATGTATTGCTCAAGTGGTGTGCACTCCTCTATATAATGTTTTTTTTTTTTAAAAAAAATAGAGAAATGAGTAATACTACAAATCCATCTTTATCAATTTAGAAATTGTTCAGAATCTTTATCTTGTGGTTCAAAATTATTTTATACATAAATATCAGTACACAAATTCAATCACAACCACACAATCTCATTCGGAATAAATTCAAAAAAATTAAAGATGAATATATAAAATTATTTATAAAAAAATTAAAGGACACATATCATAAGAAAAAGTGAACAAAGATTTGAACACCAAATCTAACTTTCAACATGCAATCGCAATAAGTATTGCGGTGTCCTTCAAACCTACCTCGAATGTGAAAAAGAAGTTTTTAATTAAGGAGATAATATATATATATATATATATAATACCAAACTTAATAATTTTCCATGGAGGGAAGAAGGCCATCCAAAAAGAAAAAAAGCCCTGCAAAATATAGGGAATCCTATGGGGCAAGGATCCTCTCCTTGGATACTTTCCTTACCTTCTTACATGGTGAGTCATTGGGCTCACTTGTGGGCCCAATTTCGATGATCTGAACCGTTCACATTTTAGGATTTGTTGAATACATCATACTTGTAAAAAATCAAGTTGATTGGATATTGGAAACCACATGTTTGGATCATCAAACTAAAATCGTTTATTAAAAAAATTTAATAAATAGTTATCCGAACACATGGTTTCCGATATCCAATCAACTTGATTTTTTTACAATTATGATATACTCGACAAATCTTAAAATGTGAACGGTTCGAATCATTGAAATTGGGATCCTATGTGGATCTCCTTTGTTCGGTTATTTTAAATCATCTCTTTATTATACAATCAGACTACAAAAGCTTATCATTTTGTGGTGTATTATGTCCCTTTGTATTAAAAGTTACGAACAATAAATTTATGATGTATATATCTAAAGTGAAAGTTATAAATTATATTGTGATTATCTATTACTATTTTAAAAATCAAAAGAGCATATATGTTCTTTATTTTTTTCGTATTTTAAAAATACCTTCTCAAGTTTATTAAATACCACATCACAACATGCATCTACCGAATAACTAAAGACCTTCCGGAATTCAAACACCTTCAAGCATCATAATATGATTTATTTATTTATTTTTAAATAATTCCATTACTATGGCTTGTTTAATATTTGTCTCCTTCACGACGTTTTCATAAACGGTTAGTGAGACATTTTGTGAGATTCAAATCAAGAAAAATCATGAAAATATATAAAGAAAATAAATATTTTTTTGATATTTATTTAATTTTCGACTAAAACACCCTTTTATGATGATTTATAATTTTAAAATTGCCAGTCACATTAATACTGGTTGAGATTTTTTTGGTTATAGATATATATATATTTATCAATCAAAGATTCATGCTATTGACAGTGAGTGAATCAATTGATTCTACTCTGAAATGCATTCTTAATATTTCTGTATTCTTCACAATGGTTTGCCTCCAAGGGATGCATCACTCCTTTGAGGGCAACACAACATTTTTTTCTTCATTTTCTTCTTTTTATTGGCAAAAAAACAACTTTTATTGATGCATCATTGTAGACACCTCATTTTGATCGGTCTTTTCCTTCTGTTGTGCTTTAAACCAGCATTTATTCCCTAATGTCGTAGCATATAGTATTCTTATTCGTGGTTACTGTAAGGTTGAAAGAAAACCAAACAAAAATATGCATATATATAGATAAAAAAAATGCAAAGTACTGAGTACATACAAACTCACACCCATAGGGTTAATGATTTTTTGAGATGGAGATGAAATCATGGACTTCTTTTTTTTTTTTTTTTCTCTTTTTCTTTTTGTATAAACAGAGGCAGCCACCCTCAGAAAGTTCCCATCTCTCTGTGAAGAAGCCTCATTTTCATTATCTGGGTTTCAATCTCTCAAGACTTTCTTTTTCTTTTCCTTTTCTTCACTCTCATTTGTTTATGGGCTCTGTGTTGATGAGATACTGGAGGAAAAATCGATATGGGGTTGTAATGACAGTTTAGATGGGTGTATAATATTTTGGATGAGAGATAGTTTTGATATTATATGTGGATCCTTAAAATTTTTATCAATGTTTAAATTTCATAAGTAGCGATTCAAAGAAATAGAGGGTCCTTAGAAAAAAAGTGAAGACTATTAGCGCCACCCATTTTCATCACTAAGGTCTATATTGAAAAAAAATTAAGGGTAATTCTATTTGCACACCACCACAATCTCTCTCAATATACACCATCACTATAGTTTTTATTACATTTGTGTCACTTAATCAAATTACCATTTTAGACAATCTTTTAAACCCTAATCTCTCAATACACTCTCCCCGTACCCCACCATCACCATCGGCGACCACCTCTCTCTTCCGTTGTCTAATTCCTACCTCCGACTGTCGTCACCAGTCACTACCACTACAGCCTTTCCCAATCACCATCGTAGCCACTGACGGCTTTTCACCACCGCGAACAACCCCACTCATGTTATCTCTAACAACTTTGCCCTCACCTCAGCTATCGCGAGCCACCTCCCTATTTTCTCCATTGCAATGCAATCCCGTACTTTTCTCTATTGTAGAGAGAAAGAAAGAAAACTCAAAGGTTTTCAGATCTTGATGATGAAAAAGAATAAGAAAAATGAGAGGTAGGGGTCACAGAGATGGGAAATGGGTGGTCGAGGGACAACACGGCTAGGTAAGTACTGGTTGCGGCAAGAGAAAAGGGAGGCTACGACAGGAGGAAATAAATGTTGTGGAGTAGGCATTGATCGGAAGGGAGAGAGTAGCAACTAACGACCAATAGTGAATTAGCTAGAGTTAGGGTTTGCTAGAGAAGGGAATAATTTGGTATTATTTGAAAAATAATGGTGTATATAGAGACAAAATTAAAACTTGGGCGAATTATACTAACAGTTCCTATAGTTTGTGGCTCGTGTCACTTTGACCTTGAATTTTGAATCATGTTCCAAATAAGGACAATTGAAGATACCATTGGACTTTTCAAGTGCAAAATTGTCAATTTGATAAAATATAAACTAATTTGACAAAAATAAATGTCAAAAAAATATTTTAAAATTTTTTAAAATTATTTCTAGCTACCAAAGATAAAATTATGTAAAATTAATAAATTTTTTTAGACATTTATTTATTTATTTTACCAAATTAATTTTTATTATATGTTTGGATGATGATTATGTAATGGGTGGTTGTTAAGCTTTTAATGTGTAATCATTATATTTAATATATGAAATATTTTTAGTTTTGAATTTTTTGATTTAATAGATTGGTTTAATAATGATATCAAATTTGTCGCCATATTTGACTTTTGGAAAAATAGAAACTAATTTAATGAAAAAAAAAGCACCTATTACATGATTATCATCTAAACGCAAAATAAAAATTAATTTTGTAAAAAAAAAAGTTTAAAAGATTTATCAATTTTACATAATTTTATCTTTAGTGGATGGAAATAATTTTAAAAAATTCAAAAATATTTTTTTGATATTTATTTTTGTCAAATTAGTTTATATTTTATCAAATTGACGATTTTTCCCTTGAAAAATCTAATGGTATCTTCAATTGTCCTTATTTGGAATAAGATTCAAAATTCAGGATCAAATGTTTACAATTGAAAAGTCAGAGACCAAAATGACAAAAGGCCCAAACTATATGGACCATTAGTGTAATTCACCCTTAAAACTTTTAATTTAAGTGTAGTGTGAACTAAGTAAATAGTGAAGAGATGGTGTGTATTGAGACAATTAATAGTGTGCAAATAGAATTTTGCCAAGAATGAATAGATGAGAGGAATAAGTATTTCAATTTTCAATTCAAGGGAGTAGAGTGATGTTAGATAATAGTTTATGGAGAATACAATGTAATTTTCCCATCTTTATTTTCTGACTATACTACTATTAAAGCTTCTTTTTATGTTAATGTATATTTAGAGCATTGTGAATATGTTTAACAATTCTTGTAGCTCAAATAAATCAGGGAAGGGAAAGAGGCCTAAAAAGGGAGGGAATCGATACTGGAAAAGCATTGGATTGGGGTTCAAGACTCCTAGAGATGCCATTGAAGGTATATGGTATATAATGGCGTTTATTTATTTTTTTTCAATTTTATCTAACTGTGTACCTGAATTATGGTTTTTTAGCAATTATTTTTTTTAATGGGTTTGTGTGCTTTTAAGGTGTGTTTTGTAGTTGGATTGTGTATGAGAAATGACAAGTGGGAAATAAGTTGTTCCGGGCTTTACTTTTTTTTTTTTTGATCATATGAAAACAAACAGGGATCACAGCCAAAACAAGAATTAACTAGGCCAACCATAATAAAGCAATAAGAGCCAAAGGAGGGAAAGATATCCAGTCTAGTGGGAGGGCATTCCTATGAGAAGCCTGGGCCACCCAATGCACTGCTTTGTTTGCTGCTCTAGAACTCCAAGAAAGCAGCAAATTCAAACGATGAGCAAGTTGTTTGATGTCGAAAAAAATAGCACCACAGTCCCATGGAGGATCAAGTTCAGATACACTGAGGTGAATAACAGATTTGTTATCCCCTTTAATTTCCACCCCTGCAAGGCTGCGAGCAAGAGCTAATTGACATGCTAACCAACATGCGAGGGCCTCACCTTGGAGAGAAGAAGAACACACAGTCTTTTTGACCACACCATCCAGCAACCTACCATTCGAATCCCGAAGAATGCCAGCAATTGAAGCACGATCTGAGCCGTTTTGGATAGCCACATCACAATTTATCTTAAATTTTCCAACAGCTGGACGTCTCCAATTATCTTCCCTTTGATGATGGCTTCTAAATCTGTGACTGTGATTAGTTCCTTGTGAGATGCTCCTTGCATCAAATTCCTTTTTTGCCATCCCTGCTCGATGCAAAGTGGAGAGCGGATCAACTGGTTTTTGAGAGAAAACAAATTCATTGCATTCTTTCCAAACAAACCAACCAATCCAGGCAATTGAGCTGAAGAAAAGATTACACTCCTTGCTATTAGTGAAATACTCCATCATCTTGCAAGAACACTTCAAAATTGATTGAGTCTCTGACCAAGAAACTTTGTAACCAAACTCACACCTGAATCACACCGGTCTTACCCAGTCACATTCAAATAAGAGATGCTCAACAGATTCCAGCTGCTTGTTGCAAATAGGGCAATAACCCGACTCAGCACATTTCCATTTGAACAAATTTACCTTCGTAGCTAGCCCATTCTTACACACTCTCCACCAAAAATGACGGATTTTCGGAGGGATAGTAAGAGACCAAATGAAGAAAACCATGTGAGCAATTCTTACAGCCAATAATTAGAGAGAAGAATTTCTTACTTGTTAGGACCTTTGTTGTCAAATTCCATGGATCAAAACCAAGGTTGTAACAAGATCTAGTTTTCCAGGTTTTCCAATTTTTGTCAAACTAGGATTACTTTGGATTTCTCTAAGAAGTTGGTTTTCTTCCAAAACTAGGATTACTTTGGAGTTCTTTAAGAAGTTGGTTTTCTTCCAAAACTAGGATTACTTTGGTTTTCTATAAGTAGTTGGTTTTCTCCCAAAAACTAGACTTACTCCTCCAGATCTTCTTCTTGGATTCTATGGTTTATATCTGGGGATATTTTGCTAGTTTTCTTTGATGTTTAATTGAGTTTTCAACTCATGGGTTAAGAAGAATACATCAAAGATTTGTTTGTTTATTTTACACAAAAGAGAGAGTTGTTCTTTGGTGGATTCTGAAGAATTTGAGCCTGAAGCTTCGGTGGATTCTGGAGTGGCTCATCGTAAAGACAATTATGAGGTGAAGACGGGGTTGGAAGAGGCACATAGAGGTTGGTTCAATTTGGGCGTGGAATCGCTAGGTAATTGAGAGTATACCTGTGTAATTCCTTTATATCTTCTTAGTGGATTGTCTTGTGGCTGTTGCCCGTGGTTTTTTGATCACAATTGGAGGTGTCCAATTGTGGTTTTTTTCATGTAAAATCGTTTTGTCGATTTGTCTTGATTGTTTGATTGTGATTGTTGTTTACTGCTTAAAATTGATACATAATCACAAATCAACATCTAGGGGATTTTTAGATTTTTCATTACTACAATTTCTCTATCTTTTATGTTCCAATCATACCAAAACAGACTATAACAGAGCATCTCAACCAACTACATTAACTAACAAAGGCCTGATTGGCATGGACTAAAAAATCTGGTGGCTTGGCAACCACCTAAATAAGTTGTTTATTGACTTATTTGTTACAAGTAGTCACATCACCTCTCTACTTTTTTATACGTATTTTTTAAAAAAATCAAAAAATCACTAAATAAGTCGTGACCAAACCACCCAAAGCAAAAACATGTTTGTCTTGAGCTAAAAAAATAATAATAAAATAAAATAAAATTTCTCAAGAAATTATAATAGATGAATAATCATTCGATAAAAAATTATTTATTTGAATATCCTATTTCCTATCAGAATAAGCATATAAATCAAATCACTAGGATTATTAACAAAGGAGTGTGAGTACTAATAACAGAAAATCAACTTTCTCAACGCATTTTTTTGGATTCTAAAAAAGTAATTGCCAAACTCCACCTAACTGCCTGTTGTCCAGCCTAGCATTTGCTAGTTGTCCATTTATTGGTTACCTATGTCCACGTCAGCCTTTACTATATCCCAGGTGCCTTAAGTTTGTAACAATCATATTAAGAAAATCGGCATTTTCGCCTATGCATTATTGTTGAGAAGACCTAAAAAAAAAACCCATGAGTTCAAGATACTAGTTTTTTTTATTGTTTGGGTGAAATCTTGACCCAGGTCTGAGGCAACCAATTAGATTTTGTTGTGTTTTTGTATCTTACTAACCAAATCTACTTCAAATTAGTAATTTTTAAATTCATTATTAAGAAAATTTTGAAGAATCTATATGGAATTATCCAGTCATCCATTGTTTGGTAATTTAGTTGCAAGGCTATGCTCCATGTAAATTTGTAACTATTTTGACATTTGACTTTTTTGTTAGTTTTTATAATTGGCAATCCCATTTGATAAAATTCTTTTTAGTTGTAATTTTATTCGGTCTTTTGTTTTAGTAAGGATGTGAGTGTTTAGATGTGAATCCAATCCAAATTATGTCTATACAAAGGAATTTGTGATCGTGATCCTTTCATGTTTGCCATTTCGTTGGTTATGTATGAGGATCGAGCTGCTCGGTCAGCTCGCTGGGTCCAAGGGGCAGTGCCCCATCACAGGTCTGGGGCAGCACCCAAGCAAGGTTGAAAGGCAACGCCCCCGAAGCAAAAAAACAAAACAACAACGATACATCAACATTGTGGATTTAACGTTGGACAAGACAATTCCAAGGTGAAGACAGTGGTGGAAGATGCACATTGGGGTCGGTTCAATTCGAGCGTGAATTCACTAGGTAATGAGGATACACATGTGTAATTCCTTTTTGTCTTCTTAGTGGATTGTTTTGTGGCTTTGACCCGTGATTTTTTTTATCATAATTGGAGGCGCTCCAATTGTAGTTTTTTCACGTTAAATCGTTATGTCAATTTGTCTTTAATTGTTTGATTGAGATTATTGTTCATTCGCTACGTCAAAGTTGGTCTTTAACAGCGATTTCAAAAATGGCGGTAAAAAGATAGCCATTAAAGATCTTTATTATTGACGGTAAACAAACTGTCGTTAAAAATTTATTACTAACGGTAGTTATAAAAAATGGCCAATAAAGGGTGTGTAATGACGACCAAAAAAAGCATATTATGGACAATGAAGCTGAAGGGTCATTCTTTTAAGGCAGTTGTTTGAAGACTGCCACAAAAAAACTTTCATGTTTTCCTAACACTATGTTTGGATTGAGTGATTTGGAGAGAAAAGAAAAGAAATAGAGAGATATGTATTTCTCTTGTTTGTTTGGACAACTTAAGTGGAGAGAAATAGAAAGAAATAGAGAGACAGAGATAAACTTTTTTCTTTTATAACCATCATTTTCAATCTTCTCAAAAGTAGAGAGATTGAGAGAGAAAAGAAACCAACAGATTCTTATATTTTCATAATATCAATTTTATCCCTGTAAAAATAAAAGAAATAAAATGATTGACAGCCACGTCCTCAATGGCTTTTCGTATAAAAATGTTATTTTGGTAATATAATATAAAACAGTTTTTTTTTTCTATTATAAAATCTAACCAAATAAGGATGAGAGAAATCACAATCATTTCTTTTCTTTTATTTAGAGAAATCACAATCATTTATTTTCTTTTATAACTTAAATAATCTTTTTTTTTCTTCGAAAATTCCCAAACCCACTGTAATTCCCGCTCCAAAAAAATTGGGTTCCCTTTTATTACCTATTTTTCCTAATTGATTAGTTTTTCCCTTAAGGCCCTGTTTGTTTGGGGAGATAGAATGGAGGGGATTGATAGTGAGAGGATTAATAGTGAGGGGATTGTTAGTGAGAGGATTGATAGTGAGGGGATTAATAGTGAGGAATTGTTAAATTATTTTTATATAAAATAATAAAACAAATAAAAAAATATAAAAAATTAAACATTATATTTAAAAAAAATTCCCAATATATAAAAAATAAAAAAAATAAAAAAATTTCTAATTCCCTCACTATTTTTCTAATACCCTCACTATTTTTTTAATACCATCTCTACCTCCTCCTTACTAGTCCCCCTCCAGGAGTATTAGTAATACCAAGGGACTAATAATACCAATGCCTTCTCCCAAAACAAACAAGGGCATTACTAATACCAAGGTATTAGTAGTCCCAATAACCTCCCTATAACCCAAAACAAACGGGGCCTAAGTTCTGAAAGAGGCTTGCTATTGGAGTCAACGAAGAGTCACGAGTGAAGCTTCAGCATCGGGGGTCGATAAAGAAGGGGGTGGCGATGTTTTACCGAGGCAATAGTTGATGAGACGCGGGGAAGAAATATGGCCCATTGGCCGGGACCCGGGTCGTTGAACCGCGTTGTCTTAAGAGAAGATTTAAATAATATTAGAAATTATTAAAAAATATTATGAAATATTTTATATATATTTTTTTATTTTTTGAACAGTGTGTGGTGTTTGTGTAATCTAATGATGGTGAATCTTTTATAATCATATTTATGAATTTTTTTTTGGTTTATAGAGTTTATTATGAATTTTATTTTAATGATTTGAATTATTTATTTTATAGATTTTTTGTGTATATTATTTATAAAAAAAATTAAATTGATTTAATAATTATAATATTTTTATTTTATCTTATTTTTCTAAAAAAATAAATACTATATTTTAATAAAAATATTTGTTTAATTTTTCGAAAACAAAAGTAATAAAATAAAAATGTTATGATTATTAGTTCAACTTAAGTTTTTTGTATAAATAATATACATTAAAGATCCTACAAAATAAATAATTAGGATCATTGAAACGGAATTTGTAATGGATTTCATAAAGAAGCTCAACGCCCATTTAAACAATGTGAAGGAAGGTTTACTTTGCCCCCAAATTATCACTCAAAATCAATTCAACATCCATTCTTTGGATTATATGAATTTTACACATAAACCATTCAATTTTGGAGTAATTTAACCCCGTTGTCAACTGTTGTCTATGATCAAAAAAAATTTGCTGACTTGACATCATGTTTTCATTTTATCCCCCAAATTATCTATAAAATTTTAATTAGACCCTCAAATTTCATTTTGTCCAAGGGTCTAATTATTATTTTAGAAATAGTTTGTGTACGGGGGCGAAATATCCTTAGCTCTCCGTACGCCTTGAACGTCAAGCTTCTGGTAACGGCGTCTGTCTCTACAACACAAGAAAGGTGAGCTGCCCGGCGGTGGTGTGCCGGAAAAACCCTCCGACGCTCAAGTCAGTTCACTGAGGAAGGAGACAATGAGAAGAGAGAGAGAGAGTGCTTGTGAGAGTGAGTTCGCATACCTCCATTGTTCATCTCTTCCTCTATTTCTAGGCTGGCCATGCAGCCCAAGATCGTGCGCGCACTACCTCTGTTGTCCTTTCCTAGACAGGTGGCAGTGTGCGCCTCTCACCACCTTACGCGTGTAAAGGTTTTGTCCTCCCACCAGTACACACAGAGCTTTCTAACGGTATTGAGGCGTTCGTGGAGCAGATGTCCTCTCCTTCACACCATTGGCCCAGGTGGCACCCATAACCGGGGTACCATGACCGGCCTAACTCTTGGGAGACCTGCCATCACTTAACCGTGCTACGTATTGCCGGCCTGTAACTTGGGACCAGACGAGGACTTAACCACCTAGGCCGAGCTATCATTGATCGGTTCATCGTGATCATCCGGTTGCGAGGCATGCCGACCTCCAACCGTCTTATCTCGGATCTCGGTCACACGCAACCGCCTCACCTTGGCTGGACGACCGGAGGCACGCCGGCCTGGTCGCATCCTCTGTGTAACCCGGTCAACCCTTCAGCTTGGTTGCGATCTCCATTGTGAACTTCGCCCTGCACGAGCGACCTCCAGCTCGGTCCCCAGGAGGTCACCGGTTGACGTCCTCGCCCGAGCAAGACTGACTGCTCGGCCGTTTCAACCGTCCATCCCGCTCGGTGCGGCGTAACGCTGGACGTCATTTCTTGCTCGGCCGTACTGTCTGATAGAAATCTTCCCTCTCAGTTTGAATGGTAAAATAAAATTTCAAATGAAATTTGAGAGCCATATCTGCAACTTCTGTTTAATTATAGATGACGATTGATGGTGAGGATAAAATTAATGCAAAATTAAATAGTTTATATGTAAAATTGATTTTGTTAGAAGAATAAGAATTGATTTGATTTCTAAGTAATAGCTGTAGGGGCAAAATAATATTTTCTCAACAATGTGCCTTCTTCACAATGTGCATATCATATGTATTCTATTACAATATGTATAATATAATTATAACGTTTCAAAACAAACACTATATAATATGTTGTAATTTTATAACCAAAATTATTCATAACATTTCTCATCATAAATTATTTGTAATATACATAATCACAATGGTTATAAATTTTTCTTTAGTTGTGCACATCATAGATTCACCATTTTTAACTTTTATCATAGAGTGAGTGACATAACGTACACCACAAATATTCTTAATTTTCATCACAAAATACAATAATCAATAAATATATTTTCCTGACTAACAAAAAAATTCATTGCAAGATACAATAATAATAAAAAGGGGTATTTACATGTAGGTCTTAGTAAGTGGACTTATTATCTAATAAGTCTTATGAGAAAAAATTGACATAAAAAAGCTCACTAATTGTAAGTTTTAGCAACAATTTATAAAAATCATGACAAAAAAGTCACTAATTGTTAATTTTTAGCGACATATATAAAAAATTGCCACAAAAAAATTATTTTTAGCGACAATTTTACCAAGACTAATTTTCAATAAAACTTGATAGGAATTAAGTCTAACTATTAGGACCTATTGACAGTTTATCCTAATAAAAATTCAATGTAAAAGAGATGTCTTAGTTTATCCTAATAAAAATTCAATGTAAAAGAGATGTCTTAATTGTTTAAAATTAAGAAAATTCAATAATTTTAGAATAAGAGTTTGAAGCTCCCAGAAGGTTTCTCTCTAAAAATCTTATTTTCCTCATATAATATATAGACAGATAATGAAACAAACTTTGCTTTTTCTTTTTCTCCCGATGTGGGATTATAAAATAAATCATAAACTAATTAGAATTTTATTTTTATATGGTTAATTGGAAGTTAGACAATGGAAATTTTTTAAATTATTTAAAATTAATAAAATAAATATGAGAAATCGCGATTAAACCGGTGAATCGATCAAACTCAAAATGGTTTAGCCTAATCAGTTAGGTCAAATGACCAACCAACTTATATAAAAATTAATTAATTAAAAGTTTTAAAATGTTATTTTAATTTTATTAATATTTAAACTGTTATTTTAATGTTATTTTATTGAAGTATATACAATACTACACTATTAAGATTCACTTTATATAAATGAAATAACTCACTTTTATATAAGTGAAACAACTCACTTTTTTTTTCGATGTGAGATTATAAAATAAAATTTAACAATTATTTGGACGGAAAGTTTATTTTTAATCAAGTAATCTCAGTCTTTCAATCTTTAATCAGATCAATCTGTAGTTTATTTTGAATCAAACAAATCTAATCAATATATTTTGATAAAACCGCTAAAAAAATTAACAAATCAATTAAATCAAAAATGATTTAGCCTAATCGGCTAGGTCATAATTAATTAATTAATTAAAATTTTTAAAATTTAAACTATATTAAATTGAAACATGCATAACACTACAATATTAAATGAGATGGAAGTATTATATTCCCATTATATGAGCAAAATAACTCATTTTTTTTACTTCTTTTCTTAATATGAAATTATCAAATAAAAGTTAGTCAATAGAAATTTTCTTAATTATTTAAAATTAAAAAAATTTAAAAAATTAAGAAAAATGGATCATGAGAGAGAGTGAACACGTTTTTTCTATGGTCTGGTCTTTGTTTCAAAGAGATGGATCATGAGAGAGAATAAACGCTGTGACACCAAAAGAGAGAGAGAGAGAGAGAGAGAGAGAGAGAGACACACACCAAGTGAGACTGAAAAGGTGCAGAAGAGATAAGAAGGGGTGGCCTACTACATATGTTTACCGAGGCAATAATTGACGAGACGCGGGAAGAAATATGGCCCACTGACGGGGACTAGGGTTGTTGAGCCGCGTTGTATGGAGACAACTTGAATAATATTAGAATTATCAAAAAAATATTATAAAATATTTTTTTGAAAATTTTTATTTTTTGATTAGTGTGTAGTATTTTATTATATGTGTAATTTAATGATGAAGAATTTTTTATAATCATCTTTATAATATTTTTCATAATCCCTAACATTACTCAGTCAATTTTATTACAGTTCCGTTTTGATTTATAGAGTTTATTATGAATTTTATTTTAATTATTTAAATTATTTATTTTATAAGTTTTTGTGTGTGTATATTATTTAAAAAAAATTGATAAACAATTATAATATTTTAATTTTATCTTTCTTTTTATAAAAATAAATAGTCTATTTTAATAAAATATATTAGTTTAATTTTTCAAAAACAAAAGTAATAAAAAAAATATTATGATTATTGGTTCGACTTAATTTTTCTGTATAAATAATATATATTAAAGACCCTACAAAATAAATAATTAGAATTATTAAAACGGAACTCATAATGGATTCCACGGAGAAGCTCAAACCTCCTTTAAGGAAGTTTTATTTTGCCCCCAAACTATCACTCAAAGTCAACTCAACATCCATTCTTTCGATTATATGAATTTTACACATAAACCATTCAATTTTGGATCAATTTCACCCATTGTCAACTGTTGTCTATGATCAGACAAAATTTGCTGACTTGGCATCATGTTTTCATTTAAAACTTCATTTTATCCCCCAGATTATCTATAAAATATTAATTAGACCCTCAAATTTCATTTTGTCCAGGGGTCTAATTGTTATTTTAGAAATAGTTTGGAAGGAAAAATGAAATTTGATATCATATCAACAACTTCTGTTTAATTGTAGATGACGATTGATAATGAGGACAAAATTAAATGGTTTATATGTAAAATTGATTTTATTAGAAGAATAAGAATTGATTTGATTTTTAAGTAATAGCTGTGGGGACAAAATAATATTTTCTCAACAATGTGCCTCCTTTCGCAAGGTGTATATCATATGTATTCTATTACAATATGTATAATATAATTATAGCATTTCAAAACAAACACTAATATGTTGTAATTTTATAACCAAAATTATTCCTAACATTTCTCATCGTAAATTATTTGTAATATACGTAATCACAATGGTTATAAATTTTGCTTTACTTGTGTGCTTCATAGATTCACCTTTTGTAACTTTTATCATAAAGTGAGTGACATAACGTACACCACAAATATTCTTAATTTTCATCACAAAACACAATAATCAATAAATATATTTTTCTGACTAACAAAAAAAAATTCATCACAAGATACAATAATAATAAAAATTCAATGTAAAAGAGATGACATATCATTTTATGACTAACGAATTATTAAAAAAATAGAATTAAATGTCATGTAAATTAAAATATTAAAAAAAATAACATAATTATATTAAAATTATGAAATTTGATATATATATATATATATATTTTTATAAATCTCCAAATTGATAAGTGTAATTTACCCAATAAATTAAGGGGATCCCATTTTTCTCAATAAATGATAAAATTCAGGCGGCGTTTTGACTGGTTGATCTAGTTGACCATAAAGACTTCCTTTCCTATCTATCAAGTTCCTACTAAATCAATTTGGTTGTACTTCAAATTTTAAATGATGATTACGTTGATCTATATATACAAATTTTTTTTTTCAAAGAGGAAATTTGTTAGAACTTTCTCTTACAATAGAAAGCTTTTGGGGAGGTTCAAATAACCTCAAGTTTGGCTAGTAAAATCTCTTAATAATTTAAATTTTTACAAAAATAACTAGTTAATAAGTTTATATGTTATTGGAGTAGATAATGAATTTTATGAAGACTAGCAGTTAGCACACGCTATGTGTGTGCAATTTAAATAAGTAAAAAAAATAATAAAATTAACATCATAATATGTATTGCTTAAGTGGTGTGCACTCATCTATATAATATATACATATATATGTGTGTTGATTTCGGACCACACTTCCAATCAAGCACTCAGCTGGAGAATACTGGCAGAATAAATTAAGCTTGAACAACCTGTCACAGAAAGATAAGAATCCCGCGGTGGTTCGTCCACCCGGGGGCACTCCGACGATCAAGTCAGTAAAATATCTCTTAAAGATAACCAATAGTGCTTAACTCACTAGACAGAGCATAAAGGACATACCTTAGACCCATGGGGGTGCCTCCTTTTTATGGCCAACACAATCCTAGTCCTAATAGAAGCCTAGCTCTAATGGACTTAGGATTATTGCTAATTTGGGACTCCTAGTAGGATTAGGATAAACTCTCTAAGAGTCTTATCTTTACCCAAACTGAAGTCTTCTTCCATTCTAGGACTCTTGTCTCTTATCCGGTTATCCCGGATTCCGGTATTCTCATAGATAACCTCGGCTTAGCCAAGATCATCTCAGCATCATGACCAGGACACGTGGTACCCCGGCTGGCACTTCGGTGACACCTCGGCCACGTGTCATCATTCAAAATTTATGTCCCCACAACTGCCCCCTAGGTTCTATTACCTCGGCATCCTGAGGTGATGGAACCTATATCATTTCTTCCATTTAGCACATCAGCTAAGCTCACTCCATAATTCATTACCGAGGTCATCACTCGTCGGTTCAATATGACCAAGATCTATAGTCTGCTTTCATCAATACTTTGAAACCAACAACCAAGTTCGTTCAAGTTTCTCAGCCGAAACCGTCCTCCTAGCCGAGGTATTTGCTTCATTAAATTAAGAACTCCAAGAGTTCCAACACGCGTATGAGCTGGCATGCACAGTATTTCAACCATTTCTGCCACGCGTCTTTCCTCCACTGGAACGTACCTGACACGCGGCTTTAAGTTGCATCGCATTTGCGTGCGTTGTCTGACAAGCACGTCATCCTAGGCATCATAATTGCCATTTTGCCACCATTTCATGCGTTTGATCAAAATCAACTCACTCTCCGTCTTTTTACTTATGCATCTTCATTTTTGTTCAAACTTTCTCTCTCAAATCCTCCATTGCTGCTTTCGCGAAGCTTTCTATAACCAGTTTCACTCTCTCCCTCCGACGAGGCTTTCGTTGCACTTCTTTGCTTACTACCACCGTCTGACACCGACGTACTTCACACAAGCCTTTTTGTAATCTAAGCAATTATTCTTCAATGTTAGGCCGATGTGCCTTCTTTCCTTATCTGAATGCATTCTTTAATTTTTTTCTTTCAACGTGGTTGTATGTGTCTTCTTTTTACTCTTGTATGATTCCATACTTAGAATATTTTGCATGTTTTCAACGTACGCCTTAACTGTGTAATCTTCTTGGTATGGAATACTTCGGCTGTACCCACTAATAGTTTATCTCGGCTTTGTCTTAACACTTGAAAATATTCATAATATTTTCATAAGTGTTACTTACAACTTGCCGCTTCACTCAAGACCTCTGTCTTCTGTTATTGCAACATATCCTTGGATTAACTTCAACTTGTAAACTTTTCTTAAAAATTTCAACAAGTGTTAAACCAATTCTTTCTAACATGACTTCGACTTAACTGCAACTTGTAAATTTTTCTTAAAATTTCAACAAGTGTTAAACTAACTTCCTTTAACATAACCTCGGCTTAACTTTAACTTGTAAATTTGAAAAAATTTCAACAAGTGTTAAACCATCTCCCAAGCATCACTCTTCAGCCCTCTGCCCTCTAATGTGAACCTAAGTTCCACTTGGGTTCTCATTAGGCCTGGGGCTTTGACCTTGTTGCTGAGGTCAGATTTAAACAAAGTCTGGCCGAGGTTACCAACCTCGGTCTCTTTGTTAATCTGACTGACATGTACTTAGTTCCAATCTGAGTCTGACTTTGCCGATATGACAAGTCCAGGTTAACCCAACTTAGTTCAACTCTATTATATGCAAGTAAAAGTTCTACTCTGCTATATAATAAGTCTAAGTTATTTGTCATGTTTCACTTAGAAACATCGCCAACTTAGTTCAACTCTATTATATGCAAGTAAAAGTTCTACTTTGCCATATAATAAGTCTAAGTTATTCGTCATGTTTCGCTTAGAAACATCGCCAACTTAGTTTAACTCTATTATATGCAAGTAAAAGTTCTACTCTGCCATATAATAAGTCTAAGTTATTCGTCATGTTTCAATCAGAAACATCGCCAACTTAGTTCAACTCTATTATATGCAAGTAGAAACTCTACCATATAAAAAGTATAAGTTATTCGTCATGTTTCAATCAGAAATATCGCCAACTTAGTTCAACTCTATTATATGCAAGTAAAAACTCTGTCATATAATAAGTCTAAGTTATTCGTCATGTTTCAATCAAAAACATTGCCAAGTGTCTGGTCAGTCATACTTTACTGTCTTCAAGTCGATATGTCCCATTGTCCAAGACCGAGATGATTCTATAAGGTCCCTCCCAGTTTGGGCCAAGCTTGCCCTCTCTAGGATCCTTCTTATTGCCGATGACTTTTTTTAGGACGAGGTCCCCAACTTAGAACTCTCATGGGTTGACCTTCTTATTATAAGCCCTGGTAAGCTGCTGCTGGTATGCCCCCAATTGAATTGCTGCTTTCTCCCTTCTTTCTTGGCCAAGCCCGAGCCGAGAAGGAAGAAGTGTTCTTCATCCTGTTGCTGGACAAGGATTTTCTTCAGAGCTTCCTTACTCTTCTCAACTGGCTCTTTGCCACTCCCAGTAGGAGTGTCGTCTCCAATCTTCTCTTTCTGTCCGTCGTTGGCCATCTATTCTCCTTTATTTCCCGCAGACGGTGCCAAATTGTGTGTGTTGATTTCCGACCACACTGCCAATCAAGCACTTAGCTGGAGAACACTGGCAAAATAGATTAAGCTCGAATAACTTGTCACAGAAAGATAAAAATCTCGCGGTGGTTCATCCACTCGGGGGCACTCCGACGATCAAGTCAGTAAAATATCTCTCAAAGATAACCAATAGTGTTTAACTCACTAGATAGAGCATAAAAGACATACCTTAGACCCATGGGGGTGCCTCCATTTTATAGCCAACACAATCCTAGTCCCAATATAAGCCTAGCTCTAATGGACTTAGGATTACTGCTAATCTGGGACTCCTAGTAGGATTAGGATAAACTCTCTAAGAGTCTTATCTTTACCCAAACTGAAGTCTTCTCCTATTCTAGGACTCTTGTCCCTTATCCGGTTATCCTAGATTCCGGTATTCTCGCAGATAACCTCGGCCTAGCCAAGATCATCTCAGCATCATGACCAGGATACGTGGTACCCCGGCTGGCACTTTGGTGACACCTCAGCCACGTGTAGTCATTCAAAATTTGTCCCCCCCCCCCCCCCACACACATATATATATTTTAAATAGAGAAATGAGTAATACTACAAATCCATCTTTATCAATTTAGAAATTATTTAGAATCTTTATCTTGTGGTTCAGATTTATTTTATACATAAACATCACTACACAAATTCAATCACAACCACACAATCGCATTCAGAATAAATTCAGAAAAATTAAAGATGAATATATAAAATTATTTATATAAAAAAAATAAAGGGCACGTATCATAAGAAAAAGTGAACAAAGATTTGAACACCAAATCTAACTTTCGGCATGCAAATCGCAGTAAGTATTGCGGTGTCCTTCAAACCTACCTCGAATGTGCAAAAGAAGTTTTTAATTAAGGAGATAAAAAATATATATATAATACCAAACTTAATCATTTTCCATGGAGGGAAGAAAACCATCCCAAAAAGAAAAAAGCCCGGCAAAATATAGGGAATCCTATGGGGCAAGGATCCTCCCCTTGGATCCTTTCCTTGTTTTCTTACATGGTGAGTCATTGGGCTCACTTTTGGGCCCAATTTCGATGATCTGAACCGTTCATATTTTAAGATTTGTTAAGTATATCATACTTGTAAAAATCAAGTTGATTGGATATCGAAAACCACGTGTTTGGATCATCGAACTAAAATCGTTTATTAAAAAAATTTAATAAACAGTTATTCGAACACGTGGTTTCCGATATCCGATCGACTTAATTTTTTTACAAGTATGATATACTCGACAAATCTTAAAATGTAAACAGTTCGAATAATTGAAATTGGGATCCTATGTGGATCTCCTTTGTCCGGTTATTTTAAATCATCTCTTTATTATACAATCAGACTACAAAAACTTATCATTTTGTGGTGTATTATGTCCCTTTGTATTAAAAGTTACGAACAATAATTTTATGATGTATTTATCTAAAGTGAAAGTTATAAATTATATTGTGATTATCTATTACTATTTTAAAAATCTAAAGAGCATATACGTTCTTTATTTTTTTAGTATTTTAAAAATACCTTCTCAAGTTTATTAAATATCACATCACAACATACATCTATCGAATAACCAAAGACCTTCCGGAATTCAAACACCATCACCCATCATAATATGATTTTTTTTTTAATAATTCCATTACTGTGGCTTGTTTAATATTTGTCTCCTCCACTACGTTTTCATAAACAGTTAGTGAGACATTTTGTGAGATTCAAATTAAGAAAAATCATGAAAATATATAAAGAAAATAAATATTTTTTTGATCTTCAATTAATTTTCAACTAAAACACCCTTTTATGACGATTTATAATTTTAAAATTGCCAGTCACATTAATATTGGTTGAGATTTTTTTGGTTATATATACATATATATTTATCAATCAAAGATGCATGCTATTAATAGTGAGTGAATCAATTGATTCTACTCTGAAATACATTCTTAATGTTTCTTTTTTCTTCACAATGGTTTGCCTGCAAGGGATGCATCACTCCTTTAAGGGCAACACAACATTTTTCCATCTTTTTTTTTTCCTTTTTATTAGCAAAAAAAGAACTTTTATTGATGCATCATTGTAGACACACCATTTTGACCTGTAACGCCCTCAAAAAAAATACAAATAACCCAACTCATAAGAAAAATGAATATAACATAATTGGTACACTTTCACATAACAGAATTCGTATTACAAAAGGGATTACATGCATTATACATTCATAAACGTTCATTCTGAATCTACAACATGTAATGCAAATTAATAACACGTTAAATGCTCTACGGGTTTACATCTTTCCAAGACATATCTTGGTTACAATCAAAAGTGAGTTTCGCTCATTACATCTTAAGCCCTTGGCTTTACAAAAATATACAATCAAAACGAGAAGCCATTGCTTCCAAAAGTTTCTTCGACGCTATTGCCTCGGTGGAGACATGCCATCATTATTTGAAAATGTTATTCCCAAGTAGGGTGAGCCACAACCCAGTAGAAACCATCTAACACAGTATATGGAATTTAACAAAGGTATAAGTACACTATGCATATACAACGTCAAAGATAAAGGCATCCATATTTTTGTATAGTCTTAAATTACCCAAACTCAATCATTAAGCTATTTCCCTTCATTTCATTTGATTACATAAGCCAATTTCATCATTTCTCAACCACCTAAATGAGATTACAACTCATTAGTTCTAGAACCACATTATTAACACGTAAGCACTTCAAACTTTTCTTTCATGGATATTTTGTCTGCGGGCAACCGTCAAATGGGACCCATGTATTCTTTCACGGATATTTCGTCCGCAGGTAGCCGTTAAACGAGACCCATGTAAACGTAGGCTATACAAGCACTACAATTGTCATTTTACGAATATTTCATCCGCGGGCTAGGCACCCATGTATAATTTCAGGACTTTCACCCAGAACACTTCGGCCAACTTAATTATAATGGAGTCCATCCCCTTTCTCCTCCCAAACAATTATTCATACATATGCAATGTATCTAATCACAAACTCAAACAATGGAGTACATCCTCTTTCCACTCCCAAATAACCATACATATACAATGTATATGAATATAGTCATATTTAATGACAAGCACACGTGATTAATTTCAATTCACCTACTCCGCATACAATTTCTACAACAATCATAGCTATTCTCCACCGATAGCCCAATACAATTTTTAAACAGATATAAAATCTCGTAACAGATAGTTTATTCAAAACTACCAAAGAATAAGGTAACATATAACCAATCCCATCATTTATATCAATACCCTTTCAATTTCACATTTTCAATGTCAATTTCCATTATTTATTCAAAATAATAATTTGATTCTATTAGGGCAAATCCCCCTTATTTTCCCCCAAATATTAGCCAAGTGCCAAAATCATGAAATCATACACTATACAACATCATTTTCAAACCCCTCAAGCATTTATTTCACATTCACCCAAAAACCCCTCTTTCCATTTTATGCCCAAACCCTAGGTTTCTCTTAAACACCCCCAAATCACATCATTGTTGCATAAGATACAAATAACTAAGTTAAATATCATATGAAAGTGTAGAAAAGATCCCTATCTCAAGCTTAGAAGAGAGAGAAGGAAAAAAAGCCCAAAAGTCGACAGCGACGAAACAATGACTTGCCTCGATCAAAACGAAGCCCTTGACAAGCTCTATACTAAATCTCAAAGGAGCAAGGTGAAAAGATCACTCTAGGTGAGTAGATCTAGAGATTTAAGTAAAAAGTTTGAGTTTTAGAGAGAGAGAGAGAGAAGAGAACTCACGATTTAAAAGGAAAAATGGGAGGAAAATAATGAGAGAGAAGTGATTTAGGCCTATTTATAGTAGTATAAAAATAGCCCTAAAGACAAATAAAATAATAGGCCCAAAACCCCCCAAAGGTAGGGCCCATTCGAACCCCAAAATTCTGGAAAAAAAAAACACGCAGAGGTTGACCCTTTGGGCAGAAGTGTCGACCCTTCAGGTAGCAAAGACAATCTAGCAGCAAACAAGGGGTCAACCCTTAGATAGGAAGGGTCAACACTAATTTTCAGCAGCTGACACACAGATTCTGCAATATATAAGGATCGACCCTTCCCAGACTGGTGTCTACCCTTGTGGACAGCAACAAGAGGCAGGTGTCGACCCTAAATTCCCACAACACTTCCAGAAACTTCACCAACAAGTAAGGGTCGACCCTCAAGAAGGCTGGTGTCGACCCTAGAATAGAATTTCTAAGTTCCCAAAAATCTTTCAACATAAACAAGCGTGAACGAACAATCGCAACGCGTTTAAATCGATTTGTACTCCTCCAAAACCAAGATACAACAACACCAAAGATTTTTAAAATAAAATAAAGGATTCAAATACACTTCCCAAAAGCTTTGAAGGACACAAGTGCTACATGACCGGTCTTAAGACTTGGGCACTTTCCTTCCATTGTGCTTTAAACCAGCATTTGTTCCTATTGTCGTAGCATATAGTATTCTTATTCGTGGTTACTGCAAGGTTGAAAGAAAACCAAATAGAAATATGCATATATATAGATAAAAAAAAAATACAGAGTACTGAGTACATACAAACACACACCCAAAGGGTTAATGATTTTTGGAGATGGAGATGAAATCATGGACTTCTTTTTTCTTTTTCTTTTTTTCTTTTTGTATATACAGAGGCAGCCACTCTCAGAAACTTCCCATCTTTGTGAAGAAGACTCATTTTCATTATCTGGGTTTCAATCTCTCAAGATTTTCTTTTCCTTTTCTTCACTTTCATTTGTTTATGGGCTCTGTGTTGATGAGATATTGAGGGAAAAATCAATATGGGGTTGTAATGACAGTTTAGGTGAGTGTATAATATTTTGGATGAGAAATAGTTTTGATATTATATGCGGATCCTTAAAATTTTTATCAATATTTAAATTTTATAAGTAGGGATTCAAAGAAATAGAGGGTCCTTAGAAAAAAAGTGAAGACTATTAGCGCCACCCATTTTCATCACTAAGGTCTATATTGAAAAAAAAATTAAGGGTAATTATATTTGCACACCACACACCATCACTATAGTTTTATTACATTTGTGTCCCTTAATCAAATTACCATTTTAGACAATCTTCTAAACCCTAATCTCTTAATACACTCTCCCTATACCCCACCATCACCATCGGTGACTGCCTCTCTCTTTCGTTGTCTAATTCCTACCTCCGACCGTCATCGCCAGCCACTACCACGACTACCCTTCCCAATCACCATTGCAGCCACTAACGGCTTTTCACCACCACGAACAACCCCACTCTTGTTATCTCGAACAACTCTTCCCTCTCTTCAGCCATCGTGAGCCACCTCTCAATTTTCTCTATCGCAATGCAGTCCCATACTTTTCTCTACTGTAGAGAGAAAGAAAGAAAACTCAAAGGTTTTTAGATCTCGATGATAAAAAAGAATAAGAAAAATGAGGGGTAGGGGTCACAGGGATGGGAGAGGGGTGGTAGAGGGAGAGCACAACTGGATAAGTGCTGGTTGCGGTAAGAGAAGAGGGAGGCTACGACGGGAGCAAATAGATGTTGTAGAGTAGGCATTAATCGGAAGGGAGAGAGTAGCAACTTACGGCCGGTAGTGAATTATTAGTTAGAGTTAGGGTTTGCTAGAGAAGGGGATAATTTGGTATTATTTGAAAAATAATGGTGTATATAGAGACAAAATTAAAACTTGGGCGAATTATACTAACAGTCCCTATAGTTTGTGGCTCGTGTCACTTTGGTCCCTGACTTTCAATTGCGACACATTTGACCCTGAATTTTGAATCTTGTTCCGAATAAAGACAATTGAAGATACCATTGGACTTTTCAATGGCAAAATTGTCAATTTGATAAAATATAAACTAATTTAACAAAAATAAATGTCAAAAAAATATTTTTAATTTTTTCAAAATTATTTCTACCCACCAAAGATAAAATTATGTAAAATTTATAAATCTTTTAGACATTTATTTATTTATTTTACCAAATTAATTTTTATTATATGTTTGGATGATGATCATGTAATGGGTGGTTGTTAAGCTTTTAATGTGTAATCGTTATATTTAATATATGAAATATTTTTAGTTTTGATTTAATGGATTGGTTTAATAATGATATCATATTTGTCGCCATATTTGAATTTAAAAAAAATAGAAACTAATTTAATAAAAACAAAAATAACCACCCATTACATGATTATCATCCAAACACAAAATAAAAATTAATTTTGTAAAAAAAAATATCTAAAAGATTTATCAATTTTACATAATTTTATCTTTAGTGGGTAGAAATAATTTTAAAAAATTCAAAAATATTTTTTTTGATATTTATTTTTGTCAAATTAGTTTATATTTTATCAAATTGACAAATTTGCCCTTGAAAAATCTATTGGTTTCTTCAATTGTTCTTATTTGAAACAAGATTCAAAATTCAAGATCAAATATGTCACAATTGAAAAGTCAGGGATGAAAATGACACAAGGCTCAAACTATAGGGACCGTTAGTGTAACTCACCCTTAAAACTTTTAATTTAAGTGTAGTGTGAACTAAGTAAATAGTGAAGAGGTGGTGTGTACTGAGACAATTAATAGTGTGCAAATAGAATTTTGTCAAGAATAGATAGATGAGAGGAATAAGTATTACAATTTTCAATTCAAGGGAGTAAAGTGATGTTAGATAATAGTTTATGGAGAATAAAATGTAATTTGCCCATCTTTATTTTTTGACTATACTACTATTAAAGCTTCTTTTTATGTCAATGTATATTTAGAGCATTGTGAATCTATTTAACAATTCTTGTAGCTCGAATAAATCAGGGAAGGGAAAGAGGTCCAAAAGGGAGGGAATCGATGCTGGAAGAACGTTGGATTGGGGTTCAAGACTCCTAGAGATGCCATTGAAGGTATATAGTATATAATGGCGTTTATTTTTTTTTCAATTTTATTTTTTTAATGGGTTTGTATGCTTAAGGTGTGTTTTGTTGTTGGATTGTGTATGAGAAAGTGGGAAATAACTTGTTCCGGGCTTTACTTGAAATGTTTTATTTTTAATGTTGCATTGGACTTGTTTTGTTGGAGTAAAATTTGAAGAAAGCCATGTGAGCAATTCTTACAGCCAATAGTTAGAGAGAAGAATTTCTTAATACAATTTCTCTATCTTTTATGTTCTAGTCATACCAAAACAGACTATAACAGAGCATCTCAACCAACTACATTAACTGACAAAGGCCAAATTGGCATGGACTAAAAAATCTAGTGGCTTGGCAACCACCAAAATAAGTTGTTTATTGACTTATTTGTTACAAGTTGTCACATCATCTTTTTACTTTTTTATATGTATTTTGTAAAAAGTCAAAAAGTCACTAAATAAGTCATATCCAAACCACCCAAAGTAAAAGCATGTTTGTCTTGAGCTAAAAAAATAATAATAATAAAATAAAATTTCTCAAGAAAATATAATAGATAAATAACCATTCCATAAAAAATTATATATTTGAATATCCTATTTCCTATCAGAATAAGCATATAACTCGACTCACTAGAATTATTAACTAAGGAGTATGAGTACTAATAACAGAAAATCAACTTTTTCAGCAATTATTAAACTTATTAGCTTTTCTTTTTCTTTTTTTATTCTAAAAAAGTAATTGCCTAACTGCCTTTTGTCCAACCTAGTGTTTGCTAGTTGTCCATTATTGGTTACCTTTGTCCACATCAGCCTTTATTATATCCCAGGTGCCTTAAGTTTGTAACAATCAGAGTAAGAAAATTGGCATTTTTGTTGAGAAGACCTTCTGAAAAAAAACCCCGTAAATTCAAGATACTAGTTTTTTTATTATATGGGTAAAATCCTAACCCAGGTCTGAGGCAACCAATTAGATTTTGTTTGGTTTTTGTATCTTAGCTAACCAAATCCACTTCAAATTAGTAAATTTTAAATTCATTATTAGGAAAATTTTGAAGAATCTATCTGGAATTATCCAGTCATCCATTGTTTGCTAATTTAGTTGCAAGGTTTTGCTCCGTGTAAATTTTTAACTGTTTTGACATTTGACTTTTTTTTGTTAGTTTTTTATAATTGACAATCCCGTTTAACAAAATTCCTTTTAGTTGTAATTTTATTCGCTCTTTTGTTTCAATAGATGTGAGTGTTTAGATGCGAATCCAATCCAAATCATGTCTATGCAGAGAAGTTTGTGATCTTGATCATTTTATGCTTGCCACTTTGTTGATTATGTACAGGGATTGAGCTGCCTGGTCAATTCGCAGGGGACCAAGCGGCAGCGCCCTATCGTGGGTCCGAGGTAGCACCGAGGCGGGGTCGAGGGGCAGCGCCATCGATGCAAAAAGTAAAAATGCAATTGGAATTGTTTGACCGTTTAAGCAATTATGTTTGCACTCAATTGGAGAAAATGATCATCTAGTACTTTCGCAGAGCGCCTGAACTTCTGAAAAGAAAGTTTTACCCCTCGAGCGGTGAATGTTACGCTCAAGCAATCAGCCTATATGTTTTGCACCGCCTTTACTCACATCGCTCAAGCTGTGAAGTGTGAGTTCAAACGGTCTTCGCGATCCAGTTTACTATAAAGTGCGTTGTTTGCTCATTTTAGGGTTTGAGCCGTCCAGATTTTCAAAGAGGAAGAAAAAACAAAGTGTTTTATATTAGAAGGTCCTTTATGAGTGTTTCCTTGATGATTTAAGAGTGATCAATGGATCCATGAACTTTATATCAATATTATCAAGGGATTTATTTGTTTTCTTTTATTCACGAAAGGGAGAATTGTTCTTCAGTGGATTTCAAGAGAACTTGGGTCTGAAACTTTGGTGGATTCCGGAGTGGCTCATCGTCGTATATTCAACATTGTGGATTTAACGTTGGGCAAGACAATTCCGAGGTGAAGATAGTGGTGGAAGAGGCACATTGGGGTCGGTTCAATTCGGGTGTGAATTCGCTAGGTAATTGAGGGTACACATGTGTAAATTCTTTTTGCCTTCTTAGTGGATTGTTTTGTGGCTTTCGCCCATGATTTTTTTTTATCACAATTGGAGGCACTCCAATTGTGGTTTTTCCACGTTAAATCGTTATGTCAATTTGTCTTTAATTGTTTGATTGGAATTGTCATTCATTATTTAAAATTGAAACAGAACCACAAATTAATATCTCGGAGATTTTGTTATTTTTTTTAAAATTTTTTAAAAGGGTCTAAATTCAATAATAAGTTTTAAGGATTAAACCCATCTTTGTTCTTTTTGTGAATCCAATATAAGGAGTTCTGCTATTGTGGCTGTCCACGATTTGAATGATGTCAACAGTCATTCTTTTTGTGATTACATTGCTATGTAGTCTGACTTAAGCTTGAAATTTTTCTCTACCTTTTTTAGCGGTGTTGTTAGCATTCATATTTCCTATTTCGCAAGGACTGAAACTTCCATTATCTGTGGTGAAATGTTTTTGGTATTAAAGATGGAGTTTGACATCAAAAATTTATATTTATGTCATAAATTTTATTGATCTATATGTTATCATAAATCTTTATATGGGTTGTATGTATTTGGTATGGGTATGGGGTACAACTATGTGCGTACTAGGTAAAAAATTGAATGTTTGTACAACATGGGTATGTGTTGGATACTTTTGTGTGTACGCCAGAGTGTAATTTTTTTTTTTAAATCTAGGGGTACTAAAATAAATATATTGTGTATTTTTTAAACCTCTAAAAATAATTAATATTTTTGTAAATATTACAAATTTGTTTAGAAATGTACTTAAATTAAATAGGATATGACTGAGTAAGCTTGTGTGTGTGTGTGATGATCGGTTTCGCTATACGTCACTTCATTTCGTTTTCATTGGGATTGTTGTGTCCGGATGTCTCTTCTCAAATTCTTATCCTTGTTTATTTTGGGTTGGCTCTTCTTTTGTTTCGGAGGGTGCGCGGCCGAGTCCGAAGTGTCCGGGAGCGAATCGGGGAAATTTTGGGCTGCTGGGCCAGGGCCGCACGTGCGGGGCCTTGGGCCGCACGTGCGGGGAAGGATGAGTTGGGAAGGTTGCACATTGCCTAAAAGGCAGGTGTGGAGTGAAGGGCAGAAAGGACCACCGCACGTGCGGCGATGAAGGCCGCACATGCAGAAGAGGCGCTCCGCACGTGCAGGAGAGGGCGCTGCACGTGCAGCAATCTAGGCAGTCCGAGAGCTCTATTTTGTTTTCTCTTTTAAGGCTGAATGTATCTCATTTTTTTTACATCTCCCTCTCTCTAAAAACACTTTTACTCCTCATTCTCTCTAGAAACCCTCATCAAACACTAAAACTCTTTGATTCTTGCAATCCATTGGGTCTAGATCCATCATCATCTCTCTTTCAATCTTTGGAGATCTAAGCTAGGACATCCCTTGTGTGGTGGAGATCGAAAATCTTTCACCTTTGGCTTAGGGTTTTGATTTCACCTCTTCAACAAGAACTTGCGGTAGGGTCTCCTTTGAGTTATATATATATATATATATATTTGCAAGTTTTGATTGATTTTGTGAGTTCATCTTTGTCTATTTCGAAAATGGGTTTATGGCTCAAGAAATTGTTGATTTTTGTTGAAGGAAAACTCATCCTAAACTTTTTTAAAGATTTTGTGAAATGTTGAGCCATATGGATTGAGATTGAGGTATGTAGTGAGGTTTCAAAATGAGGATGAGGAAATGTTGGGATTTTGTGAAAACCTAGAAATTGGGGGTTTCTTGAATGAAATAGGAGGTGGGCTCATGTTGATATTATATATATATATATATGTGTGTGTGTGTATATAAATATATGTTTATAGATGTATTGTTGTGTGCCATGGTAGACAAAGAGGATGAGAAATGTTTAGCTGTATACAAATGATTATATATATTTACATTGATGATGAATTTCTTAACATATGAAAGATTTTGGGACATGAAGGTGACATCTACATATTGCTATGGCTTGAAATGATTAAATGTTGAAAGAGCACAAAGTGTGGTTTTATTGTTGCACATGGGCATTTGATGATAAACTTTTGGCTATTGATGGAATGGCATGGAAATGAGAAAATGGAGATTTTGAAACTCTATGGAAGGTTAATTGTAGTTATGATCAACGTAGAGAAACATGAAGTAGTATGGTTAATTATTGCATTGACATTACGAACATCTTGTATATCATGAAAATTGGTTTGAAAATTGGAACTTTCATTGGGAATGAAATATTGTGATTGAAATTATGAAAATGTTATGGGGTAAATACGTTGGTAAGTTCGGTTAGGGGGTGTAGATGAATTTGATAAGTTGGCCTGAGTGTCCGGGGTGAAAGACCAAAAACACGCGCGGAGGAGGTACCACTTCCCTTCCGGTTAGCAACTGATAAAGTGGGGTTATTGGTAGTACTTGTTGAGCCTACTTGCAGACACCAACCTAGGGATTACTTGAGTTGTACTTATCGCCCCTATTAAATAAAATTAGAAGTATCAGAATTGTTGAGGTTCCAAGTTATTATCAAAACATGGAAATTTTCAAAAGAGCATGTGAATGGAATTCTCTTTAAATGGTATTGCACAACATTGGCATTAAACATTGGCATCTGCATATAACATTGGAAATTGGCATAAATGTATATACTTTGTTAAGGATTCTCTATTGGGCTTTATGCTCACCCCTATGGGTTTTGGTGCAGGTAAGGACGTGGTGAACCCACCAAATTAGGGCGTGGAAATGTGTTTTGAGAGTAAAAGGCTCTTGTTGAGATTGTAAATTTTTGTAAAGCCAAGGGCTAAACATGTATAGGTCCGAGAGACCATTTTGTGCAACCGGGCTTATGCCTTGGAACTTGTAAGCCCTTGAGGGCCTTTATTCATTTTGGTTAAACGGTTTTACATGCTATAGATTCATGCACTAGCTTTCAATGAATGTATGATCGCATGTGAGATTACTTTTGTATGAAAATTGGACTTATGTAATGGAATATGGTGATTATATCTTTCCGGCATCTCTTGTGAGTCATGATTATCATTATATTGAAATGGTATATACTTTTCGGGGCATTACAACTTGGTATCAGAGCTACCGGGTTTGAATACTTGGGGCTCGTGGGAAGTGGTTTTTATGCCACAATGGGTTCATTTCGCTTGACTAGGAAATGTTTTGCTTTTCGTGATTATGTGATAACATGCTTATGTGACTATATGGGTATGGGATTGGACTTTTGGGATGTGCGCTTATTAGATTCCTTGAGATCTTATTAGAAGGGTACCTAATCAATACTCGTTCTACTAAGAATTCTTGGTTTTTCGTGGGACAAATCTGATCACTAAAGGATAATCTGTATGTACTTACGTGACTAAGTACTTATGTGGAGTGGTTTGAATTGTTTAATATATGTGATTGCTGTAGTTTAACGTGTGAGGCAAGTTGCGAGCATATTTGGAATTATGTGCTAAATTATTTACCTTGTTCCTTAATTAGGATGTCAGGAAGGGGTCAAACTCGTGGAGGTAGAGGTGGAAGGCGTGGTAGGGGTTGCCGGGGTGTGCATGGGGTACCGGTCCATGAGGTTCTGGTGCAAGAGGAGGGGTTAGGCCAAGCTAACATGGTTGAGCAAGTTGGGCAAGTGGAAATACTGGGGCAAGCGGGTCAAGCCACAAATAGGGGCTTTAGCTCGAGAAATAGCGGGGGCCTTGAGGGAGTCCGTGAACATACTTAGGGCGGAGAACCAAGCTAGGGAGAACGCCGTAGAGGCATACATGTGTGCATGTGTGCATACTCTTCTCTTCTACTTCATTAAGCTTAATTCTTGCCCCAACTCACTTAATTCTTTTTGAATGCATGAGTTAAGCACCCTAATTACACAACTAAAGGCTTGATTTCATACCTTAAGTTCTCAACTCCTTGAATCCTAGTGAGTTCTTGCTCAATTTCTTCAATTCTCCTTAATTCTCTAGCAAATTCCTTGCTTGAAGAATTCTCCCTTGCCTCTCTCTCTCTCTCTACATGTTTGTGTGTGTGAGAGAGCTCAAAATGTGTTGATATGAGAGAAAAGAATGAGTGAGAGCACATAAGAAGCCTTATATAGGCTTGCCTAATGAGAGTTAACTAAGGCTAATCAAGTGGGCATTAAATTAATCTAATTTAATCGTTCCGAACCGAATTTTAATTAAACCTACCATAATTTTCCATAATTCCCAAATATCACATAAACCAAGTCAATTTCTAAATCGGATGTCGATAAGGCTTTCAATTCACAAACTGAAATGGAAACATGAACAGATATTTCTACGTTAAACAAATATAAACACACCTAAGGCAACATATGATGCAAAATTTCACTTTAATTATCTATTAGGGATAATTAAGCATGAATTAGCGTTAATCATGGGCCAGGGTTGTTATAAGTTTAGAATATGGTAAGAATGCTTATGTATGTCTATATTATATAGAAAGGTTTACATATGTATGCTTATATATTATATAGAAATGTTTAGTTCAGAATATGGTAAGAAGATGAAGGTATTTAGGTCTATTTACAAGTGTCGTTAACAGATGTTAGGGTGTGTTGTAGTTTACAAAGCACATGGGATTATGTGCTTATTTCTTAATGTTAGGGGATTATTTTGCAAATTTAGAAGTTGAATTTTGGTGGGTAGGGTAGTTATATGCCGTTAGTCATGGCAAAGAAAAGGAGAATGAGTTAAAAATGAGAGAGGTATACATACATATAATATAGAGAGGTTTAATTTAGAAAAGAATAAGATTATGAGAGTATTTAGGTCCATTTACATATGTTGTTAATAGATTTTAGCAGTGTGTTTTAGTCCACAAATCACTTGTTTGTGCACATGGCCTAAATCATGGGGAGTAAAGTGAAATTTGCTCGAATGAAATAAGGGAATTAGAATTGTTTGCTACTCTTTGCTCTGGTATGTCTTCCAAATTCAGATCAATTAGTAATTAGATATGAACACATTCCAACCAATCTCCAAAAAAATATAAATTTGTATCAAATTAGAACTAGTAACTAATCCCAATGTCTTCCATGTTTGCAGGAACTTTTATTGACAAGAAATGTCTGTTCACCGGCGATGTTTCTATCAGGGGCCGCATACTTGCTGGAACCTGCCACAGTGCCAAGATGATGAGAACAATCATTGATTGACGGAACTACCTTCATTTTTTCAAGAAATACCAAAGGCAAGGCCGATCACTTTTATTTTAATCGATACTGTTTTTTCTACCGTTTTTATGGAAATTTTGAAATGTGTGATCATTTTTTTTAATAAATAAAAGTCAATATTATTAACGAAAAAGCATCAGGGCAATACTAACAAATACACCGACAAAGAATCAACCGAAAAACAAAAACTAAGCAAGAAGAGTATCTATAAAATCCACAAAACCAAACAAATCTGGGACACTCTCCCTGACACCTAACTATACAAAAACACTAAAAATTGATCCTTCAAACAAGTCACTAATTCTTCTTCTCCCTGAACGGCTCTTCAGACTGACTCATTTTCCTTAAAGCACAACGGTCAACAATCAACTCGCCGATTACGCTCCAACCAACTCATCCATATCAAACACAAAGGTGCCAAAGCGCACACTTTTCTATGCCTCTTTCCAACCCTACCCCCTCTACAACTATGAAGGACACCCTAACACTTCGTTGTTGTACCCAAATCACATCAAACAAAGAAAAATTCAACACCCAAACCGAACAATGAAGAAGAAGATGAGACACCGACTCCACATCCTTACGGCACATACATTACCAATTGACCATAATCTGCAGACGCCGAATAAGAGTATCAATAGTGAGAATCCTATCCAACACTGTCATCCACGCAAAGAATGCTACCTTGTGTGATTATTGTTATCAAATTGTGAATTGTAAATCGTGAATCGTAATGGTAATGTTCACTTTATATAGCAAACAAAAGCAAACCAAGCCTTACGTCCCATCAAATGGAGTCGGCTACATGAATCATTCTTCTCCACTTGACTCTATTCAAGGCCATTTCGTTTATCAAATTAGGAAGGTTCATATCTCTATTTACTACACTAGTCCACGTCAATTTAGGTTTGCCCCTTCCCTTAACACTTCCATCTACCGCCACTATATCGCATCTCTTCACTACTGCCTCTATTAGTCTCCGTTGTATATGACCAAACCATATCAATATATTCTCTCTCAACTTATCTTCTATTGGTACTACTCCTACCCATTCTCGAATATACATTCCTAACTATCTTTTCTAGTTTTGCCACATATCAACCTTAGCATCCTCATCTCAACAACACTTATCTTATCACACGTTAACATTCTGACCCATATAACATCGCTGGTCTAATAGTCGTTCTATAGAACTTCCCTTTTAGTCTAATAAGTACTCGTTTATCGCATAGTACCCCAGACGCACTCTGCCACTTAAGCCACCCCGATTTAATTCTATAGACCACATTCGCTCCAACTTCCCCAGCTATTGTGATAATCGATCATAAATAACGAAAATATTTACTCTTAGGTAGTTCTTGGTTCTCAATTTTTACTTCTCATCTACTTCTATTGTTATTGTTACTAAAATTAAACTCTATGTATTATGTCTTAGTTCTGCTTATCCTAAATCCTTTAGATTCAAGTGCTTCTTTCCAAGTCTCCAACTTAATGTTAACTCCTTATCTAGTCTCATCCACTAACATGATATTATTTATAAAAAGCATACACCATAGTGCATCATCCTGAATATTTCTCGTCAATTCATCCATAACTAAAGCAAAAAGATAAGGACTTAAGGTTGATCCTTGGTGTAACCCTACAGTAATTGGAAATTCACTTGTCACTCCAGCAGGTGATCTAATAGTGGTCACCATACCTTCATACATATCCATAATCACATCAATGTAATCTTTTGTCACCACTTTCTTCTCTAACACTCACCATATTATATCTTGAGATACTCTATTATATGTTTTCTCAAAATCGATAAAAACCATATGAATATCTCTTATTTACTTTATATAGCACAATATATAATTATATATATGTATATGCATATAAAAATACCCACATTATGTTAAAAATGAAATAAATATTAATATAATTAAATTATGTATATTTATATAAATAATTTGCATAAATCATTATAATTAATTGATCTCTCTGTTGCGAAAATGACGTCATTTCATGCAGCATATACACAAATTGTACGATTCGCTCAATTTAAAAGTCAATGGCACGAATTAAATTGTTTTGGTTGAAACTTCACTATAAGAAAACGAATTAAATAACACGAAAGCATTTACGACGGCAACACTTACCATCGCCAATAAATGGGTTTTTAGTGAAGGCATCCCTTCCTGTCACAAAAAAGCAACTTTTTTGCGACGGCAACAACTGCAGTCACAAATGATGCGCATTTCTTGCGATGGTAACCCCTGCTGTCACAAGTAAGGCTGTTTTTTGCGATGGCATGAATTGCAGTCGCAAATAAGAGAGTTTTTTGCGACGGTAATAGGTGCCGTCACAAACAAAAAAAAATTTAAAAAAATAGGAAAAGCAATACTATTTTGATGAGACGGCATTAGAAGTATTAGCGACGGCATTTTGCCATCACAAAAAAACTAAAATTTTTGTAGTGTTTCACCCATTTTTTCATCTTCTTGTTTCTCTGTCTCTATCTATCTCTCTCCCTCTCTCTCTCTCTCTCTCTCTCTCGCTCATCTCTCTTCTCTTTCTCTTTCTCTCTCTGTCTCACTCATCACTCGTTGTCTGTTTGTTTGTGTCTTTCTCTCTCTCTCTCTCCCTTTCCCTTTCCCTCTCCCTCTCCCTCTCCTTCTCTTCCACATTGTGCTCACGTTGCTCACTCTCTCCCTTTCCTCTTGTCAATTTATCGATCTCCCTCTCGATTTATCGATCTCTTTTCTCTCTATCTCTCTCTCTCTCTGTCTCTCTGTCTCTCTCTCTTCTCTTTCAATCGTTCATCTTTCATTTCTCTTAATCACTTGTCGAAAGAGAAAAAAGTCAAAAAATGAAATGGGCCTCTCTCTCTCGCTCATCTCTTTTCTCTCTCTCTCTCTCTCTCTCTCTCACTCATCACTCTTCTCTTTGGCTCTCTCATCTCTTTTGCTCATCTTTCTTCTCTCTCTCTCTCTATGTCTCTCTCTATATGTCTTGTTCATCTCTTTTTGTTGTCTTTCTCTCTCTCTCTCTCTCTCTCTCTCTCTCTCTCTTTCTGTTTGTGTCTCTATCTCTCACTCATCACTCTTTTCTCTAGCTCTCTCATCTCTCTTCGCTCTCTATTTCTCTTGCTCATCTTTCTTCTCTCTCTCTCTATATATATATCTCTTGTTCATCTCTTTTTACTATCTCTCTCTCTCTCTCTCTCTCTCTCTCTCTTTGTCTATCTCGCGCTCATCTTGTTTCTCTCTTTTTTTTCTCTCTCTCTCTGTGTCTCTTCTCTCACTCATCTCTGTTCTCTATCAATCGTTCATTTCTCTCAATCACACTCATCTCTTTCTCTGAGCCCATTGTTGTTAAAAGTGGAAAAAGTCAAAAAATGAAATGGGTCTCTCTCTCTCTCTCTCTCTCTCTCTCTCTCTCTCTGTGTCTCTCACTCATCTCCCTTTTCTCTCTCTTTCACTTATCTCTTTTATCTATCTTTCTCACTCATCTCTCTTCTCTATTTCTCTCTCTCTTGCTCATCTCTCTTCTCTTTTTTATGTCTCTCTCTATATCTCTCTCGTTCATCTCTTTCTTTCTCTCTCTCTCTCTCTTGTTCATCTCTCTCTAACTGATCATCTCTTGTTTCTCTCTCTTCCTAGCTTTCATTGAGTAACAAAATGGACACAGAGCATTTTGGCAAATGACGGACAAATGACGGCGACGAGCGATGGCAATGACAGCGTAAGATGGCATTAAGCAGCGGTAGACAACAGCGTTGAGCGACGGCGAGCAGCGAGTAGCGTGAGACAGCGTGAGATAGCGTGAGACAACGAGCAATGGCAGACGACGACAGTGTGAACCAGTTTAGCTCTTGAAATTAACCTCTATGGATGGATTTGAAATTAGCCTGTTGAATTACATCCAAACCTTTGATGAAGGGAACAATTCCCCTTTGCTGAATTGCAGATGTTTTTTCAAGACTCATTATGCTTTCTTTTTTTGATTTTTTTAAATTTAAATTTATATATTTATTTTTTGGTTGTTAGGCCCTGGGTTTTTGATTGATGATTCAAACCTCTTTTTTTAGATGGTTTTATTGTTGTAGAGGGCAAGTGGTGTTTTGTGAATAAATTATTTGATTGTGTTATAAATAAAGGTAAGTTGAGCAACTAGAAACCACTTGCTAATTGCTGGTTCTATAAATCAAACAATAAGTTGTTTTCTCAAAGTTTTCTCTTGAGTTGGATATCCAATGAATCAAGTTGTTAGAATCTCTTCCATTGACGATATTTGACATAATTAAAAATAAAAATAGAATAAAATAAAGTGAATTTGAAATTTTGTTGGTTTTTACTAATGAGTGGGACTAGCATCTCCTATGATCCTCATTTGGGAGACTTGATTGGAAGATCACAACCGTCTGATCCATAGACTTCTTCCATGAATATTGACGGAGATCAGCTCAGTAGATTGGATGATCTTAGTCTAATTTATCCCAACTGTGTTGTTCACGAAACTAGATTAAAACTTCTCTAAAAAAAGTTGACAATATGCCAAAAGGATAAACACTAATAAAGTTTTTAAATTATTTTATGGAATACCAATTGCTCATCAAGCATTGCACAAGTAGATAGCTGCTATTAGTTAAGAATTTTATTTATGTTGACATTTGCTCTCTCTCTCTCGCCCTATGTGTGTGTGTGTGTGTGTGTGTGAAATTTGGGATGAGTTTATAAAAGACAGTTTTTAAACTCGTTTGATTGATCCATCACTTTGTTTATATTCAATTTACTGTCCCATAGTTGTAATAGTTTAATCATTTGTTCTTATAATAATTACTATAATTTGTTCAATTTCATTTAGTAGGTTTCTTATCTTAGCCATAATATAATACCTCTAATTAGGAGAAAATTAATGAGCAAATATGTAATAGGTGTGGCCTATATATGATATTTGACATACCATTTAAAAAATAGAAGTAAAAATAAGTATTTTATTTCTATTTTATAGATAAGATGGTCATGTGTCCACTTAATAGTAAGCAGTTTATTGTATGTCATGTAACACCATATTGGATGTGATCTCCAGTCAATCACAATCAATTGTGCTGAAAAAAAAGAGGTCTAACATTTCATTTTTCAGAATACACCTTTAAGAGAAGTGAGATTTCAATTTTATTTTTTTTAATTGGTTGATCATAATTGATCAGAGCTAAATCTAAATCTAACATAATGGTCTTGGAGTATTGAATATCTTTTTCAATTATAGAGGAACCCCCACTATAAGAAAACGGGCCATATTACATGAATTTATTTCTTATTTTATATTTTCTTGTAATTCTACTTATCCATCACAACTATCTCATTTTAG
>JAXFYN010000121.1:507597-541030 GCA_036172215.1 Camellia granthamiana
TTCCATGGAGGTCGGGGGGTTTTAGAGAGGGAGAAAAGGAAGTCAGATGACCGTTAGACCGGCCATGAAAGTCGTAAGGATGACCTTGTCATCGTTTTCCGCTACCTGCAAGGGCTTCGGTGTTGAAGCGGGGGTAACGAAACTGTGCAGCGACTCCCCATCGGTCTGACGGATATTGAGGAGTTGGGGTTGCCAGACGTCGCTGGCACTGGGGCTCCAATGAAATGGCTGAGGAAGGAGTCACTGAGGTGCTGAAAAGTGGAGACAGAGTCTGCTGAAAGTTAACTAAACCAAAGTCGAGTTGACCCCCTTGAGTGTTACGGGGAAAGCCCGACACATGATTTCATCAGGGAATGCATGGAGAATCATGAGGGTCCGGTAGGTCTCTAAGTGATCGACTGGTCTGTTGTACTGTCAAAAGAGTCGATGGTGGGCATTTTGAACTTAGGCGGTAGAGGTTTGTCTCGGATGGAGGCAACGAATGGTGAGTTGGTGTGGACACGCCCCGGGGAGGAGGCCTTATGCTTTTCCACAGTTCGGACTCAATTTGTCACAGTTCTTAATCTGACCTCACAATGTGCAATGTGAGACTGATAAATCACCAAAGAGTCCAAATCCGACAAATCGTTTTGGAAAATTGATTTTTGTAAAGAAGTGTCAAACATGGACTGCTTTGCCAGATATAGAGTCACCACCTAAATATTTTATTTTTTGGGGAAATTTAGGGAAACCCTGACTCGTTGCCTAAGGCCATGTGTTCGTCATCACCAAAGTTGCCTCGGCTTGGGAACTTGGGTACAATTGGGGAAGGTCAGCTATGAGCACCTCCCGCTCGCCCTATCAAAGATCGGCCACTGCGAAACATGATATCTCGTTTTTGAAAACACATGGCGTTCTTATTCCGATTAATTAGCTAGAATTACTATGTGATGCGCACAGTAAAATAAGTATAGACCTAGATCGCCTAAATTTGGAACAAAGCATCGCATATCTATTTGTTTTGGAAATGGTTTGAAGTTTTGCTACTCGGAAGTAGGCTAAATCACGGAATTCAATGAATTATCCCAATTCAAGTAATCCAACCTTCACCCAATAGGCATTCAGGGCAGTTTATATCATATAAGCAATTAGCTTCATGGTAAGCATGGTAATGCATGGCAATCATGCAGTATGCTAAAGCATAAATACTTACAGAGTACTCCGAGCCAAAAACAGAAACTAGTTGTAGTAATCAATGCATGATCCTAGTTTATGTTTAAAATGGCTAATGCAACGCATACAAAATGCAACTAGAAATAGGTTCGGCTATTCTAATATGACATTTGAGATGCAATTTAGATAACATGTATTCAACTGGGAATTGAAATACGATGCAGTTAGCATGATGCACCAAGCCCGGTGCATGCAAGATAGATGGATGAATGCAAATATGCAGAGCATAAGTATGCTAATTGAAAAAAAATAACCTAAAACTAACAACAAAAGTCAGGTAAGTAAAATGGGAGAAAGAAATGGAGGTTGGGGAAAACATGCACACACGTACGCACACTTATTACAAAATTAGCCCTCTCGATGGAGGGTCCCGAATAAATAATACAAGTTGCCTAATTAACTAACTAACAAGCTAATTAATTATTACAAAACCAAATTGAATAACTAGCTACAACTAATTATTACAAAAAACTTAATTAATTAACAAATTAATTAAACTACAAATGAAGAACAACAAACAAGTAGGGAAAGCAGTAAACAATGTTGTTCCAGCTCTGTTCCAAGAAGGAGGGTATGCACGCTCACATTCGGTTTCCTCGCCTCGAAACGCCTTCTGGTTACTCTTTTAGAGGCTCTGTTTGCAGGGTGTCTTCCAGTGTTTGCTGCTGAAACTTACCAAAAACACTGCTGGAGGGATACACCAGTGGCCTGCTGCCGCCATGGGGGGAACACTGCTGACCACCTGCCGGCCATGGATGGCACACTGTCGGCCAAGGATGAGAGGTTGCCCGAGGCCATCAATAGTGCATTGCCGGCCACTGTGTGTGCTGTGACACCAAGCTGCAACAAAGCACAAAATAGAGGAAATGGAGGGTCTCCCCAGGATTTGTAACGTACTATGCCGCCCCTACCATATCACCTCAAAACATCAAAGGAGAGGCTTAGTCGGGTCCACAACCATCAATCACGCATCCCGATGCATGATGGCCAAAGATCCAACTTGTGCAAATCAATATGAAAATGAATGCACAAATAAAACAAGTAAGGCCTAAAACTCTATCATGAATCATCAAGAGTTTCGGCGACCGAGAATTGAGACACGTTCCATCACTCGGAGTATGAAACGCCCCTCATTCCTCGTGCTTGGATTAACACTTAATCCAAACAACGATGCAACACATAAGCATGGCAAACATGCAATATGACTTAAGTGTGCAAACATGCAACTAACTCAAGCATGCACAAGCATATAAGCATGATGTGAGGCAACAACCTTGGACAACATGACAAAATGCAATATGAACATACAAACATACAAGGCATGTAAAGGTAGACAAGTATGCAACAACATACGAAATGAAACAAGCATGCGACAACATGGTAAGATGGGCTTACGCTAAAGATGGACCAGCTCTCAAATAGGTCCAAATCAGTAGCCAAAGTGATAGAAGTAAGCCACCAAAACACACTCAAGCATGCAAAATGCAAAAGGCACACCAAAGAGGCCTAAGAGGGGCAACTCTCAAGAGTGCTTAAGGAGTGGACAAATGTACAATGTGTAACAACACTAGATGCACTGAAATGAGATGATAAAACGATGCGAAATCATTTAAACAACACAAGTAAAGCATAGCGAAGGTCCTAAGGCATGAAAGCTAGCAAAGAGTAAACACAAAAGAGGCATGCAATACATGGTATGAATGCATGAACTAAGCATGGACAGAGTTTAATTAGGTCTAAACAAAGACTTAAGCATTCTAAGATGGAGGCTCAAATACCTAGGCAAGATGGCATGCAAGCTAGGCCATTAGTAAGGGCAACAATGCACAACACTTAAAGGCATTCAAAGCATGAAAGAAGTGGAAACATGGCAATGCTATAGGCTCTGAAATGAAGTATTAAGTGGTGCCAAATCATCTAAATAGCTCAAAGATAGCATGCATGAGTCAACGAAATACAAAGCTTGCAAGGCCAATTACACTATAGCTATACAAAAGCATGAAGGATATGGCAAGGGCAACCCCAAAATTGTCCTAGTACATATTAATATGAGACTAAAACATGCATGGAAGTAAGCCAAAACAAGCTAGCATACAATGCTAAAACATGGAGCATGCAAGGCTACAAATGAGGCAATGCACTACACCTATTGGAACCAATCATGGCATGACTTGGACAACATAAAAAAGAGTTACATTATGGTATAACTAAGACCAAAAATGCACTGAAATGATGCGCCAAAAAGCTTAGGCTTAATGGTATGCACAGAAGTTTTTTTCTTGAGGCATAAAGCACAAGCTCTACAAAGTATTCAAAGCATGTCAAATTACAAGTGTATGACAACATTTCATGGACTGAAATAACTTATAAAATGATGGCAAGGCATGGAAACATCACATGCATTGGCATGGTAAGGGCCTCAAAACCCCAAGACTAGCCCTAAGCATTTACACTATAGTTATACAAAGCATGAGTGATATGGCCATGACAGCCTAAAACAGTCCAAGTACAGCCCAAAAATAAGCATAAAATCATGTTAGAGTAAAGCCAAAAATATGCTAGGATGATGGAGTCAAAACATCATGCACAAAAGGCAAGTAAACAAGATTTGTTCTACACCTATATGGAGCAATGCAAAGGATGACCAAAACCAACTATGGATAGGGTCATGATTATGGCAAAAAAATTACCAAAAACATGCTGAAATGTAAACCAAACAAGCTAACAAGACATGACAAAGCATGAAGCACATGAAGCTAGTTTAGGGGATTTACACTACAAGTGTATCATGCAAGCATGGAGTGACAAAACCAAACCCAAAACAGATCTATGGCATGGTAAAACATCACCAAAAAACCTCTTGAAATGGACTCAACACAAGCTAAGCAAACATGCTACTTGATGAGCTATGAATGGAGTTACACTACACATACAAGATGCATGGCAAAATATGACCAAACCAGCCATGGACAGGGCCAAGGCAGGGTCCTAGAAGTCACAAAAAATGGCTTGAACCAAGCCTCAAAAATGTACAGAGGCATGCTCCTTTGGAAGGCCAAAAAAGCAAGCAAGCAAAAACCAAAAGAGAGGGGGCCACCCCCTCTGATTTGAGACATCAAAACCACATCCCTTACCATTGAAAAATCCACTGGATTTCAGTGGTAGGAAGGCCAAACCAAGGCTAGCTCGGAGGCCTTAAAGCATGGCTTTAAAAACAAAGCCAAACAAAGCATGCAAGAGGGTTACACACCCCTAACAGTAAAAAGACCTTAAACAAACTTCAAAAGCACTTAAATACAAGACTTTTTTTTAGTTATAAGCAAGGCCTAAATCAATATGCAAGAAGGGCCAAAATAAGATACAAGAAAGTGCTAAAAAGGGGAAGAATCTCACCCTTGATGATCAGCTTCGAAACCAGCCACTTCAGGGAGTAGAAACTCACTTTCAAAGCTCAAGAAGACCTCCAAGAACCTTAGTCCAATGGTGGTGGTATATCTCTAAGTGTTGTAGTGTAAAAGTGCAAGAAAAATCAACTTCAAGGCACAATTTAGCAACAATATAGAGAGAGGGAGATATTTCTTCTCAAAGTGGCTGAACCTTCCTGATATAGAGGGAAGCCCTCTTGCTTATATAGAAGAGAGCAACAAGAAGCTTGTCAAACAAGCTTTGGCAAGGGCTTCATCCCTCCATACACGTGTATGAAGGGCAGGACAACAAAAATCCAGCAGGCTCAAAAGATCTGGAGTAAAACCAGCTGAGACAGGGAGGTGCCGGCCATCAGTAGTGGCCAGCAGTGGCTCACTGATGGCTGGTAGGCTTCATCAGTGGCCGGCAGGCACAAAGCTATGGCCGGCAGTGCACCAAGAAGGTCACTCTGAAAGGACCAAGTCAAGGTCCAAAAAAGGGGCAAAAAGGATACAGGGTTTGGAAAGCTCGAACCTGTGACGTTCTACCGCGACAGTAGAGTACTCGGCGAGTAATTGAACTAGTTGTTAGGTGTACCTACAAGCACAACCAAGTCTCGAGGACGGTCAAAAATGGGGTGTCTACAGTTGGCTGTGGTGGATGGTTTATTCGGTATGTTCTACATGACTCCTTGGAGCTGGAGCTTCATGGCTCGGAGTTCTGCATCCCAGAAAGGGACGTTGTCACCACCGGAAGGGAACGGGGGGCTGGACGCTACTGGCCTCTCCCTCGGGGGTGGATGCCTGGACCGATGGATGTGGAGCCTGGCGGGGGGTAGGTTCATATCTGGGGGAGGGTGGTCGCAAAGCCCTCCAAGTTGGGTGGATGGGGCTGTTGGATAGTGTGGCTCGGGCTCGTTCTTGGTTGGGTGGGATATCTAGAGGTGGTGGAGGAGGCATAGGAGGGTTTCTTTGGAGTAGAGCATTAATCAGGGCTTGGTTTTGCTCGGCCAGGTGGTTAATGTTGTTGGTGAGCTCGGTGAAATACTGTGGTGGGTTGTTTGGATTGGGAGGGTCGGCTTGGTGGTCGGCAACATTGTGGTGAGAAGCCATGGATCTAGTCGTGACCATACACCTTGGTGGGTGGCAGGAAAAGGTTATTGGGACAGGGTCTCCAGCGACCAATGAGCACAACTGGCGCGCAGAGCAAAGTTTTTCCATAGACAGCGCCAACTGATGATACTGCGGGTTTCCAGATGGAACGGGTCGGACTGATCCATGCTTCCCAACACCGGTGTCCGAGTGACCAAACCCACAGAGGAACCTACACAAGAGTTCAATGGGGAACGGGGAGTCTCCCAGCGAACCCTCCGACGAGCAAGTTAGAAAGAGAGATAGAGTGTAGAGATGGATTAGGGGTAGAAAAGCTTAACCTTCTTCTTGTCTTCGACGTCTGCTTATATCCTCTAGTAATCATTTTGTCGTCCCTTCCGACCTGTCGCCATGGCCGAAAGTCTATGTGTAGCTTGCCTTGTTCATGGTGAGGCCGTTCTTGTCTCGACGGGGAGGGCTTATCGCAGCAAATACTATAAGGACCTTCATTAATGGCTGATGTGCAGTGTAATAACTTTGCAGGATCTTTGTCTGCTTATGTGGCTTGTCCTTCACTTGCCACGTGTTTAGGTGTCATTGATTCTTGATGCCATGTTGAGCTCCAGCAGCACTGGGCTTTAGTATTTGAATTATATATTGGGAACTAAGTGATGGGCTATAACCTTTATGGACTTGCCCATGTCAACTAGAATTATTAACTAAGGAGTATGAGTACTAATAACAGAAAATCAACTTTTTCAGCAATTATTAAACTTATCAGCTTCTTTTTTTTTTATTCTAAAAAAGTAATTGCCTAACTGCCTTTTGTCCAGCCTAGTGTTTGCAAGTTGTCCATTTATTGGTTACCTATGTCCACGTCAGCCTTTATTATATCCCCGGTGCCTTAAGTTTGTAATAATCAGAGTAAGAAAATCGGCATTTTCGCCTATACATTACTAGCAGTAACCGTGCTATGCACGAGATTTTATAAATTAAAAAAAAATTATTATTATAATTATTTTGAAATGATTTAATATTTTATCTTGTGATATACATAAAATTTATAAGTTAATTTTTATGTTTATAACATTTTAAATTATTAGTTTTAAAAAATTAAAAAATATATATATAAGTCCAATTAGTGCAATTTTGATAATTTGTATTAAAAAAAGTTAAATCTGATTAAATTAGATTAAATGAGTTATGACATACTTTTTCTTGTTATGAAAATATACAAATTTAAAAGTTATAATTAAGACGAATATACATTTTTATTATTAAATGTAAAGTGAAGTGATATTTAACAATAATTAATATGATGTTTCTATTATTAATCCAATAATTTAAGTAACATTTCTTTTAATTTCAATTTCATAACTAAAAATACAATATGAATATAATACACATATGGATTTCTAGTATTTAAGAATAAGAAGGTTTCAAAATATTTCAAACTTTCATAATTTTCTTTTAATTTTTTTTTATCTAATTTGATTTTAAATTTGAATAATTTTTTTTTGATTTTATATGAATTACTTTAACTTTTTTATTAAATTTTTATTAATTTTGAAAAGAATTTCATTCTTATCCCAATTTTTTTTTCCACCAATTTTGATTAAAAAAATAATAATTTTCAACATTTCATCTTTTTAAATTTTTATCAAATTATAATTTGATAAAAAAAAATATTAAGGGTTGAAGATTCTCTTAATCGGAATTATAGTAAAATAACATATTGAAATGGTCAAAATTTGAGTATGCCATTAGTTAAAATATATAATTTAATTAATTCTTTTCTCATGTTTGTGTAAAAATAGACACTTATGACTGCATTATTATAAGTCAGATTATGGAAAAAAATTTGAGGTGTCAAATATTTTCCATTTGTAAATATCCTACATATTGAAAAAAATAAAAATAAAAATGTGTAACTTTTGGATATGTATTTATTAGTTTTGTTTTATGGACACAAACAATTGATGTTTTAATTTAAAAATTAAAAAATAGATTGTGTTTTTTAGAGATAAAATAAGTCATCTAACTCTTCTATACACTATTTAAGATGGGCTATTTAATCACATAAAAAAATAAAAATTATATTTAGAGATTATCTTTATATATTATGCTATTATATAAAACTATAGCTGTAACAAAATAGCTATAATATATATGAAAAGTTATATTAAGCTTCCATTTTCAATTAATTGAATTATAATTAACAAACTAACAAATAACTATAATTGTATAATGGGATGGAAAGAGGATAAAAATAAATAACACAATGATATTTAAAAATTTTAAATTTACCTAATGTTATAGTAAAATCTTGAATTCTCAATAAATTTTCACATTTTCTATAAAATAAAAGGAAAAAGGTTGAAACCCTTTTTTCCTTGACCCCCACCACCCCCAATGCATTGGGATTGTCCAACTTTTTTTTTTTTTTTTTTTACCTCTTATCACTCATTGAAAAGAGTGATCTCTATCATTTCTAAAAACAAAATGACAATAAAAAATAAAAAAATTTTGATACCTATTTTTTTACTTCAATTTTATGGTTTTCATTGAAGAAAACAAAATTCGATCAAAATTATTGATACAGAACGGACATAGATATTTCGATTGCAACCATAATCACTAATAATTCTTCTCCACCATGCAAACCTATAAACAAACATATAAACCTCACTAAAACCAAAACCAAAACCAAACCAATAGCAAAGAAAGAGAATCACACATGAAAAAAAATAAAATTAAAAAACAAATAAATTTATGGAATGAGAAAATATTACCTCCAACAACTTAGATCTCACCTAATCCAATCAGTTAGTTCATCTGCAGTGACCGCGTAGTCTAGGAGTTAGGATGACTAATCAGATTTTTCTTTAAATAAGACTTAAAAATTGATTAATTTGTCTCATTAAGTGATTTAAAATATTGATAGATATACATAAGAAAAATAAATAATTATATTACTAAATCATAATTCAAATTTAGATATTGTCATATTTTTTGATATCCATTTTTAAATTCTTATCCTTTTTTAAAAAAAAATTTTATGTGGAACTATTTTTTTTTTTCAATTTATTTAAGATGGAGCTATGGGTTTCTATTTTTTTTTCAATTTAATTTATCTATGATTTCTATTTGTTTTTAATTATTGTTATTTAGGTAAGTTATGATGTGAGTTAGATATGTGATAGACATGCGGGTTTTATTGATTTAAAGTATGATAGTGGGAGACATTTTCAAATTAGATTTGTTTAAATAAACTTTAAAGATTTTTAAAATTTAAAATTAGATATTGAGATGCAAAAGAAAGATTTTAACTAAATAAATAAGAATCAAATTTATTAATTTTATTTGTTTGTATATCTGATTTTTATTTTATAGCGATTCCGGGTTTTACACCTTGTTGTACAGTGATCCAGACTTGTGTCCGTGGATGTTAGCAGTTGTTTATATCTTGTTTACATCATTTCATACTTTATATTTGAGTTATAGGATGTGTTGGGCAGGTTTGTTACAGGTTGGTTGTGTTTAGGAGCCAAGTGTTGCTGCCCAGATTTTTGGACCTTCGCTCGAGTGAGCAGTTTGTCGCTCGAACGAGCTCTTTGTTTTGGTCCTTCGCTCGAGCCAGGTTTTCTTCGCTCGAGCGAGAGTGGAGTTTTTGTTTCTGGTGGCTCGAGCCAGAGTGGCTTCGCTCGAGTGAGCGATTGCGTCTGGTTCTGGACCTGAGAGTTGCATTTCTTGGCTCGAGCGAGCTTTTCTTCGCTCGAGTGATCTGGTTTGTTCTTCGCTCGAGCGAGCAGCCTGTCGCTCGAGCGTGCGTCTGGTTACAGACCTGAGGGTTTGAATTGTTGGCTCCAGCGAGAGTTCCTTCGCTTGAGCGAGGAAGGTTTCTTGTGTCTGGTCGCTTGAGCGACCAAGTCTTCGCTCGAGCGAGCCTGTTGTATATCAGTAGGCAGCAGCGGGGAAAAACACCATTTTTTCATCCCCTTTCATTTTACAAACCCTAGATCCGAGACTCTCTCTCTATACTTACCTTCTCTCTAGGTTTTCATCTCCCTCTAGTGTGTATCTATCCTAAGTCCTTTGTAAGAAAGGTAGAGAGTGACTTGGCCTTTGTTTTAATTTGAAAAACTTGGGATTTGGAGCACGTTGGTCTTTGGGTCTTCATCTCCGTTTGAGCTCAAACTTCAAGGTAGGGATATCCTACTCCTCTTTATGAGCTTTGTCTTTAAATTTTAGCATTTTGATATGTTGGGGGTTGTTGGGTAATTTTGAGAAAGTTTGGGTCTTTTGTGTAATTTTACGAAAGATGGGGTTTTGTATATATATAAATCTATATGCATGTTTAGCATGGAGAAATGAGTTAAATGATGGGTTATGGATGAAAAATGGAACCTTAGGGTTGCTATGTAACTTATGGGAAAAATGCCCTAATTACATTGATAAATTAATTTGTGAAATTAATTTGAGAAATGAGAAATTGAATTGAGAATGTTGGAATTGGAATGTATGGGATTAAAGGGTGTAGTTGGATTATTTATCACTCACCTAATTGAAATGTCGATATTTTATCCATTTGGTACATTTATTTTCTATTTAGAAATAACTGCTTTGGGCTATCGGTGGAGGATAGTCTTGATTGTTGTAGATAATGCATGATGATTAGGCAAACTAAAATTAATCGATTGAATATGCTATCAAATATAGCGGTTGGAATAATGCAAATTATGTATTGATTGATTGTATATGATCTATGTTTATATACATGTGTTGTGTGGGAGGAGATAGGGGATGTACTCCACGGTTTAGGGAAAGATAGGGGATCGACCTCTAAACCGGATTTTGTGTGACATTGATACAACACTACAATGTGTATCAAGTGTTGATTATGGAAGTGTTTGAATTGATTTGATATAGCACTAAAATGTATATCGTTATCAATTGTGAAGTGTAGAAGTGTTTCTATGTTATGGTGATACAACACCAAAATGTGTATCTTCGGTAAAGTATGGAAGTGGTTTATATGTTATTGATACAACATCAAAATGTGTATCCATTATGAATTACGAAAGTGTTTTAAAGATGAGTTACAATCTCATTAAATTATTTGGCTAAGTGTTGGGCCTTGTTTTCAAACTCAAAGTTGAAAAAGAAATGGAAAATGAAATGTAACATGGACTTGAATGTCACGAAACTGTAATGTGATATAAGTCGGAATATAAGTGTTGACCATCTATCAACTGCTAATCTTTTAGTCATTGTTCATAGCTGGTTTAGTGTATTTCTACTGGGCTGTGGCTCACCCTATATGGGACATCATTTTCAGGTACAGGTAGTATGCCACCTCCAAGGACATAGCTTGGGAGGCTAGAGGTGGATAGACTTTTTGTTATCTTTCTTTCTTTTGATGTATTACATGTAGATTCAAGCCAAGGGCTTAATGTGTAATTGAGTTAGCACTCTCCTTTTTGTAACCAAGTGTTAACTTGGAAAGCTGTAAGCCCGCAGGGCATTTGCTTTTGTTGTTAACATGTAATACTTTTTGTAATGAATTACTCTGATGAATAAAAGGTTGTTGATCTTTTATATATCAATGCATGTCAATATTAATGGGTTTAATATTATTATTTTGAGGGCGTTACATATTTTTTTTTATTTTTTGGTTATGTTATAATGTAATATATAAGATATAGATAGATATTCACAACTTTCATAAAAATATTATCTAATTTTTTAAGTAAGAGAGAATGCAGACAAGTTTTAATATATTTTTTTAGAAATCGGTGAAAGAGATTAGGATGGAGAGATTATGAAATATTTTTGTTATCTTTCCATTTGAAATTCATAAATCAAAGGATAATTATTATCTCTAAAATAATTAAATAAATAAACCATTCAATAGTTTTGTTCAAATCTTTTTATAAATTGAAAAATCAATAATTTTAGAAAATTGATTAATTTGTCTGTGATTTAAAATTTTGATAGATATATATAAAAAAAATAGATAATTACATTATTAAATCATAATTCAAATTTAGATATTGTTATATCTTTTTGAGATTCATATCTAAATTCTCATCTTCTTTATTTTTGTGTGGTTTCTATTTGATTTGTTTTTCAATTTATTTTAGATAGAGTTCTGGGCTTTTATTTTTATTTTTAAAATTTAATTTATCTGTGGTTTCTATTTATTTTTAATTATTATTATTTAGGTAAGTTATGATGCGAGTTAAATATATGATAGATATGTGAGTTTTATTGCTTTAAAATATGATAGTGAGAAATATTTTCAAATCAAATTTGTTTAGATAGACTTTATAGATTTCTAAAATTAAAATTGGATATTGAGCGGCAAAAGAAATATTTTAACTTAATAAATAAAAATCTAATTTATTAATTTATATGTTTATATATCTGATTTTTAGTTTTTTTTTTTTTGTTATGTTATAATATAATATTTAAGATATAGATAGATACCCATAACTTTCATGAAAAATATTATCTGATTTTTTGGAGGAGAGAAAAGGAATGCAAGTTTTAATTTTTTTTTTTTTAAATTGGTGAGAGAAATTATGATGAAGAGATTATGAAATATTTTTGTTATCTTCCCATTATTATTTCTAAAATAATTAAATAAATAAAATAACCAATAGGTTTTTTTAATTTATTTTATAAATTGAAAAATCTATAATTTTAGAATGAGAGTTTAGAGCTTTTAGGAGGCTAGCTTCTCATTAGAAACTCAATTTTTCTTATATGATATATAGATAGATATAGACATAGACATAGATATTTATATTTATTTTAGATATTTTTTAATATACAATTTATTTTTTTAGATTTTTATAAAAATAATTTAATAATTCCATCACTAACCATAGTGTATGGAAGAAGTTGAAAAGGGTGCTGCAATAACTATGAGAGAAGTCAAAGGCTTGGGAGTTGGGAGAAGTCAATAAATGCTGAGGTTATTTTGTTTTTTAAATCAAAAAATTAAAAAATTAAGATTGGCATATTGGAGCTCTTATAAGGCTTATGGATTAAAAACCCTATTTTCCTTATATAAGACTAGTATATCACCCGTGCTATGCACGGATTGTATTTACAATTACCTATATATATATGAATTATGATTTTAAATTTTTTTTAAATGTCTTATTTTTTTTCCTTTTTTATATTATATTAAAGTTTAATATTTTGATAATAATCATATATGTTGAACTTTTCAAGGAATTAAATGTCTTTTTTTAAATTATATTATATTAAAGTTTAATATTTTGATAATAATCATATGTGTTGGACTTTTTAAGAATTTTTTTTATGCTTGTTCTTAATGCATTAAAATGTTATTATGAGGGATAATAATCATATGTGTTGGGACTTTTCAAGTGTTAGGTTTTTATTATTGGCAACCCCGTTTGACAAAACTCCTTTGAGTTGTAATTTTATTCGCACATTTTATTTTCAGTGAGGTTATGAGTTTATTAGATGCGAATCCAACCCGAATCGAGCCATGCAGAGAAGTTTGTGATGTTAATGCTTTCAAGATTGCCACTTCGCTGATTATTACGGGGGTCGAGCTGCCCGGTCAGCTCGCGGCCGAAGCAAAATTCAAAATTGCATTCAAAATTGCATATCAGCCGTTGCTCGCTCGAGCCAAGGAGTGCTCGCTCGAGCCAAGACTTTCTCGCTCGAGCCAAGGAATGCTCGCTCGAGCGAAGGATTGCGTCCGCACAAAAACCTGAAAGGAGTGATTGGTCGCTCGAGCCAAGGATCCGTCGCTCGAGCGAAGGCACTAGTAGAAATCACGAAATTTACTCTCCTCGCTCGAGCCAGGAAAGCCTCGCTCGAGCGAGCCTCAGAATCCGAATTTTTTTCAAAGAGTTGGTTTTCTTCTGAAACAGGATTTCTTTTGGTGTTCTACAAGAAGTTGGATTTCTTCCTTGGGAATTTTTTGGTTCTTTATAAGTAGTTGGTTTTCTCCCAAAACTAGACTACTAATTAATTATTCCTCCAGATCTTCTTTTTGGTTCTTCAAGGTTTATATCTGGGGATATTTTATTTTTCTTTGATGTCTTATTGAGTATTCAACTCATGATCTGAAAAGGCTACATCAAAGGTTTTGTTTGTTACACAAAAGAGAGAGTTGTTCTTCAGTTGTGGATTCTGAAGAATTCGAGCCTGAAGCTTCAGTTGTGAATTCTGGAGTGGCTCATCAAAGTTGTTCTTCAGTTGTGGATTCTGAAGAATTCGGTCTGAAGCTCCGGTGGTGGAATCCGGAGTGGCTCATCAGAAAGACAATTCCGTGGTGAAGATGGGGTTGGAAGAGGCACATAGAGGTTGGTTCAATTAGGCGTTGTGGATTCGCTAGATAATTGAGAGTGATACCTGTGTAATTCCTTTATATCTTCTTAGTGGATTGTTCTGGTGGCTGTGGCCCGTGGTTTTTTGATCACAATTGGAAGGTGTCCAATTGTGGTTTTTCCACGTAAAATCTTTGTGTCTCTTTCTTTTGATTGTTTGATTGGGATTTTTATATTCTGCTTAAAATTGATACATAATCACAAATCAACATCTAGGAGGTTTCTAGATTTTTCATCAAGGAATTCATAGGTGTTGAATTTCAAAGAATTTTTTTTATGCTTGTTCTTAATCCATTAAAGTGTTATTATAAGGGTAAGACTTGGGAGTTGGGAGAAGTTAATAAATGCTAAAAAAAAAATTTAATAAAAAAATAAAAAAATTTAGACTGGGAGATTGGAGCTCCCACAAGGCTTGGGGTTAAAAATCTCCTTTTGCTTAATATATAGTATAGACTAGCATATCACCCATGCTATGCACGGGATAATTATAGATATTTATATTTATTTTAGATTTTTTATATAAATTATGTTTTTTAAGATTTTTTATAAAACTAATTTAACAATCTTATCACTACCTATAGTATATGGGAGAAATTGAAAATGGTACTGCAGTAAATATACACAGATTGTATCTATAATTATGCACGGTTTGTGTTTACAATTATCTATATATGTGAATTGCGATTTTTAAATGTCTTTTTTTTTTTAAATGTCTTTTTTTTCCCTTTTTTATATTATACTAAAGTTTAATATTTTGATAATAATCATATGTGTTAGACTTTTCAAGGAATTAAATGTCTTTTTTTTAATCATATTATATTAAAGTTTAATATTTTGATAATAATCATATGTGTTGGACTTTTTAAGAATTTTTTTATGCTTGTTTTTAATGCATTAAAGTGTTATTACGAGGGATAATAATCATATGTGTTGGGACTTTTCAAGGAATTCGTATGTGTTGGATTTCAAATAATTTTTTTTATACTTGTTCTTAATGCATTAAAGTGTTATTATGATGGTAAGACTTGGAGGTTGGGGAGAAGTTAATAAATGCTAAGATTTTTTTTTTTAAATCAAAAAATCAGGAAATTTAGATTTGGAGATTGGAGCTCTCACAAGGCTTGGGGTTAAAAATCTCCTTTTGCTTAATATATAGTATAGACTAGCATTACCCGTGCTATGCACGGATTGTGTTTACAATTATATATATATATGTGAATTGCGATTTTTAAATGTCTTCGCTTTTCTTTTTCTTTTTTTAAATGCCTTCTTTTTTTTCTTTTTTATGTTATATTAAAGTTTAATATTTTGATAATAATCATATGTGTTAGACTTTTCAAGGAATTAAATGTCTCTTTTTTTTATTGTATTATATTAAAGTTTAATATTTTGATAATAACCATATGTGTTGGACTTTTCAAGAAATTTTTTTTATGCTTGTTCTTAATGCATTAAAGTATTATTATGAGGGATAATAATCATATGTGTTAGGACTTTTCAAGGAATTCATATGTATTGGATTTTAAAGAATTTTTTTTATACTTATTCTTAATGTATTAAAGTGTTATTATGAGGGTAAGACTTGGGGGTTGGGAGAAGTTAATCAATGTTAAGGTTTTTTTTTAAAATAAAAAAATCAGGAAATTTAAATTGAGAAATTGGATCTCTCACAAGATTTGGGGTTAAAAATCCCCTTTTAGTATAGATAGATTGTTGAGAATACCTTAAAAAAAAAAAACCATAAATTCAAGATACTAGTTTTTTTTATTGTTTGGGTGAAATCTTAACCGACGTATGAGGCAACCAATTAGATTTTGTTGTGTTTTTGTATCTTAGCTGACCAAATCTGCTTCAAATTAATAATTTTTAAATTCATTATTAAGAAAATTTTGAAGAATCTATTTGGAATTATCCAATCATCCATTGTTTGGTAATTTAGTTGCAAGGCTATGCTCCATGTAAATTTGTAATTGTTTTGACATTTGACTTTTTTGTTAGTTTTTATAATTGGCAATCCCGTTTGGTAAAAAAATTTTCAGTTATAATTTTATTTGCTCTTTTGTTTTAGTAAGGATGTGAGTGTTTAGATACGAATCCAATCCAAATTGTGTCTATGCAAAGGAATTTGTGATCTTGATCCTTTTATGTTTGCCATTTCGCTGGTTATGTATGAGGATTGAGCTGCTCGGTCAGCTCGTTGGGTCTAAGGGGTAGTGCCCCATCACAGATTTGAGGCAACACCCAGGCGGGGTTGAGAGGCAATGCCCTTGAAGTAAAAAACAAAACAAAAACAATACATCAGCATTGTGGATTTAACGTTGAGCAAGACAACTCCGATGTAAAGACAGTGGTGGAAGATGCACATTGGGGTCGGTTTAATTTGGGCGTGAATTCGCTAGGTAATGAGGATACACATGTGTAATTCCTTTTTGTCTTCTTAATAGATTGTTTTGTGGCTTTTGTCCGTGATTTTTTTTTATCATAATTGGAGGCATTCCAATTGTAATTTTTTCACGTTAAATTGTTATGTCAATTTTTCTTTAGTTGTTTGATTGGAATTATTGTTCATTCACTACGTCAAAGTTGGTATGTCACAGCGGTTTCAAAAATGGCGGTAAAAAGATAGCAATTAAAGATCTTTATTATTGACGGTAAATAAACTGTCGTTAAAAATTTATTACTAACAGCAGTTATAAAAAATGGCCAATAAAGGGTGTGTAATGACTACCAAAAAAAGCATATTATGGACAATGAAGCTGAAGGGTCATTCTTTTAAGGTAGTTGTTTGAAGACTGCCGTAAAAAACTTCTGTGTTTTCCTAACATTATGTTTGGATTGAGTGATTTGGAGAGAAAAGAAAAGAAATGAAGATATATGTATTTCTCTTATTTGTTTGGACAACTTAAGTGGAGAGAAATAGAAAGAAATAGAGAGAAACATAGAGGAATTTTTTTTTTTTACAACCCTCATTTTCAATCTTTCCAAAAGTGGAGAGATTGAGAGACAAAAGAAACTAACAGATTCTTATATTTTCATAATATCAATTTTATCCTTGAAAAAATAAAAGAAATAAAATGATTGACACCCATGTCCTCAATGGCTTTTCGTATAAAAAATGTTATTTTGATAATATAACATAAAACAGTTTTTTTTTTCTCTTATGAAATCTAACCAAATAAAAATGAGAGAAATTACAACTATTTTTTTCTTTTATCTTTTACTTATCCAAAAAAAAAAAAAAAAAATTAAGAGAAATCACAATCATATGTATATATTTTTTCTTTCAAAGTTTCCAAACATAGTGTAATTCCCGCTCCAAAAAACATTGGGTTCCCTCCAATTAATTTGTTAGACGACATCGGTGTCCCGTCTATTACCTATTTCTCCTAATTGATTGGTTTTTCCCTTATATCTCTAAAAGTTCTGAAAGAGGCTTGCTATTGGAGGTAGTCAACGAAGAGTCACGAGTGAAGCTTCAGCATCGGAGGTCGTTCGAAGTACCATTGTCGCACTGCAGCACCATCGTCGGAGGTAAGAGTCCTTTGCCTACCTTCTGATTCCCCTATTAGCTTCATTTTTTTCACTCTTTGTTGTTGTTGCCTCCATTAGTTTCTTTTTCCATGTTTTCCCCTTTCCTTCTCTTTATATTACCATTCCTTCTACCTTTTTTGATGGTGTTTCTACTAGGCCATGAGTGATTAGAGAAAGGGTAATGTCATTTTAAGGTTTGTTTCAATGAAAGCAAGAATCAACTATACATTTTTAAAATCTCCCTCTTATTATTAGTTTATACACACACACACACACACACACACACACACACACATATATATATATATTGGTTAACAAAGATGAAAGAAGCGAAACTAGACGAACCCAGAAATAAAAATAGAGTTTTTTAGAGAGATTTTTGTGGGTCTCTTGTCACTAAAGAAATTTTACAGAGTTTTGATGAGCAAAAAAATGCTTTACCTCGTATTATTAATTATTGAAATTCATATATGTTGTGCTTTTGCATGTTTAAATTGTGAATTTTAGTGGCACTCACCACCTGTTTGATAAAATGTCTATTATGTCTTGTACTTGTTAAACCTGTAATATGAGTAGGAGGGTAACGGTATGTTTGCTTTTAAAGGTTTGTTTGGGCTAATGGATCATATATTTTGTCATTTGCATGTATTCTTTTCTGAATTCCGAGCAACATCTTGATTAATTCCTTTCCTTCATTTTAATCATGTCTTTCTAAAAATTTTAAAATTTATTAGGCTCTGGCGAAAAGATGATCTTCTAGGCTCTTATTGGGCACGTATTCATATTTCAATAGACATTGTAACCCTCTTTTCCCATCCACAGAACAGTATCCTTGAAGTTTTAGAAGCTTAGGGTGATCGAGAACACCGAGAAATTGAACTTCAGCAAGCCATTGTTTATAAAATGAAACAAGAGAGAATGAGAGAGTAAATCACTTTATGTTTTTTAAAATCACAAATGGGCAGTTCATGCAAATGGCATAGTCCTCTGCATGTAAGACATTGCCCATGACTGCTCCCACCACCTGACCATATCTGACCAAAGCTTCCAAACCAATCGACAAAATAATAATACATGATCCACTGATTCTCCCTCTGTTTTGCAGAACAAACACTAAGTGTTGACATTGGCATATAACACCCCAATCCTTTGCAAGAACACTGAGATTTTAATTATTCCTTTCAAAGCTAGCCAACTAAAGAATTGCATTTTTGGGGGTGCTATGCTTTCCATGTAAAACCTCTAGCTCGATTGAGTTATCTCCGCTTACACACACATTTTGAAAGTAAAATATGCTGGTTTACCATATTATGTTACTAAAAGTGGACATTGATTAAGAGCTATGTTACATGGACTCGGGTACGGGTGTCGGGTGCGGGTATGTATCTAGAGGTCGGACTCATTAAATCTTAAATTTAAGGGTACGCGGACTCGGCAAAAAAATATCATATTTTTATATTTTTAATCTAATATGTGAGATAAAATGGTACTATATGTAACTTACAGTGTCAAAATGACATTTATAGTAATTAAACAATAATATGCACATATGATAATTGTGTTATATACAATTATATAAGAAGTATCCGTTGAAAAGTATCCGACACATATCCCATACCCTTGTCCGAGTGTCGGGTGTCCGACACGGGTATTTGATCTATTTTGAAGAGTCCATGTAACATAGATTAAGAGTATATGGTCTCGTTGAAAATTTTATAAATGGTTCAATGGAATTATTTTTGGTTGGATAGATCATGTGGTCTCTCTGTCTGGGGGAAAACATTCATCATTGAGGGATGATTCATTTCCCATGCCCAATGTAGACCATGTTGCTGGTTATCCAAATTTCTCATTATTTAGGTGCGTGTATGGCTTGCTGAAAATTTCATTAAAGTTGAGCTGTTGTGTAGAGTCTTCCATCATTTGTGTCTGCCTTTTTCTATTTTCTATTTATTCTTCATTCATCATTTGTACTTTAGGATTTGTGTATGTCAAGAATTAGTGTTAACTTTTTTTTTTTCTTTAAAAAAATAAAATTAAAAATTAAGTGTAAAGCAATAACTCTAGTAGCATGAATATTTTGTTGTTGCATCTCCTCTATCTTCATTGTCACTTGTGCCTGTATATCATGGTGAAGAACGGGATATTGACCTTAGGAAGTCTGAAACAGACAAGATTGGATATCCTATTTTGATAAAGCCAACTCATGGAGGTGGAGTGAAGGTGTGACGATTGTTGAGTTCCCTCCGAACATTTTTCTGATACTCTCTTGAATATGGGAGGCCATCAAGTAATATGTCGTATGCACTGTAGATTAGAACAAGCCTGGGTATGACAAAGCAGGAGTAGTATATAAACTATGGGAAAATAGAACAGAAAAAACAATTGTAAGGCTTTACTGCAGTCTATAGTAATTTTTTTTTTCCCCTTTTACAGTCAGCTCCTCTTCGATGCTTGTAAAGCATGAATATTTTTATTTTTATTATAAAATAGCATGACCATTCATAAAATTGACTAGTCCACGGCCATGAAGATGTGCAAAACATTATCATTTACTAACAGGAAAAGCCACGGTGAAGAGTTGACATCCTGCAAAGACTTTGAAGGAAATAATCATTTTCTAGATGCACAACCATGGACAATTCGTGGCCCATTGCTTCCCATTATTGCACTGATTTTTCATATATATATATATGTGTGTGTTTGTGTGTGTGTGTGTGTGTGTGAGAGAGAGAGAGAGAGAGAGAGAGAGAGAGAGAAAGTGTGCACATGCAGCACATAAATTGGTTGACTTGAAACTAATTTATTTTTAAAAAAAAAAAAAATTAATCATAGTGGACGTTGATAAGATGAAACAATGGGTCTATAAATGTAACATTATTTTAGGATTATAAACACTAACTTTTTTCTTATCAATCAGTAAAAGATAATGTACAAATATCATAAAATTTACCTAACTAAAAAAGTATAAAAGGTTACAGATAATCAAAGAAGCCCATGAGAACAAAGGCCATAAAATAGTAACATGAATATTTTGATCATAACTTCAAAGAAAAAATAAGAGGAAAATATACCATTGAGACAGTCCGAATTGAATAATTTTTCCCTATTTAACCAAACAAGAGAATTTTCAATTATTTCAATATCGAATGATCTATCTAATTTATTTTCATGTTGCTTGAATGATTTTTCATTTATTTATTTTTTAATCAGTGTTTCTTGAATGATTGGTCTCAAACTTTATTTGATGTCGAACTGAATATCCAAGTCCCTCCTGAAATTAAACAGCAAGCTTTCTTTTGATAAGACAAAAAATTTTCCCAATTTATGGTTAAACAAGATAACAAGAAAACTCTGGCTCAGACACTCACTACAAAGGCCGACAAGGCCTCGGCCTTTTAAAACAACCACTAGACAAGTGCATGACAAGAAGGAAAAGAGGCTACACCAATTACCTAAGTAGAACAAAGGGTGTGCAAAACACCCACCTTACTGAATAGGATTAGGTTGTGACACGCACGGATAATGACAGTGAAGAGTATGGTCATGTATCGTGCCAAGAAGCATCTAACAATTTCTTATGTAGAAAATAGCACATTTTCCTTCACGTCTCTATGGAAGAAAACAAGAAGCATGACGAAAAGATTTTAAAAAATCTCAAGCTCCCTAAAGAGAGAAGCTCAGTGAACTTCTTCAAGAATTATGGCCAAAAAACACCAAAGAAAAGCTCGGAGAATCTCCTGAGTTGGGGGTTAGGAAGCACCAAAGAAAAACCAGGGGAATGAACAACTAGTGCATCAAACCCCTTAGTTGCTTGCTTTACCAATCCTTTCGGATTGTGAGATTGTTTTCTTGATTTCTCTTGGGATGTAAGAGACTTGTTGTTAGGCTAGGTTTTTCTTTTCCTGTCTTGCCCTATAGGTCTGTTTACTGAGCTTTGTTGCATATATTTTCTTTTTTCGGTAATACTATCTCACTTACCCCAAAAATAGTAGAACAATACTTGGGGCATGGCAATGATCTTGTCAGTGTGATGCTCTGCTTAAGTAGATAGAAGGCATTAAGTGACTACACAAGTATGTATCCAAGAAGACCGAAAAAACTGGGAAAGGGAAAACAAGTACGCCAATTAACAAGTAGGACAGAAGTCAGGCCAATCATTGACAGTGCAATGATCCAGTGTTTATGACGCCTGAGTAGATAAAAGAATCCAAGTAGACTACAGAGAACATAAAAACCTCTAACAAAGTAAAAGGGGAAAAAAAGGGGGAAAAAAAGGAGAAAAAACAAAGTAAACATTTCATGCAATATTTGTATATTCACGTTTCTTCCATTCTTTATTAATATTATATAGTGCAACTTTTGTTCAAACCTCTAACAACATGCTTAGCAAAGGTCATAATAGGAGTGTCCTTGTTATATGGACATCAATTATGTTTGAGATGAAATTCTCAAGATATGTGTCATTCTCAGGGTATGAGGATCGTGCAAAGTCTAAATGAATTTGTTGACTCATTCTTGGGGGCACAACGTGAGGCTACTGTTTCTTTTGGCATAAATACGATCTCGCTAGAGAAATATATCACACAGCCAAGACGTACATTGAAGTCTAGATACTCTTATTTTTACACGTCTTTTGTTTCTATTCATCCATACTAAAGTACTGTTATCTGTCTGTTAGAATATTTTATGTTAGTGTGTTAGGTTTTAGATTATTTTATGTTAGTGTGTTAGGTTTTAGATGAGTGCATTTCCTTTCTGTTAGTGGATCCATTTTTGGCATGATGATGCTTGTAATGTTTTCTCCTATATAATGGAGAGTGTAGCTCTTTATTAAGATAACATTCAACAATATAAATCAATAAGATCAAAATATACATATTTAGTCTTTCTCCCTTTCTCTATCAATTTTCCTACATGGTATCAGAGCGGGTTTAGCACCTAGTATTTTTCGCTTCACTGGCGGGCGGCAACCTCGCCTTGGCCGCCCGCCGGACCTCAACCTACTCCGCTGCCACATATGGGCCAATGATCTTGTTGCATCCACTCCAACCCTTCATGGCCACATACAGTTCTACTGGGTTTCCAACACTATATCGTGATGCTTGGTACCACAGTTTTGATTGCCACTATTCTCGTGCCTCCATCCAATTGGCCTTTTTGGTACTTGAGCGGTATGCTTTGCTTATCTGCGTTGGGCTTATCTGGGCTTTTGCAGCTATTCTTATTGCATCTAGTGCTTACAACCATGTTAAGGATGAGACTGCACAGAGTTGTCGTATTGACCGTTCCTACCTTTTGTCATCTGCACCATGGATCAAAGTTCCGTACCCTCTCCAGTGGGGTACTCCAATATTCACAGCAAGCCATGTATTCGGGATGATGGGGGCTGCACTGGTTTCGACTGCAGAGTCCACTGGAACGTTCTATGCTGCAGCACGGCTTTCAGGTACTACATTACCGCCATCTCATGTTCTTACCCGAAGCATTGGTCTGTAGGGTATTGGCCAGCTGCTTGAAGGGATATTTGGTTCTCTTGTTGGTACCACTGCTTCTGTTGAAAATGTAGGACTTCTCGGACTGACTCATGTTGGGAGCAGAAGAGCGGTGCAGCTTTCCACTACTTTCATGATCTTCTTCTCCATATTTGGAAAGTTTGGGGCCTTCTTTGCATCAATACCTTTGCCAATACTTGCCGCCATGCCTTGTGTTTGTTGAAGCAGAAACGTGGACCACACGCATGGAGCGTGGATCCTTTTAGCGAGGCACGTCATGTTGGTTTGATTTGTTTTCAGCCTCAGTTTCCCGCCTCGTTTTGGTAGGTAGCTGAGCTATTTTGATTTCGTGCATAGTGTAGAGATACACGTGATTGGTACTCTGGCCCATGGTTTTGTGCAAACCAGCACATGGTTTTTTGCTTTGTATTGTGGGTTAGTGCTTGAGCAGCTGTAAAGCTTATTGGTAAACGTGTATAGTGCAGAGGTGGGACGTGTTTGGTGATGAGGTATGTCCCTAGCTAGTTGATATTATATATATTTATATATACTCCACTGCCAGTGCTTTCTTTTTTTGAATGGTGGGATGGAATTTTGAGGGGCCCACTGGTTTGCTTTTGCTGGAAAAGTAGCTGCTTACATTGGGTGGTGGGGCCGCTTGATGTTATTTAGTTGTGGGCTGCCGATTTTATTGACCCATGGCTATTTGGTTTTTTATGAAGAAATGGTGGGGCCCATTATTGACTTCATGGTTATATTATTAATTGGGTCCACAATGTTTTATTTCCACGGTTTATGGGCTGTTTCTTGGGCCCTCAGTGACTTGGTTAGGGCACTTTGACAGAGGGTTGTTTATGGCCATTTTGTTGAAGGTGGATTATTTTGCAGGTTTCTGCATGTTTTGTGCTGTTGCTCCTCCTATATTTTTTCAAAGGGAAATCTCTCACTGGTATCCTGCCTGCTATAGATGTCATAAGTAACAGTGCTTTCGTTGGAATATTCTACTTTATTGGATTTGGATTATTCTGCCTTGAATCAGTGATCAGTGTCTGGGTCATTCAGCAAGTATACATGTATTTCCGAGGCAGCGGGAAAGCAGCAGAGATGAAACCCGATTTTATTCATGCCGGGGATCAAACTCGTTCACCATTTTACACAAAAAAAAAAAAAAACAACAAAACAACCACAACCCATAACCACCACAACAACCGGCCTTACTTTTTCGCCTCTTCTGCCGATCTCTTCTTCTTGCCTTTGTCTTGGGCGGCCCTTGCTGGTGCTGCCTCCGTGTTTCCCACGCCGCCGAGCACATTCACTTCCCGTTGCTCCTCAACCGTCACATATGGCGGACCTCCAAATCTGAGCATCACGGTGGCCTTCCGCTTCAGTTCCTTGTTTTCTGCCTTCAGCCCACATATCTCTGCTCGGGCATCCTTATACATGCCTTGGAGCAGAGCCAGTTGGGCGTTTAACTGCTGCACCTCATTAGTTCTACTCTGAAGCCGGTGCGACAGGTTGTTGACCGCCGTCATGGTCTCAACGCATGACCTTAATGTTTAATAATTCGCCTCAATATCCGACTGAGCAGCCATTATCTGCTCCACTGACACCATCGGATAGTTCAACGGCGCAAAACCAGGGGGGCTTGGTCCAGGGGCTCTTGGTTGAGGTTCAAGGGCCATATTCTGGGTTGTGGCCTCGTTGAGGTCGGGAAAAAGGGTAAGACCACGGGACGAAGAGGCTATGTTCTGGGAAGCAGAACGGGAAGAAGAAGCCATTTTCTGGGCAACAGAGTGACATAGTATCTCTCTCAGCAAAATGAAGAGGTTTTTCAGAGGATTTTTCAGCAGATGTTTTGTTCTGCATAAGCGGCAGCCTCGCCTTGGTATAAATAGGCAAGGCAGACATGCGCCTCTCAGCGCAAGACGACAAAGCGGCGCGCCTTTTGATGGCTCGACTTTTGATGGATGTCGGGCAGACCTTTTGATGGCGCGCCTTTTGATGGCTCGACTTTTGATGGCTGTCGGGCACACCTTTTGATGGCACGCTTTTTGATAAGATTGGGCACGCCTCTTAAGGGTGCAACTTTTATGGGTCCGACAAGACTCGGTAAACTGTCCCGACTTTGATTCCGGTTAGCTTCTATATGGGTCCGACAAGACTCTGTAAACTGTCCCGACTTTGATTCCGGTTAGCTTTTATATGGGTCCGACAAGACTCTGTAAACTGTCCCGACTTTGATTCCGATTAGCTCCTATATGGGTCCGACAAGACTCGGTACACTATCCCGATATTGATTTCGGTTATCTTCTACAACGGTCCGACATGACCCAGTAAACTGTTTTTCTACAACGGTCCGACATGACCCAGTAAACTGTTTTTCTACAATGGTCCGACATGACCCCATAAACTGTTTTCTACATCGGTCCGACATGACTCCATAAACTGTCTTCTACAACGGTCTGACACGACCATACAGTGTCTCCTATCCTCTTTTATTTTATTTGTCATTTTATTTTTCCTGTTTTGTTACTCTCTCCAAACTCAAGTTGGTTGGTTCCTATCCCCCTTGAGTTTGAGGGGGGCTGTTAGAATATTTTATGTTAGTGTGTTAGGTTTTAGATTATTTTATGTTAGTGTGTTAGGTTTTAGATGAGTGCATTTCCTTTCTGTTAGTGGATCCATTTTTGGCATGATGATGCTTGTAATGTTTTCTCCTATATAATGGAGAGTGTAGCTCTTTATTAAGATAACATTCAACAATATAAATCAATAAGATCAAAATATACATATTTAGTCTTTCTCCCTTTCTCTATCAATTTTCCTACACTGTCAAATTCAGCATGTCCTATATCATACCCAGTTTCCTTAATTTTATCTGTCAAATTCAGCATGTCCTATATCATACTAAAGTACGGGACACGCCATCTACCATGTCCCTTTAATTTAATTGTTTTTCTTGTAGGGGACACGCGTGTCCAGATCTGGACACGGGGAGAGACACGGCAAGGAGGGAGAAACGAAGGAGAGAGTGTGAAGGAAGAGAGTGAAGAGAGACAAACCTGTCGAAGATCGAAGATCGAAGGTCGAACCTCCATGAATCCAGTCGAAGATCGAAGCTCCAAGCTCCATCAGAAGGTCGAAGCTCCATCGAAGCTCCAAGCCCCAGACGATCGCGATCTGTCACTCTCTCTCGCCTTCACAATCTGTCTCTCTCTCTCTCTCGATCGCGACCGCGACCGCGAACTTGACCTGGACCTATCTCCCTCTCTCTCTCTCCTTCTCTCCCTCACTTGCTTCTGCCGTATGAGGGTTTAGTTATTATATAACAACTATTATTATTATATCTGATAAAAAAAAATTATATAATAGTTATTATTATTATTATTATATAATAGTTATTATATAACATATAATATATTTATAAGATAATATATAATACATATTGTAAGATAATATATACTCATACATATTAATAAAAATAAATAAACACATATATGTAAAATAAAATAAAATAAAAAAATTAATTATTTAAAAAATATAATAAATAAATAAAATAATTAATATGTATTAAAATAAAAATATTTATAAAAAAATTAAAAATTTTGCCGTGTCCCCTGCCGTGTCCGTGTCCCTATTTTTTAGAAATTGCTGTGTCCCGTGTCCCGTGTCCGTGTCCGTGCTTCATAGTTGATACTTTTATTTGGCATTATAAGAAACATAAGTCTATAAGACTTATGTACCGATTCATTGAGTGTTCCTGAATTTGCTTAATCTTATAGGTATTTGGGGACAAACATGGCTATGTACCGATTCATTGAGTGTTCCTGAATTTGCTTAATCTTATAGGTATTTGGGGACAAACATGGCAACATCTTACATTTATACGAAAGAGACTGCAGTGTGCAAAGAAGACATCAGAAAATAATTGAAGAAGCTCCAGCTGTATGCAACTCTATCTATATTTTAAGTTTAGGTTTCTTGTTGTAGATGCCTATACTTTTGAGAGAAACACTGTTTTTGCAGCCAAATGTCCTGAATGACTTTCGCTCTCATGTGGGTCATGCTGCTGTATGTGCGGCCAAGGTCTAAATGAGCATTCTTGTCAAGGCAATCAGTATTTTATTATCTCATCTCTCATATTTATGAACTTGATATATCTTAATTTTTATGAAAATGATGATTGTTCTCCAGAATTTAAGACATTTTCTTCAAACTATGTGAAAATTTTAGATGCTAAATTGCTGTGCTGTTGATCTAATGGTCATGCTTATGCCACAAATTTCATTGTTTCATTTTAACTTTGCCCTCGAGTGTTGTCATAGTTGATGGACAACGATTGGGGCCAGAATAATGGAAAGTTCATATTACTAAGGCGATAAAGCCTCGTCAAAATTTGGTGAAGGGTCATCAAGTTGTCAAAACAATTGGAGATGCACTTCACAAATGTGTAGCTTGGCCTTCAGTTGATGTAATGCACATTCACTAATACTATATTTATTATATTTTTAAATCTTAGTGGTAGTTAAATTTATATCTTTTTATACATGTGCAAATTGAGGATCCACTCGCAGACTATAGATTGAGGGGAGTTAGATAGACCATGTAGATAATGCACATGCTTTTTGGAACTCTTATTTTGGCGCTTGTGTTTTTAGACAAATATTTTGGAACTAGTTGCTACATTTGCAGATTGAAGGGAGCTAAATGGACCACGTTGATGATACACATGCTTTTTGGGACTTTTTATTTTGGCACTTGTGTTTTGAGACAAACATTTTGGAACTAGTTGCTGTATTTGCAGATTGAGGGAGCTAAATGGACCATGTAAATGATGCACATGCTTTTTGGGACTTTTATTTTGGCACTTGCGTTTTGAGACAAATATTTTGGAACTAATTGCTACAAGTGAAATGTATTTTGGAACTAGTTGCTACGTGTTTCATGTATTTTGGAACTTTGCTACATGTCACATGTATTTTGGAATAGATTTTGAATACTAAGAGCATCTCCAACGGTAGTAGGCATTTTACCTATCTAAATATTACTATAAAGTATACATTTTATTTTGCCTGTCAACTGTTTCATGTTTCTACTCCAACCATGCTCTTTATTTTAGCTATTCATCCAAATACTATTAACTTCATAGAATGCCACATCAGCAACAAAGATGGAGGGAAATAATCCTAATGATTAAATATATTTTGCCTAGCCTTGAAGGCTAGCTACATGTAGCTAGTGAATATGAGCTGAGCCAAAATGCCTAATCACATGCCTAGTGCATTGGAGTTGAAAAAAGTGAGTCACATTAGACATTTTGACTAACAAGCATCATATGCCTAGTGGGTTGGAGATGCTCTAAATATGGTGTATGGGTTTCTATGGATATAATATTGAATGTATGGAAGCTTTAATCGGTTATACACTTCTATTCAATGACTTTCATTGAGTACATTAACAGGTATTGAATATAAATGTATAAACAAAATCAGTTTAGCAAATGGTTCACAATTACTGGCGGTTTAATTTCGTCACTAATAGAAAGTCACATTTAATTTTACAATATATTTAACGACAGTTATTTACTGTCGTTAATTGTTGACATCTTTTGCGGCGGTATTATACAACCATCTTTCCCTTGAAAAAACCGTCGCTAAAGGAACTACATTTACGACGGTTCTACAAAAAATGTTGCTAAGTACTATGGACTTCGAATTCTTTATGTGGCTGTTAATAACTGCCATAGATACCACCATTATTATTAACGGCGGTAATAGTACTGCCTTTATATTATTCCTGACACTTATATAGATGACGGTTTCAATTTTTGTCATCTTACCGCTGTTAAAAGCATTTGCGACGGTTATATTCCTACTAACGACGGTTTGTTACCGCCGTTAAAGGCAAACTTTGGTGTAGTGATTGTTTAAAATTGAAATATAATCACAAATTAATATCTCAGAGATTTTTTTTTTTTTTTCATTTTTTAAAAGGGTCTAAATTCAATAATAAGTTTAAGGATTAAGCCCATATTTGTTCTTTTTGTGAATCCAATACAAGGAGTTCTGCCATTGTGGCTGTCCGCGATTTGAATGATGTCAACGGTCGTTCTTTTTATGATTACATTGCTATGCAGTCTGACTCTAAGCTTGAAATTTTGCTCTACCTCTTTTAGCAAGGTTGTTAGCATTCATATTTCTTATTTCACAAGGACTGAAACTTCAATTATCTATGGTGAAATGTTTTTGGTGTTAAAGATGGAGTTTGACATCAAAAATTTATATTTATGCCATAAATTTTATTGATCTGTATGTTATCATAAATCTTTATATGGGTTGTATGTATCCAGTATGGGTACGGGTACAGCTACATGCGTATTGGGTACACACAATACATATCCGAAACTTTACTTTTTAAAAAATTGAATGTTTGTACAACATGGGTACGTGTTGGGTACTTTTGTGGGTATGCCAGGGCGTAAATATTTTTTTATGTTTAAATCTCAGGGTACTAAAATAAATATATTGTGTATTTTTTAGAACTCCAAAAATAAATAATATTTTTGTAAATATCACAAATTTGTTTAGAAATGTACTTAAATTAAATAGGCTATGATTGAGTAAGCTTGTGTGTGTGCGTGTGAGACACAGAGAGAACGACTATACATGTATGCTTATGTCTATATTATATAGAAAGGTTTAGTTCAGAATATGGTAAGAATGCTTATGTCTATATTATATAGAAAAGTTTACATATGTATGTTTATGTCTATATTATATAGAAATGTTTAGTTTAGAATATAGTAAGAAGATGAGGGTATTGAGGTCTACTTACAAGTGTCGTTAAAAGATGTTAGTGTGTGTTTTAGTTTACAAATCACATGGGGTTATGTGCTTATTTCTTAATGTCAGGGGATTATTTTGCAAATTTAGAAGTTGACTTTTGATGAGTCGGGTAGTTATATGCCGTTGGTCCTGGCAAAGAAGAGGATGATGAGTTAAAAATGAGAGAGGTATACATACATATAATATAGAGAGGTTTAATTTAGAAGAGAATAAGATTATGAGAGTAACTAGGTCCATTTGCATATGTTGTTAATAGATTTTAGCAGTGTGTTTTAGTCCACAAATCACTTGGTTCGTGCACATGGCCCCAACCATGGGGAGTAAAGTGAAATTTACTCTAATGAAATAAGGGAATTAGAATTGTTTGCTACTCTTTGCTATGTCTTCTAGATTCACATCAATTAGTAATTAAATATGAACACATTCCAACCAATTTTCAAAAAAATATAAGTTTGTATCAAATTAGAACTAGTAACTAATCCCAATGTCTTCCATGTTTGCAGGAACTTATATTGACAAGAAATGTCCGTTCACAGGCAATGTTTCTATTAGGGGCTGCGTACTTGCTGGAACCTGCCACAGTGCAAGATGATGAGAACAATCATTGTTTGACGAAACTACCTTCATTTTGTCAAGAAATACCAAAGGCAATACCAATCACTTTCATTTTAATCAATACTATTTTTTCTACCATTTTTATGGAAATTTTGAAATGTGTGATCAAATTTTTTTTTGATAAATAAAAGTCAATATTATTAACGAAAAAGCATCAGGGGCAATATTAACAAATACACTGACAAAGAATCAACAAAAAAACAAAAACTAAGCAAGAAGAGTATCTATAAAATCCATAAAACCAAACAAATCTAGGGACACTCTCCCCGACACCCAACTATATAGAAACACTAAAAATTGATCCTTCAAATGAGTCACTGATTCTTCTTCTCCCTGAACGACTCTCCCGACTTCTGACTCATTTTTATTAAAGCATAGCGGTCTACAGTCAACTTACCGATTATGCTCTAACCAAATCATCCATATCAGACACAAAGGTGCCAAAGTGCACACCTTCCTATGCCTCTTTCCAACCCTACCCCCTCTACAACTATGAAGGACAGCCTCAACACTTTGTTGTTGTACCCAAATCACACCAAACAAAGAAAAATTCAACACCCAAATCAAACAATGAAGAAGAAGATGAGACACCGACTCTGCATCCCTACGGCACATACATTACCAATTGAACATAATCTACCGACGCCGAATAAGAGTATCAATAGTGAGAATCCTATCCAACGCCGCCGTCCACACAAAGAATACTACCTTGTGTGATTATTGTTGTCAAATTGTGAATTGTAAATTGTGAATCATAATGGTAATGTTCACTTTATATAACAAACCAAGCCTTAAGTCCCATTAAATGGGATTGGCTACATGAATCCTTCTTTTCCACTCGACTCTATCCAAGGCCATTTCGTTAATCAAATTAAGGAGGTTCATATCTCTATTTACTACACTAGTTTACGTCAATTTAGGTCTGCCTCTTCCCTTAACACTTCCATCTACCGCCACTGCATCGCATTTCTTTACTACTGTCTTTGTTAGTCTCCGTTGTATATGATCAAACCATCTCAATCTATTTTCTCTCAACTTATCTTTAATTGATACTACTCCTACTCATTCTTGAATATACATTCCTAACTCTATCTTTTCTAGTCTTGCCACACATCCACCTTAACATCCTCATCTCAGTAACATTCATCTTACCTACATGTTTTTTAGTTGCCCAACATTCTGACCCATACAACATCTCTGGTTTAATAGCTGTTCTATAGAACTTCCCTTTTAGTCTAATAAGTACTCGTTTATTGCACAATACTTCAAACGCACTCCGCTACTTAAGCCACTCCGCCTTAATTCTATAGACCACATCCACTCCAATTTCCCCAGCCGTTGTGATAATCGATCATAAATAACGAAAATATTCACTTTTAGGTAGTTCTTGGTTCTCAATCTTTACTTCTCATCTGCTTCCATTGTTACTGTTACTAAATTACACTCCATGTACTCTGTCTTAGTTCTGCTTATCCTAAATCCTTTAGATTCAAGTGCTTCTCTCCAAATTTCCAACTTAGTATTAACTCCTTCTCTAGTCTCATCCACTAACACAATATTATTTGCAAAAAGCATACACCATGACACATCATTCTGAATATTTCTCGTCAACTCATCCATAACTAAAGCAAAAAGATAAGGACTTAAGGTTGATCCTTAGTGTAACCCTACATTAATTGAAAATCCACTTGTGTTTCTAGCAGGTGATCTAATAGTGGGTCACCATACTTTCATACATATTCCTAATCACATAAATGTAACCTTTTGCCACTACTTTCTTCTCTAACACCCATCAGATTATATCCCGAGATACTCTATCATATGCTTTCTCAAAATCGATAAAAATCATATGAATGTCTCTTATTTACTTTATATAGCACAATATATATATATATATATGTATATGCATATAAAAACACCCACATTATGTTAAAAATGAAATAAATATTAATATAATTAAATCATGTATATTTATATACTTAATTTGCATAAATCATTATAATTAATTGATCTCTCTGTTACGGAAATGACATCATTTCATGCAGCATACACAAATTGTACGATTCGCTCACTTTAAAAGTCAATGGCACGAATTAAATTATTTTGGTTGAAACTTATTGAATCATAAATCGTGAGGTTTTAACAACCATGTGATTATTCCAGCTCACATATCCCCTTGCTTCCTTGTGAAAGAGGAAGACCATGTTACTATTGGTCAATGCAGGTTTGTCTTGAAGCTCTACTCTTTCATTGAATTTTTGGAGGATATACTTCTTGGTAACCGTGTACGATTATGTCCCTCTTTGCAGGCTATTGTTGAAGACTGTGAGGTTTAATGTGTTGAAAGTGATTCCAGCTGGTTCTTCTGGTGGTGGGAAGAAGGCATTTACAACAATGTGAGTTTAGTGGATCAATTTTTTTGTAGTGGCAAGGTCAACTATGGACTACGGCATTAGATTGTGCAACTTCAGTTAGAGTGTTTCTTTTTATGTGTACTCTCTTAAGGTTTGAGTTTTTGTATGTGGCCAATTTACAATTTTTTCAATTTCTATCAGTCATATAACTCGAGTGTGCAATATGGTGAAGTCGTCATTGTTTGCTAGCTAGCAGTTTGTCCCTTTGGAAACATTGCCTCACATAGTATACATTTCTATCGGATTATTGACATTGCTTCTTGTATTATACATTTCTCTGGGATTATTGTTGTTATTTGTGAAGCATTTGGATTTTATGTGGAGCAGGGTATTTCTTGTTTGTGTTGTCTGTGATTAGATTTATTGGCTAGAATATATATGATAGGCCAGCTAAACTGTAAAACTGTTGGTAGTCTAGTAGTAAATTGTAGCTCAACCTCACAAATGGGC